>JAZKJV010001934.1:0-600000 GCA_037367405.1 Ottelia alismoides | reverse complement strand
ATGCCCAGCCGGTTTTCTTTAATTACAATTATGCCCCTGTGAATGGTGTTTCACGTGAGCTGCGCGTGCCTTTTTGGTGGAAATTGCATCTGAGCCCCTGGATGTTTTCATAATTGCATTTATGCCCCTGCGAGGCTTAGAATTTTTGTATGCTTAGCTTATTTATTTAATACCTCTTTTAATTGCGAAAAATTCTTAAAAAAATAAGGTTAAGCTCCTGTGTGCTTCTATTTTCACGTTATATTTTTAGTTTTGGATTTTATCTTATTTTCATATTTATTAAAAATCAAAAACATGCTTTTTCTCTACTGTCTATCTTAGAAAATGCCAAAAAATATTAAAAAGTCTCGAAAAATTCCAAAAAAATTCCATAGTGTCTATTTTACTATATTTTAGTTGCAAACCAAAATTCACTCAAAATCTCAAAAGAAAAACCTTAAAAAATTAAAAAGACTCTAAAACTTCAAAAAAAATTATAAAATCAAAGAAAACTCTGAAAATACAAACTCAGTTCCTGTTTTCCCTTTATTTTGCTCTCTTTATTTGAAAAATAGTATGAAAAGTTTTGATTGTTGTTTGCTATTTTTAAAATTCATTTTGTTTCCAGCCAGCCCATTTTCCACTGTTTTCTATTATTTCAGTATCTAAAAATACCAAAAACACCTAGAAAAATCCCCAAAAATCACAAAAACAGTAAAAAAATCAAAAATTACTAAAAACTTTTAATTTCTGATTTTTTGGTTATTTTTGTGCATTTTTATAAATAGTTGACCTTGTCTTTTATTCCTTTGTTTTTATTTTCCAATGTTGAAAAAGAAATAAAAAAATATAAAATTATAAAAATTAGAAAATTAAAAATCAAAACACAAAAATTAAAAATAAAAAAATTAAATAAAAAAATTAAAAATTAAAAACCCACAAAAATTCTAGATTGGCTAAGTTGCTTATTAGACCTAGGTTTGGATTTTTATCTATGCTCTACGCCTTTGCTTCTTGAGTTCGACCCCTACTTGCTTGTCATTGTACATCTTTAGTAGGGTATAATAAATTTTAATCCTTATTGTTCATTCTCTGATTGATTGTGTGGGTTAATTGTTGGAGATCGAGGAGACTTGAGTAGTCGCATCAGCGACAGTGAGTCTGATTTGTCAGACCGCTATTTAGCGGCTCTCGTTTTCTCGCTTTTCAAATGGCGCCGTTGCCGGGGAGCATCGGCTTGTAGAGTACCTTTTGGGTCTTTTTAGTTACCTAACCATTTTTGCTTACTTGTCTCTTGTGTTTTATTTATTCAGAACTGTCTGACATCTCTTTTGTTTTCTTGCGAGGGACCGTCGACCGAGGAGGATCGCCTAGGGGATCCTGAGCAGCTTTGGGAGGAGGAGCCGGCTATTCTACCCTAGCTGACAGGAGAGAGCAGGAGAACTAGAGAGAGAGAGTTGCTTTCATTTTTTGTGAGAGAGAGAGTTATTTGATAATTTGTAATAATTCAGGACTTGGACACTTGAACACTTCGGGCCTAATTTCCGGGTGTTTGTTCACCCGGGGGCTCACCGTGGCTTTTTCGTGTTTTTCTCGACCGTCATTTTCCGGCTTTGTTTTCTTTTTCATTTCTTTTGTGGATTGAGCTCTTAGAATTAGGTCCTGCTTGATTCGAGTAACCTAGGTCCAAACACCCTAATAACTCTTGCATGCTCCTATAGTTCGTATCTGGACTTAGATTAATTAAGTAGTTAATCATTGGCTCTCGATCCGCACGCCGCGAGCTCACTCCACACAAGCGCTTTCTCCTAACTCAAATGTGTTGAGCAGAGGAGGAGTGAGCCTAGACCGGACACTAGGATTGGGAGTTAACGGTTAACTCGTGGTTCTTCATGCTAGCAGTTGCCTGTTTTAGGACGATTTCCGCATTGCATAACTGACATCTAGATTAGGTTTATAAATTTCTGTTTTGCATCCCGCATGGAGAGAGCTGGGATTCACTGTAAGTCTTCTCACTTGGCATTCATCATCTAGGCACAAAGGTGAGATTTCCATCTTGGTGCCGACTTGCATTGGCTTTTCCCGACTCTTTTCTCCCTCTGATTTTGGATACATTAGGATAAAGAAAATACAAAAATCATTAGGCGCTTGTTTGAATCTACTCAAAAGAAGCGATAACACAAAAAAATTAAAAAAGAGACTGCTAAGAAAACTTTGACCTAAATAAAATTGGTAATTGGACTCATTGATTGGGGAGAGTAACACCCTCACTTGTTTTCAAGTTGCATGGGAAGGTCTCCTTCCAAGTGAGGTGAGCGTTTCGTAAGGATTAGAGCCCAAAACCCAACTTGTGGCTGCCTTGTGTATCGCCTGGATTACCGAAGTATTGGCGTTACTATCGTACGTAGTCGAGTAGGGCTTGGTCGCCATTGGTGACTCACTGTTGTGTGAGCATCGACCTTGTCCGAAGTATCGAGCATAGGCCACGCCTTCACGGGGGTGTCTGTCTTACCGGCTGCGTCCGAGTAGGATCTTGCACGCTCACGGGTGATTCCGTTATGAGCGAGGTCTGAAGTATCGGTTTCGCCTATCGGCTTCCTCCCTCTATTTCTTTGGCTGAGTAGGGATCCAGGAAGGGTTACAAGGACCTTAAAAAGCGCAAGTTACAGGTTACATAGGAGGAGGACAAGTACGTGAATACTTTTCCGGCGGTACTCTCACTCCTATAGGCGTAGCGCTCTAAGGACTCGTTGAAAGATAAATCCCTGAAATCAAGATAGAAATTACAAAGATAAAAGCCGAACCTTCACGGCTTCACGCGTTGAGTTGGTGAACTCCCTTGTCTTGTGTTTGATTGCTAATCACATTTAGGTCAAGATCAAAAATATCGCGCCGTTGCGCAATTTTGTTTTCCCCAGTTGACCCTCGCTCATTGTGAGCCTTCTACTGTTTTACATTCCATTTGTTTCTTGTTGACCCCCGTATCTTTCATCCACATCGATCTTCCTCTTGATCTTCGAGATGGCGGCGAATGGACAGTTTAGTCGAGGCTCTGTCGGCACCCACATCAGTTCCATCCGTTCGCCATCTCCAATAATTCAGGGCGATTCCCGAGACACCGGTTCAAACCCTATGAACCGACCTCCAGACTCCCTGCCCTCTTCAATAAACCGGGACCACTCTCGTCCCGTACTCTGTCCGTTTTGGATGGCCATTGATTTTACTCCTTACACATCGCCATCCTTAACGAAGTTCTGTGTTGATCTTGACACAGATCACATCTCTCTATCTGGTGCTGCAATTCAGACTGATCGGGGCATTCTACCATGTGCAGACTTAGAGCTCGAGCCAGTCAACCAAGCAGAGGCAGAAATGGCAGGAGGTAGGGGAAAAGGACCACAGCCCCAGCAGGAGCCTGAAGACAACGCAGCAGAAGGACAATACACTACGCAGGGTGAGGTCAACAGTCAACTACTGGCTTCCATTCAAACCATTCAGCAGCAGTTGACTAATCAGGCCTTGGCCAGACAGCCTTTCAGGACATGCTGAATGATCTGAGGAGAAGGGCCGATGTGAGAGACGGCCGGTGGGAGGATGATCCGAACTACGATCCCAATGACCATGAAATCAATGATGAGTTTTCAGTGGGACCCGAATATGAAGCAGCAGAAGAAGATCCACCGCAGCCCAAGCCCACACTCAAGGAGACATACAATCCTGGCGCGGGGCGCATCACTGAGTGGATTCAAATTCCACGAATGCATGCTCACTTCGAGCTAAAGCCACAGTTTCTGTCATTGCTTCCCACTTTTCATGGGAACACCACTGAAGAACCATATATCTTTCTCAAGAAGTTTAACCGCATCTGTTCCACTGCTCACTACCCCGGAGTTCCCCTGGATGTGATCAAGATGACCGCGTTCTCTTTCAGCCTTCAAGACAAGGCCCTTTACTGGGTCGACCATCTCGGGAAGGTCGTCACCACCTGGGAGGAGTTGAAATCTGCCTTTCTCCATAAATTTTATCCCCTGGGGAGATTAAATCAGATGCGTGCCCGGATCTCCAGTTTCTGCCAGCAGCCCCACGAGACTATCCATGAAGCGTGGGAACGATTCAAAGATCTCCAAGAAAAATGCCCCCACCATGAAATACCAAAAACCAGTCTCGTACAGCATTTCTTTGGGGGGCTATCATTTGAGAGCCAAAAGCTCGTGGATGCAGCTTGCGGCGGTTCACATTTTAACAAGGACGAGGATGTAGTATGGAACGTCTTCGAAGAAATGGCTGAGGGAGAAGGAGCCCAATCCTCGTCTAGAGTTTACATGAAGACACCAACCGCCATCAGCAAGCCAGTTAACATGGCTTCTCACACCGAGGACAAAGATGAGAGCTCCAACTTGAGCATCATTGGGAGCCACTTGTCCAAAGTGGATATCATCTAGAAGAGGTCACAGGACCTCGAAAAGCTGGCAGTCATAGAGAAGAGGACCCAAGGTCTGGAGAAGCTCGACCAGATCTCCCAGCAGCTGGAGCAGCTCGTCCGAGCATTGAATGCAAACATGTGCAACGCTGTGTCTACCTCTGCCGAGCCGAACGCTGAGAAGAAGGAGCCTACAGTGCAGCAAAACCCTCAGCCGACTCCACCGCAGCCCCAGCCGGTCCAGCACATGTACTACGTGCAGGTTCCGGAGCAGCCACCGCAGCCTCAGACGCAGATGGTTGTATACCAGCCAGAGCACCAGCCCTCATACTCCGAGCATTTCTCTCCACCCCCGCCGCTGATCCAGGAGATCAATGGCGTTTGGAACAATGAAGCGCAGCTGACCCGTCCTCAGGGACACTCTCAGGGTCAGAACATGGGCAACAGGCCCTTCCATCAGCAACAGCAGGGTGGGAGACCCTTCCAGCAGCCTTACCAGTATCAGCCTCCCTTACACGGGAACACTTGGAGGCAGAATTACCAACATGGTCCTCAGCAGTTTGGATATCGAGGACAGGGATACCATCAACAGCCGGTTGCCCAATTCAATCAGCACAACTCACAGTACTCCTCAAACCCCCCTCCTCAACAATTTGCATAAGGATACCAGTCGCAATCTCAACCGCAATACCAGCATTCTAGACCCCAGCAGGGGGAATCCTCTGAGATTGTACCTGCCAATCCGGCCCTGGCTTGTTTAGAGCAGTTAATGAAGAACATGGCTGAGATGAACCAGAAGATCGACGACCTGACGGCAGCCAAAACCGTCATACCAGCCCAGGTCGAAGCTAACCCTAACAATTTCCGACGCAAGGAGCAGGTAGCCGGTGATGAATCTCGTATTCATCATGCTAAAATTGGTCATTTAGGCTCTGTCCCCCATCATCCTCTTGTAATTAATCATTAAAAGAGCATTATTAGCCATCATGCATGTGTAAATAATATCCGCATTTCATCATGCATAAATTGCATTAAAAATCCCTTGTGTAAATTAGCCCAAAAAGCCGCTAACTTCTCACATTTTTAGTTAATTCATCCTAACTCCGATTGACCCAAAAAAATTACTGACTCCAATAAGTGTCAAATAATCTCAAAGTCAAATTTCACATCTGACGGACTAAAACGAGCATATCTCCCTCATACAGTGTCCGATTTTGGTCTACTCACTTTTAAAGTACTCCATTTTCAAATACCTTCAAAACAAGACCAATTTCGTAAAATTCGGAGCTCATATGTGAAAGTCGGGTTTTGGGCCTCTTTTGCGCATTTTAACTTGTTACTAATTTAGACCTGAGATTTTATGTGAATAATTAACTCTTTTAATTTTATTTCTTTTTCATTTGTATCCTTTGATGAAAGTTTTAATAAGAAATGCAAACATTCAAATCCAGATTAAAACTGAGATCAAAGAAATTGACCAAGTCCGAGTGTCCGTTGTCAGTCTGCACAAAAGTCGTGTGATTCTGACTTCTATTTTATTTTCCTATTTTCTTATCTATTAAAAATCCAAAAAAATTATATTAATTTGTAAATAATTTTCTTCTTATTTATCGTATTTTTTCTAGAATTTTTATCCCCTCTAAAACCACCAAAAAAATTACAAATATCAAAAATGCGGTTTTTCGTACACAAGGAAAGCCACCAAAAATACCACTTTGCACAGGTGACCTCTTTTGCTTCTGGGCCCTTCATGAAAGTTGTAGATCTCGTCGAGACGAACAACTTTCATGAAGAAAATTTTTCGATCTGAGGTCATCTTCTATCACTTTTTCTCCTCTGAAAATCTGAATTTTTTTGCCACGTGGCAGCTCCAGGGCGTGCCACGTGGCACCCCGCTGTTTCCTCTCTCCAGGCGCACCCCGGGTCACGTGCCAAGCACGTGACCCTTCTTCATCTTCTCCATCCAGCCGTTTCGCCCCCCCCCCAGCCGTTCCTCCTCCATAACGCCTGCCGCTCCTCCTCCCTCGTAACCGCCGCCTCCTCCTCACCTCCAGCCGTTACGAGGCCCTTCTATAAGACCTCCTCCTCGCCAGCCGTTGTGCCCATCCGCCACAGGGAGAAGTTCCAGCCGTCTTGGTGACAGCAAGGCTGCCGCTTGCGATTGACTCTCGGCGTGATCCACGGCGGGAATCCTCCGTGTTGTTGTTCTTCCTGGAGCAACCAAGCTCGCTCCTGTGCTGAGGGGGCTCGAGTGATCACCAGAGTTGGCAAAGCAACTCCTTCCCGGCAAACTCTACACACACATAACCTCCATTTTTTTTCCTTCCATTTTTGTTCTCGTCGTTGCAGGTACATCTCCGCCACGAACCAGCAGCCGCACACGGCCATTCCGCCTGCTACGCCTTCGCCACCGACGGCCACGGCTCCCCACCGCCGCTCCGCCCACCTGGGGAGACGCGCCTCCAGCGCATCCCGCTCCCTCGAGCTCGGCACCCTCCCCCGCCGCCTTCAGCCGCCCGTGCCACCGCCCGCAGCACCTGGACCGCGCCTCGCGCCGTGTGTCGGCCGAGATGCGGCATCGGCACCGACACGCAGCACCTGGGCCGCCCTCGCGCCGTGCGAGGCGCGGCTGCGCCGCCTCCGCCCTCGCCCAAGAGCTCCGCCGCGACGCTCCTCCACGCCTCCCAGGCGCTTCGCCGCCCCGCCGGCCCTCGAAGCACAGGTGCCGTTGGATCGGGCGGCCGAGCCCTTGATCTGACGGCCCTTAAGCCGACATGTGCACCCCCCGAGCCTCGGCCCCAGCCTCGAGGCTCGGGGCGCCCGAACCTCCGACCTCTCCGCCGAGCCTCAGGTCCGGACCCAAGCCTCTAGGCCCGGCCCGAACCACAGGCTCGGGACCCGAGCCTCTCCTTCAGTACCCGAGCCTCCAGCCTCCGCCACCGAGCCTCCAGGCGCACGTGCTCCGCACGTGCGCAGTGGGAAAATTGCAGAACAGCCCCTGGCGTTTTACGAATTTGCAAAAATACCCCCGCCATGGGTAAATTTCAGAAAGACCCCTCAACTTTTTGCTAATTACAGATAAGTCCTCCCAGGGACCTCTTTGTAAGGAAAACTTTATTTTATTTACATTTCAGTCCCTGAAATTTCATTTTAGCATATCTTTGTCATACGGACTCCGATTTTAGCATACAATATGTCATTTTGAAGCTATTTTCGTGCTCTATCACTTAGCATAGTTTGTGATCAGATCTAGAGGTGTTTGTTATCAATTATTATTTGAGGATCATCATAGACTTTTGCAGGCTACTTTTTGTCATATTAAGGCTTTGGATCTTGATGATATTATTTGCAGGAATTCGGACGAGTATCTTTATCTGATTAAGCCTTCATTGATTACTCTTAATAATTTAGATTTCACAGGGGATTATCTCAGATCAATTCCTCTAAGATTATGGTCAAATTTTCTAGGAATTAGATCAAAGACTGTCGGGGGATGGATATCTTGCTTCAATTATTCTGAGTATCAACTTATTACCTGAAGCATTGATTCAGTTGTATTTTGATTTGTGATTAACTTTGATAAAACTATTGATCATAATATTTGAGAATTAGATACGTTTCAAATCACAAATCAGGAGAGTAAATTCTGTCTACTTTCTTGCATCGCATTCTCCATCATTGCATTACATTGTATATATTTCTTAACACAAAAATTAATCGAACATTGATTGATTATTTAATTTGATTAAAGACCACGCAACTAAAAATTGTCGTTCCCTGAGTTCGACCTTGGTAAACTTGCCAAGTAAAAATAGTCCACAACATTCAAAGATTGTGGTATTTTGACGACCGAAATCCGCCTCCTATACTACAATTACCGACTATTAAAGAGGAAGATTTCGCGCTCATCAAATGGCGCCGTTGTCGGGGTACGGCGAATTTTTAGGGTTTTAAATCAATTTGATAATTGATTTTTGTGAAAATTAATTTTTGTGCCATTTTTTTTCTGCATTTTATTTTTCTCTCTTACTTCTGCTACTAACCGCAAAATCTCTCTTTGCAGACTTCTGGGAGTTGGATTTTTATATTAAATCAAGGATCTGCGATGAAGACTGAATTTTAATTTTGTGAGAGAGAGTTAGTATAGATTTAATTTTCTGCAATATTCTCAGGGTCCCTCTCTTTGAACCCTTGTAATAATTAAGACTGAACATTCCTGTGGTGTGTCGGGTCTGATTCAACCCCTTCTGTGTGGTTGGGACCCGACTTGAGTGGCGTAGGACTTAGGCACATATACGCTTGCTTGTTTATTATTGATTGTGCTCGTAATCTCTAGGCCACACTTTTTCACTAATTAAAAGCACTATAGATCGTTCAACATTAGCCAAATTTTAAATCAATTCTTCCCGCTAATAGAACTATCTGTTTAGGGCGTTTTTCATCTGTGCATATCATTTAGTGTAATTTTTAATTCCTTGTACTGCATCCCGCATGAAGAACGCGAGGAGTCACTGTAAGTCTTTCTCTTAAGCATGCATCATTGATTTACGTTTGCATTGGCTTTTCCGATTCTCCTTCTCAAGTTTTACAACTTAAGGATTCAAAGGAATCGGGACTGCTCGTTAGGCGTGAATTTTTGTGCTCACATAAACCACAGTGATAACCTTAACTTAAAACTGGGACTGCTAATCAAGGTGATTGTAAATAAATTAACATAAAATTAACTCTTGTTTGGTGGAGAGAAACCCACTCATTGTTTGTTTAAGGACAAGATCGCACACCTTAGGGTAGAGCCAAAAACCGAAATACTTCATTCAGACTACTGATTTTAAAAACAATTAGCTACTTTTCAGTGAGGGTCTCGGGTAGCCGTTTACGGTCCGACTTCCCTTAGCAGAGTAGGTGGTTTAGAGGACACCGCGGAAGGTACCGTCCTCAAGTAACACGGGTAGCCGTTTACGGTCCGTACTTACACCTATACTGGCTGAGAGTAGGTGCAACTAGTTGTATGAACTCGGGACAGTCTTTGTGAAATATCTCGGCACCTAACAGCTCCGCTTAATCTGCAAGATTGTTTTGTCATTAAATTAAAAATTGAAAAGATAAGCGGCCGAACCCTAACGTGCCTTCACCAGAGTTGAGTGGGTAAATCAACGTGTTTGTTTTGTGTTTTATTTGTGTACGTCAAAGACCTTGCAATTGCAAGCAAATCGTGGTTCGCTAATCATTCCATCCCTCTTGACAAGATGTCGGCACAGTGGTCTTCTTTCCCGATCTCCACGACCATGTCCCAATATTCTTCTCAGCCATCATTCTCTTCCCGCCCATACATCCCACCCTATGACCACACTTCTTCTTGGAATAGTCCTCTCTCACATTCTGACAATTTTATGGACACGAGAGAGAGAGACCAGAATCGAGGATGAACAATAGAGTGACCGCTATTGATAGTAGAACACAATTTCCGGTCACTAGGATCTCACAGCCTCTTGAACCATCCTCTACTCAAGATGACTATCCTCTTGAGTATAATCAATTTTCCTTCGACAATCCATGAGAAAGCCAAAGTCAAGGAAATACAACTCATGACCAGACCATAATGTTTATGAACAATCAACACTCTACTCGAGGTTACATGCCATATTCACGACACATAGAGACTGATTATTCCATCACTAGTCATGAGATGTTTGAGGATGAGATTGCTCGAATTACTCATAGAGCAGACACTTTAACTATGAGAATATATGATCTCATCCAGTCAATGCAAAATTCAGAAGAAGTGAGGCCACCACCATGCGAACCACTGGATCATCACAATCAGATACAACCACTGACCTTTGACCCCCGACTGACCATATTACAGAAAATACCAAAAAATTGAAAAATTTGAAAATTCAAAAAAAAAATTAGACAATTCTGAAATGGAAGCGTTTTGCAAGAGTCTGATCTTAGAGCTTCCATTAATCAAAGCCATAGAATATGTGCCCGATCTTAAGAGATTTGTGAAGAGTCGACTAATACCCAAAAAGACGGGCAAGAAACGATCCAGGACTGAATATCATGTCATATCTATGGCTAGTTCTTTGGTGATGAATCATAAACTCAAAAGCCGTAAAGTCAAGCGGTTGACTCGGGTCACATGTGAAATTGAGGATTCTATATTTACTCATGTTCGGTTAGACGATGACTCTACATTAAACATCCTCCCCAAGTCCGTCTTTGACCAACTCAAACTCAGACAACTCAAAAAGACTAGGGTGATCGTTCAATTACCCGATCGATCTACCAAAAGACCGCGGGGGATAGTTTCTGTCGTCGTAAATTTCCGAGGAGAAAGACACAAAGTGGACTTTATTGTCCTTGACATTGAGCACCCCGGAAGAATGTCTGAGTCTCCTATTATTTTAGGAAAGCCGTTCTTAGCCTCCGCTAAGGCGATTGTCGATTGCGAGACTCAGGAAATCAAGTTCCCGAACTCGGACCACAATGAACACGACCCCAATGACACATCCTGCTCTGAGGAAAATCAACTTGAAACCGACAGTTATATTTCACATTATCAGACATCTCCGCATGATACACTGAGACGAATCCTAGGAGAGTCACCTAAAGGACTGACTGTTGGACAAACTTCGGATTCTCACCACCTTATTACCGCTCCTAGGAAAAATCAAGATTTTGGAGCTTATAAGGAATTGGACCATATTATTGAAGATCAACACGATTATTTGAGTGGTCCCATCTTTGAGTCGGCAGTAATTCATGAGATACTTGAACCATATAAGGAACCGACTCTGGAAACATCCGATGTCACCAAAATTCATGATCATACGAAGGTGACATCAGCGCCCCCAGCCTTAAACCACAGAAACACCAGGAACAATCTCCCTCGACCGAAGCAGTGCATGACCCTTCAAGAATTGGTCGACTTCTTTGGGGATTCATCTGATGAGGAACTCACAAATGCCACATCGGTTACTCAAGACAGGGAGATGAAGACTGTCCAACTTCCTCCCAAAACTTCTCAAGGAAACAAACCGACCAAGAAAGTTACCTTTGACCTTAGACATCAGGTGATTTCTGACGAGTCCTCGTCCGGTCCTGATGAGGTTCATCAGATAAGTGCAATAGGTACAGCTCTGATCCAAGGGCACTTACCTCTGATCGATAAAAGTTGGAGATCCTCTGCAGACGACTACTATTCTCCTGAGGACGACTCCGACGATGGCTGGTCTTCTTCTTCTTCTTCGGCCCCCTCTTCATCACACTCATCATCTCCATACTATCTCCCTCCACACTCCCGCAAGAAGGTCCGTCGCAAACCTCCTTGATCTTGTACATCCGCAAATCTACCCGGTTCCCCATCTGTATTTATCCGATTATACTTAGGCTGACCTGAGCCTAAGTATAGGGGGACCGCTACCATTGTTTATACTTCACTTCTCTTCTTTTGTTTTTAGCCCTTCTGTATTTAGTACGAGCTATGTCTACATTTCACTTTGTGCCATGAGGACATAGCACAAGCTAAGTATAGGGGGGTGTATTTTTATATATTTTATCTACTTTATCCTTAGCTCGTACTTTATTCGTTTTTATCTAACATCAGGGGTGGGTACGAGTAGTGTGTATAATACCTGTTTTTTTTTTAAAAAAATCATCACTCATGGTCTTGCATTTCATCACGCATTTCATGCATTCCTTGGTTGATATATTCCTGACACATTCACTATCACTCAAGGCTTGAGGATTTTTGAGGAGACTTGATTTCTGAAATCTTGAGATTCTGAGTTAGCCTGCCTTAGTCATTAGGGTTTTGAACTTAATAATCCACACTTCCCTAGTTTGAAAGATTTGAGCGCTATATTGCACTCTTCATCTCTACCTTCAAAAAAAAATATGATCAGCACAATCACTCCCACAACTGCATGATTGATGAGATGAGTTGAGATATCACTTGAGGAACTAGGACTAGAGATTTGAGTCGAGATCCGATCTGATGATATTCGAGGATGGGATAAAGTTGATGAAGGCTGCAGAAAACCTGAGTGTCAGCAAAAACCCAGCCAGTATGTGAACAAGTTCATATGCTATCTTTTTGATATTGACCTAAGTGCCAGGGTGTGATGAAACTTAATGAAAATTGTTGATCAGTGTGCGCCAACTTTTGGTAAAAGCAGTGGAGCTAGCCAACAAAAAAAAAGAAATGTCAAAGAAAAGCTTTATCATCCAAAGTCAAATTCTAAATGAGCTTCCACCAATGGCGAGCGCTCCCAAACATTTTCAAAGTGTCCACTTGGACCAAGCGCTAATTAGGACCAAGGAGTCGGGCTGACACCATAAAAGGGCTCTGCATCGTAAGCGATACAAGTCTGGGTGTCGAAGGTATCTTAGATACTCAAAAGAGACACACCCCGGTGTACTCCCAGAAAAACAAATGCAGACGACTCCAAATCCTCTTGACGGACACATTGATCAACAAAATAAAATATATTTGTGTTGAGTAATAAGGCACTCGAGAGGCACTTTGTTCCAATGAAAGGGAGAGAAAATCAGACACAATCCTATGCCCTCCATCAACTGGCCGTCCATCTACACTTTCAAGTCTGACAAACTAATGTGACGGTTGACTGAAGCAAGAATAGACTTATTCCCTAGGGTTGAGGATCAGGTCTAGAGGAGAGTCTCTTGGATTGGAACTTTGGGTGATGTCTCAACTTGACTCTCATAAATGCAGTACACTAAGAATCATATCCTTATACTATATGTACAAAAAGAGAGTCTGAAAATTAGAGAAGTTGGGTTCCTTTTGATTAAAGCTTGGATGAGCTCAGAATTTTAGGATCACTCAAATTAAGGGTCTTCTCTGAACTAAGCCTTGAAAATTCACTTACACGGTCAGGGATGTAATCAACTAAGTCATTCATTCATGCTCGGGGACGAGCATGGTCTAAGTATAGGGGTATGATGAATCTCGTATTCATCATGCTAAAATTGGTCATTTAGGCTCTGTCCCCCATCATCCTCTTGTAATTAATCATTAAAAGAGCATTATTAGCCATCATGCATGTGTAAATAATATCCGCATTTCATCATGCATAAATTGCATTAAAAATCCCTTGTGTAAATTAGCCCAAAAAGCCGCTAACTTCTCACATTTTTAGTTAATTCATCCTAACTCCGATTGACCCAAAACCACCTCTATTGTGTAGATATTACTAACCTTATTAAATAAAAAATACAAAAAAAATTACTGACTCCAATAAGTGTCAAATAATCTCAAAGTCAAATTTCACATCTGACGGACTAAAACGAGCATATCTCCCTCATACAGTGTCCGATTTTGGTCTACTCACTTTTAAAGTACTCCATTTTCAAATACCTTCAAAACAAGACCAATTTTGTAAAATTCGGAGCTCATATGTGAAAGTCGGGTTTTGGGCCTCTTTTGCGCATTTTAACTTGTTACTAATTTTGACCTGAGATTTTATGTGAATAATTAACTCTTTTAATTTTATTTCTTTTTCATTTGTGTCCTTTGATGAAAGTTTTAATAAGAAATGCAAACATTCAAATCCATATTAAAACTGAGATCAAAGAAATTGACCAAGTCCGAGTGTCCGTTGTCGGTCTGCACAAAAGTCGTGTGATTCTGACTTCTATTTTATTTTCCTATTTTCTTATCTATTAAAAATCCAAAAAAAATAGATTAATTTGTAAATAATTTTCTTCTTATTTATCGTATTTTTTCTAGAATTTTTATCCCCTCTAAAACCACCAAAAAAATTACAAATCTCAAAAATGCGGTTTTTCGTACACAAGGAAAGCCACCAAAAATACCACTTTGCACAGGTGACCTCTTTTGCTTCTGAGCCCTTCATGAAAGTTGTAGATCTCGTCGAGACAAACAACTTTCGTGAAGAAAATTTTTCGATCCGAGGTCATCTTCTATCACTTTTTCTCCTCTGAAAATCTGAATTTTTTGCCACGTGGCAGCTCCAGGGCGTGCCACGTGGCACCCCGCTGTTTCCTCTCTCCAGGCGCACCCCGGGTCACGTGCCAAGCACGTGACCCTTCTTCATCTTCTCCATCCAGCCGTTTCGCCCCCCCCCCCCCCCGCCGTTCCTCCTCCATAACGCCTGCCGCTCCTCCTCCCTCGTAACCGCCGCCTCCTCCTCACCTCCAGCCGTTACGAGGCCCTTCTATAAGACCTCCTCCTCGCCAGCCGTTGTGCCCATCCGCCACAGGGAGAAGTTCCAGCCGTCTTGGTGACAGCAAGGCTGCCGCTTGCGATTGACTCTCGGCGTGATCCACGGCGGGAATCCTCCGTGTTGTTGTTCTTCCTGGAGCAACCAAGCTCGCTCCTGTGCTGAGGGGGCTCGAGTGATCACCAGAGTTGGCAAAGCAACTCCTTCCCGGCAAACTCTACACACACATAACCTCCATTTTTTTTCCTTCCATTTTTGTTCTCGTCGTTGCAGGTACATCTCCGCCACGAACCAGCAGCCGCACACGGCCATTCCGCCTGCTACGCCTTCGCCACCGACGGCCACAGCTCCCCACCGCCGCTCCGCCCACCTGGGGAGACGCGCCTCCAGCGCATCCCGCTCCCTCGAGCTCGGCACCCTCCCCCGCCGCCTTCAGCCGCCCGTGCCACCGCCCGCAGCACCTGGACCGCGCCTCGCGCCATGTGTCGGCCGAGGTGCGGCATCGGCACCGCCACGCAGCACCTGGGCCGCCCTCGCGCCGTGCGAGGCGCGGCTGCGCCGCCTCCGCCCTCGCCCAGGAGCTCCGCCGCGACGCTCCTCCGCGCCTCCCAGGCGCTTCGCCGCCCCGCCGGCCCTCGAAGCACAGGTGTCGTTGGATCGGGCGGCCGAGCCTTTGATCTGACGGCCCTTAAGCCGACACGTGCACCCCCCGAGCCTCGGCCCCAGCCTCGAGGCTCGGGGCGCCCGAACTTCCGACCTCTCCGCCGAGCCTCAGGTCCGGACCCAAGCCTCTAGGCCCGGCCCGAACCACAGGCTCGGGACCCGAGCCTCTCCTTCAGTACCCGAGCCTCCAGCCTCCGCCACCGAGCCTCCAGGCGCACGTGCTCTGCACGTGCGCAGTGGGAAAATTGCAGAACAGCCCCTGGCGTTTTCCGAATTTGCAAAAATACCCCCGCTAGGGGTAAATTTCAAAAAGACCCCTCAACTTTTTGCTAATTACAGATAAGTCCTCCCAGGGACCTCTTTGCAAGGAAAACTTTATTTTATTTACATTTCAGTCCCTGAAATTTCATTTTAGCATATCTTTGTCATACGGACTCTGATTTTAGCATACAATATGTCATTTTGAAGCTATTTTCGTGCTCTATCACTTAGCATAGTTTGTGATCAGATCTAGAGGTATTTGTTATCAATTATTATTTGAGGATCATCATAGACTTTTGCAGGCTACTTTTTGTCATATTAAGGCTTTGGATCTTGATGATATTATTTGCAGGAATTCGGATGAGTATCTTTATCTGATTAAGCCTTCATTGATTACTCTTAATAATTTAGATTTCGCAGGGATTATCTCAGATCAATTCCTCTAATATTATGGTCAAATTTTCTAGGAATTAGATCAAAGACTGTCGGGGGATGGATATCTTGCTTCAATTATTCTGAGTATCAACTTATTACCTGAAGCATTGATTCAGTTGTATTTTGATTTGTGATTAACTTTGATAAAACTATTGATCATAATATTTGAGAATTAGATACGTTTCAAATCACAAATCAGGAGAGTAAATTCTGTCTACTTTCTTGCATCGCATTCTCCATCATTGCATTGCATTGTATATATTTCTTAACACAAAAATTAATCGAACATTGATTGATTATTTAATTTGATTAAAGACCACGCAACTAAAAATCGTCGTTCCCTGAGTTCGACCTTGGTAAACTTGCCAAGTAAAAATAGTCCACAACATTCAAAGATTGTGGTATTTTGACGACCGAAATCCGCCTCCTATACTATAATTACCGACTATTAAAGAGGAAGATTTCGCGTTCATCAGCCGGCAGTGTCCAATCCGAATCAGGTGAAACTAATTGTTTTTTATCTAACGCTGTTACTCTCAGGAGCGATAGGACACTCCAGCCATCGGCGACGGTGAAGGGAAAGCACATTGCATCTGACGGGGAATCGTCAGTCCAACCAACACCAGGGCAAGCCAGTATTTTGGGAGCAGCACCAGCATCCAGAAAACCACAAAAAATGAAGAAAACAGAAAAACACAAAAAGATAGCAGCAACCTCGGTGGAGATCAGCCAGCATTGGAGACGCCTGCACCTGCCTTACAGCCAGCTCCTGACAGGAGGAGCACCGCACCTGCAGCAAGTCCAACGCCAGCACCTGAAGCCGAGCCTGTCATTTTTGGTCCGCAAATTGTAGATGAATCCATTCCTTTTTGTCATCTACCTGTAAACAATAATACGGACACTATTTTGAATGATATTGGTGAAGAGTTTGTAAATATTCCTTTTCCTGAAGCAATGAAAAAACACAAAAAAATGAAAATTTTGAAAAGTGCTTTGTCTGATCCTGCTATTATAGAAATCATTCAAAATTTGGTCTTGAACATGCCATTGATGAAGGCTCTTGAGTACATGCCAGCAGTGAAGAAAGGTCTTAAAGAGACATGTACAACCAAGCGCAGGCCAACTCCCCATAATTCCAGAAGCAAAGGTGGCAAGTCGGAAAAACACATCCTCACTATGGCCACCGTCAACGCCATCAGCAACCTCCCGGATAAAAAGCCAGATATGGGAGCACCTCTTGTACGTTGTCAGATGTTCGAGCAAGAATTCAAGCGAACACTTCTCGACAGTGGGTCATCTGTCAATCTGATGCCAGCCTCACTACTCAAGGAGTTCAAGTTATAACCGCTCAAGCCTACAAAGATGATTCTGCAGTTTGCAGACAAGTCAGTCAAGAGGCCTAGGGGCCTGTTGGAGGACGTGATCGTCACGGTTCAGGGAAAGTCGTTCCCGGCCGATTTTGTGGTCTTAGATATGGACGTCCCTGCTCCGTTGCTCCTTACCCCGATCATACTTGGAAGACCATTTCTGCGAACATCAAACGCAGTGGTGAATTATGGGACGGGAGAAATCACTTTTGGAGCTGGCAATGAAATTATCCGAGTTGAGACACTGTCTGAGGAAATGCCAGCTGAACCGACATCTGCATCGTGTGCAAGGGTGATCGAGCACGATGAAGACTGCGATTTTCTAGCAGAAATTCAAGATACCAACTTATTCCTGGATGATAATGAGATCCATGGACTCCTCCGTTCCGAGGAGGAAGTGGAGACTGCAGTCGAATTTCCTTGTATCGATCAAGATGAGGAACTCGCTGATACGCTACAAGATACTACCGTGGGGGTGATGTGCCGTCAGAACCAAGAGCCAAGTTTTGAAGCATTCTATGATGAAGAAGACATCATTGCAGAGTCCTGTCAGGATCTGAGAGAAGAAACAGAGCAGACTATGGTGGACAGTGGACAGTTGAAAGAATCACCACCTGTACTAATAGCTGAGGTCACCGCTGAAGCGGCTCAGACCCCACCAGAGCTAAAACCCTTGCCCTCCAATATGAAGTATGCCTTCCTTGCGGGAGAACCGAATATGTACCCGGTCATCATTAATGCACATCTGACCGAGGATCAAGAATCTCGTCTGATGGAGGTTCTTGAACGCAACCGCAAGGCAATTGGCTGGCGAACGTCCGATCTCCATGGGATCAATCCGTCACTCTGCTCGCATCGCATCTTTCTGGAAGACGACTGCAGACCCTCTCGTGAACTGCAAAAAAGATTAAACCCGAATCTGCGAGAGGTGGTTATGAAAGAAATCCAGAAATGGTGTGATGCGGGATTCATTTATCCCATCTCCGACAGCAAATGGGTGAGCCCTCTGCATGTGGTGCCCAAGAAATCAAGGATCACCATTGTGAAAAATGACAAAGGAGAGGAGATCGCAACCAGAGTATCGACTTCTTGGCGAGTGTGCGTAGACTACAGAAGACTCAATCTCGCCACCAAGAAGGATCATTTTCCGCTACCCTTCATCGACCAGATCTTGGAGAGATTGGCCGCGAAGGAATATTTCTGTTTCTTGGATGGCTACTCTGGGTATAATCAAGTTGCCATTGCTCCTGAAGATCAAGAGAAGACCACGTTCACCTGTCCTTTTGGCACATATGCCTTCAGACGGATGTCGTTCGGGCTTTGCAACGCCCTAGCTACATTTCAGAGGTGTATGCTTGCAATTTTTGCCGATATGGTGGGTAGCTTTCTCGAGGTCTTTATGGAAGATTTTTCGGTCTACGGGGATTCATTTGATCAATGTTTGGACTATCTAGACCGCGTCTTACGGAGGTGCTGCGAAGTAAATCTTGTGCTCTCCTGGGAGAAGAGCAATTTCATGGTGACCGAAGGAATCGTGCTGGGTCACGTGGTTTCTAAACATGGCATGGAGGTTGACCCAGCCAAGGTGGATGTAATTTCTAAGCTGGAGCCACCTACGAATATCAAGCAAGTCCGGTCATTCTTGGGCCATGTCGGTTTTTACCGATGATTTATTAAAGATTTCAGCAAACTGGCCAGACCGCTGACTGAATTGCTCGGCAAGGACAATGAATTCATTGTAGACAACCGTGTGCTCCTTGCCTTTAATCAGTTGAAAGAGCTCATCACGCAGGCCCCTGTCCTACAGCCACCGATTTGGACTCAGCCTTTCGAGATTATGACCGACGCGTCGGATTATGCCATCGGAGTTGTACTGGGACAGAGAAAAGACAATGTACCGTTTGCAATTCACTACGCTAGCCGAACGCTCGACGAAGCACAGCGAAACTATACTGTTACTGAAAAGGAGCTGCTAGCGGTAGTCTTCGCTTTGGAAAAGTTCAGATCTTACCTTCTTGGGTCCAAAGTTATCATTTACACTGATCACTCGGCCATTCGGTATTTACAGCAGAAGAAGGATGCCAAACCACGTCTCATCCGGTGGATCCTTCTCCTCCAGGAGTTTGACATGGAGATCAGAGATAAACCTGGGGTAAAGAATGTAGTGGCCGATCATCTGTCAAGACTTCCTGAACCAGAATCTCCTGAGTTGAACTTGCAGCCTATCACAGAGACCTTTCCAGATGAATCAATTCTGTCTGTCGCCTCACTTCCTTGGTATGCGGACATTGTGAATTATTTAGTTGCCAAGAAAATCCCACAGGACTGGCCTAAGTTGAAAATAGACAGATTTTTGTCTAAAATCCATTTCTACCAGTGGGAAGATCCGTATCTGTTTCGTGAGGGAGCAGATTGCATCTGGAGAAGGTGTATTCCTCAGGAGGAAGTTCCAAGTGTCCTCGCTTTATGTCATGATCAAGATTCTGGAGGACATCATTCAGGAAAACGGACAGCAGCAAAAGTTCTTCAATGTGGCCTCTGGTGGCCTTCATTGTTCAAAGATGCAGATGAATACGTCAAATGTTGCACTGACTGTCAGAAGATGGGTGGAACCATAGGAATGAGAGATACAATGCCTCTGAAGTACATTCAGATCTCAAATGTCTTTGACGCATGGGGCATCGACTTTATGGGCCCGTTTCCTAACAGTCAGGGTTATGAGTATATTCTGCTTGCTGTCGATTACGTCAGTCGATGGGTGGAGGCTATCCCCGCCCGAGCCGCCGACAGTAGGACTGTCTGTCGATTCTTATGAGATCACATCATAGCACGGTTCGGGATTCTCAAGATTCTTATATCTGACGGGGGCAGTCATTTCATAAATAGGGAGGTGAAGAAGCTGACCCAGGAATTCTGCATTGAGCATCGTGTTGCTTCACCCTACCACCCGCAGTCCAATGGCTTAGCTGAATGTTCAAACAGGGAGATCAAAACAATTCTACAGAAATTTGTGCGTCCGGATCGCAAGAACTGGTCTCAACTGCTTGATTCTGTTCTTTGGGCTTACAGAACAGCGTACAAGTCACCCTTGGGAATGTCTCCCTACCACCTGGTGTATGGCAAGCCGTGCCACTTGCCCGTGGAACTTATTCACAAATCTTTATGGGCTATTAATATCTGTAATTTGGACTCCAAGCAAGCAGGACAGAACAGGAAACTGGATCTGAACAGATTACTGGAATTCAGAGATTATGCATATGACAACAGCCTGATGTACAAGGAAAAGGTCAAAACATGGCATGACAAGCACATCCGCCACAAGTCCTTTGATCCAGGTCAGAAGGTATGGTTGTTTGATGCGAAATTAAAGATCTTTCTAGGCAAATTGAAGAGCAAATGGACTGGGCCGCTTTTGGTTAGGTAGGTGCGTGACAACGGAAGCGTCTTGATATCTAATCTGTCATCTGACGCACAGCCTTTTGTAGTCAATGGACAGCTTCTGAAGCCATACCTTGAACATGACACATTCATGGCTGTCGTTGACTCCATTCAAATAATATATGAGAATGAGCTGAACAGCTCGAGACAGGCAGAGGAAGGCGAAGCACATAAAAATATTTTTGAATGATTTTCCTTTTCGGCTTTTCTTCTTTTCTTCTTTTCAATTTATTTTATCTTGTTCTACCGAATTGATGCCATCCCTTTCATCACTGCTACACTTTGGATGTACCTTATCCTAAGTATAGGGGGGATGTGCATCCCGAGTTGTTCATATTCAATCTCATCTCTTTCTTCTTTTCTTCTTTTCTTCTTTTCCTTTTCTATCTTCTGTATCTATCAAAAAGGTGCCACCCCTTGTAGACAGTTTCTATACTTAGGACGCACTTTGTCCTAAGTATAGGGGGTGTGCACCCCGAGTTTCCTCCATTCTTTTCGATCCTCTCCATTGTCTCCTCTTCTTGTCTATACTTAGGGATATCTTACCCTAAGTATAGGGGGAGACAATCTGAGTACGATCTGTTCATTCCCACCCTTGGCCCTCCCTGCTTTGTGTACAGTCTGCTATACTTAGGATTATTTGATCCTAAGTATAGGGGGGACGGTCAACTTCTCATTCATTGATTCATTGATTTATTCATTTATTATTTTGTTTTTCCTATACTTAGTACGAGTTATGTCTTCTCTTTTCTCTCCGATCTATGAGGACATAGCTCAAGCTAAGTATAGGGGGGTCGTATATACTACGCCATAACTCGTACTTTCGTATTTTCCTAATAATATGGCTAATAATTCTTTAAAATTCATTGAAAATTCCTTAATAAAAAGGTGTTTTATTCCTCAAATTCTTTTTGTATTTACTGATTAATAAATAAGGTGAAAATGTTTTTTTTGCAAAATGTTTGAAAAATAGTTTGAAAATCTTTGTGAACATTTATTGAAAACTATTTTGAAAATATTTTGTTACGTGTTTTCAACCTGTGTAAAAATGTGTGGTTTGTAAAATTTATTTTCTTTGTGTGAAATAAAATTTTTGAAAAAGGATTTGCAAATGATTTGAAAAATGGTTGCAAAAATATTTGAAAAATCTATATATACTGTTTGAAAAACCTTTGCAAAATGATTTTCAAATGTGTGTACATGTTTGCAAAAATGTCTGTAAAAATTATTTTGGACTATTGTTTTCAAAAATTGTGTGAAAAGCTTGTGTCAAAGAAGTTTGAGGAATATACACATCATACCAAAATCCTCTATATATGTATAAAATTGACCACTTACCCTGTAAATTCTTAAAATCCACTTCTTGTAAATATAAGAAGCACTCCCGTGTACATATTTTAACCTATTTTTCAGCCAAAAACTTTTTTGTTTTCAAAAATCCCAAAAATATTTGCAAAATTAAAATCCAAAAACATCTGAAAAATCTTTTTGAAAAATAAAAAAAATGCATCTGCATATGCATCATCATCGTCTTTTCAAAAATCCATAAAAAGTTCAAAATCCTTGAAAGTTGCATCACAAAAATATTTTCTGCATGGCATTTGCATGGCATTCGCATTTTTCGGATTGAATTTGATAGTCGAACAAGTCTAAGTAAAATCCGGAGATTGGAGCTTGATTGGACCTTAAAATCTACCTAATAACAGGAACCTTATAGGAACTGAGTTTGAGGTACTTCAGGTCTAGTTGACTTAATTCTTTGAGGATCACGGGACTTGGTTCAATGGATTCTTGACTGCCTAAGTAGAGTATTTCGGAGCACACGCACGATTCTTGTTGATAATGACCTAACTTGGACACCTGCACCTTTCACATGGCTCAACTTAGTTGGAGTGGTGAGGGGATTGGATTTGCCGGTATGAGATGCACACAAGTGGAAACACTTGTCCTCCTCTAGGGAGGGAAGTGCACCCCAACCCGTCCAGTGATTAGGAAGTCTAAAGACAGGAGGCTGTGGGTTGCAATAAAGCTTCAAAAGAGGGATAGTCTACTGGCTCAAGAGGAAAAACTCCTTATGTAAATGTTGTTGTATATAGTATTTCAAAAAAAAAAGTTCAGGCATGTATAAAAATAAAAAGCCTGCAAGTATGTACAAAGAAAATAAGCAAGCTTGAGTTCCAAAGTCATATCATGTGAGCCTGCAGCACGATGACTTGACTACACTGGTCCTGCATCCAAGGATAGGTAGCTACACTGGCTACCGTCCATTCTTCTCTTCACCCCCTCCTCTTGAGCTGGTTGCCACTTGAACTTAGAAGGGAATACCCCGCTCCTCGAGGATGGAGTTGCTGGATTGGGGAATCATTGGGTTGTCGTACTGGAGAAGTCAATTTCTTTGTCATTCTAGTTGGGGAGAGCCACCATCACTTACACTGTACAAGTCAGATTCATAGTCGTAAGAGTTTGCGTATGAGTTGAAGTATTTCTGACCTGGCTATTGAGAAGACTTGGATAGAGTTTTGGGATTCTCAAGGACTGTTGGATTTCAAACACGGCTCTCACTAAGGTTCCGCCCGCACTAAATTTCCCAAGGTCCGACTTAAGCTCCAAACTTTGATTTTGTGAAGACAAGTTTGATGATCAAATAAAATCCATCTTTCTTCTTTTTCTGCACTTATTGCATAAGTGTTTGCTAGGGACTAGCAAAGGCAAGTATAGGGGGATGATGAATCCACGTTTCATCATCTTTATTCTATCATTTTGGCCTTAAAAACCCTAGTAAATGCGTATAAATAAGCTTAATATAGGCATTTTAGTATTCATGCATATGTGTGTAAATATTGTATAAAATGCGGTTTTTAGTGCCAAAATTATATAATAAAGAAAAGAAAAGAAAAAAAAGAATAAAATATTGTAAATATTTTATGACCCGAAACCCCGAGAACTAGGCATCTTGATGAATAGGTCGACAAGGAATAAAGTAGGGGGAGATAAGGGCCAAAAATACCAATAAAATTCCTTTTATTTTATTTATTCTTTATTCATTTTGGGGCCTATTTTTGGTTCCACTTTTTATTCATCAAATAAAGAAACTTTGTACATGAAAGTTGTAGATAAATTAATAAAGAAAAATACAAAATTGATCACTGAAAAATAATGTACAGATAAAAAGTTATGGTCTGAATAAAATTCCAGATTCCCAACTTCCCATACCCGTATATCACAAATGAAAACTCCAAATGCAGCATACTCACCTTTAATTGTATATAGAAGAAAATAAGCTATCCAATGGCGGTAGTTTCGCATTTGGCGGAGCTACGGTTTGAAAGTTGAGTTTTGGGCCCTCATTGTATACTTGTACATATTAAAATATTCAATTTATTATTCATTTATTATTTTTATAATTTTATATTTTTATAATGTTGTAAATATTACTTATAATAATTATGTGCATTAAAATCAGAATAAAAATATAAATAAAACATAAATAAAAATACTTGTATATATTATATACATAGGTATTAATACATATATCTATACCTATAGAATCCATACTTTTATTTTATTAAATATATAAAACACACCAATAAAATAAAATAAAAATATCTTTACATATATAAAAGTATTTTATAATTTTATAAAATAATAAACAAAAATAAATAAATTAAAAATACAAAAATAAAAATAAAATACTAAAATATATAGATAATATACCTATATAGGGGTATAAAAGCAACTTGTAAAAATATAACTCATACAAATAATTACAAATCATCATAAAATACTACATAAAATTTCAAGCATTTTTCATTTTATAACTTTTAATTAATTCGACCTCATTCTATTTTTTATTGATTTTATAAATTAATTTTTCATGGTTTTTCCTGGTTGGTCCACGTGGACCAACCAGGAGGGGTCAACAGTTGACCTCGGTCAACTGGACGCCCTACCCCCTGCGCCTGTCAGAAGTTGGTTTTTGAGCCATCTTCTTGGCTTTTTCGTGGCTATTCCTTGCATCATTTCGTGATGGTTCCTCTTGCGAATCTATGCCTCGATCTATGGGCATGCCCGCCCTCGCGTTATCTTGGACGATGGACCACTGTAGCCACCGCTGGACCCTCGTCTTCCACGCCGTTCGTCAACCCTACAAAAAGAGCCCCCGACTTCGATTCAAATTTTAATCCTTCTTCCGCCATTTTCACCCTCAAACCCCGTGTCCTTCGTGCTCCTGGTGACAGCAGGCGTCGAATAGAGCCTGGGTTCAAGGCATTTGGTGTAGAATCGAAGTGATTCGACCCTCGCCGGAGTTCCGCCGTGCTTCATCGCCCGATGTCTCTGGTGAGTCCCCTCCTCATTTCTCTTCGTTTTCTTGTAGCTGTAGCGTAGGTTAGTGTAGATCTATAGCAGTTTTTAGTTTCGTTCACCCAATCGCCGAGAATCCTCGATCGAAGCCACGGCGGAGCTGAGCTCCGCCCGACGTTTTCGGCCACTCCAGTGATCCATCGCCGTCCAAAACACCTTCATCCTTCTCCCCTTCACTCCGTCACTCCGCACCACCCATCATCTCCCCTCGGTATCGCTCAGATCGAGCCGACCGAGCTCCCCTCTCCGCCGCTCGCCGGAGCTCTTCGCCCGTACCACCTTGCGCCTCATCTGAACCATCGGACTCCACCATTTTGTTCGCCTGGATTTTGTGCGCCTAGCCTTGCAGGTCTGAGCCAAAGAGAAGGCTCAATCGACCTTCGACGACCCCAGGACCAGCCGCCCAGGTCACCTCCGTCGTCCGAGCACCTCGCGCCGTCCCTGCCCAGCCTGAGACCACCTGCTGACGCGGAAGGGCCCCAGGATCGTTTTGCCCTTGATCCGGGGGCCGGAGCGGCCGTGTGTCGGCCGCAATCGCAGCTCGAAGTTCGCCGGGGAGGAGTTCTTCGTGAACCCCTCCCTGCCGTTGGATCGACCACCTCCGCCAGACACGACGCCAGCCGTTCGATCGCCTTCGCCCCCAGCCGTCCGATCAAGCCTTGAAGATCTAATCTCAGCCGTCCGCGACGAAGGGGTACGCACTGTCAGATGCGCGCCACGTGGACAAGTGGGACGCCATCAACCGCAAGATCGAGCCCCGTGGGTATTTTGCATTTTTAACCCACGATTTTTGTATTTACTTTTTAGTCCAATAACTTCTAGTTATAGTTTAAAAAGTTTTGTAATATTTGCATGCAGGCCCTCACGTTTTCACTATTTGCACTTCAGTCCACGCCACGTCACCTCACGTGACGGTGGCGTGTGACTTTTGGGTATTTTGCAAGTTAGGCCCAGAACTTTTGTGTATTTGCAATTTCGTCCCTGTGCGTAGAATATATAATATGTTTTTGGAAGTTTTGCATGTATGCCCAGTCGGTTTTCTTTAATTACAATTATTCCCCTGTGAATGGTGTTTCACATGAGCTGCGCGTGCCTTTTTGGTGGAAATTGCATCTGAGCCCCTAGATGTTTTCATAATTGCATTTATGCCCCTGCGAGGCTTAGAATTTTTGTATGCTTAGCTTATTTATTTAATACCTCTTTTAATTGCGAAAAATTCTTAAAAAAATAGGGTTAAGCTCCTGTGTGCTTCTATTTTCACGTTATATTTTTAGTTTTGGATTTTATATTATTTTCATATTTATTAAAAATCAAAAACATGCTTTTTCTCAACTGTCTATCTTAGAAAATGCCAAAAAATATTAAAAAGTCTCGAAAAATTCCAAAAAAATTCCATAGTGTCTATTTTACTATATTTTAGTTGCAGACCAAAACTCACTCAAAATCTCAAAAGAAAAACCTTAAAAATTTAAAAAGACTCTAAAACTTCAAAAAAATTTATAAAATCAAAGAAAACTCTGAAAAATACAAACTCAGTTCCTGTTTGCCCTTTATTTTGCTCTCTTTATTTGAAAAATAGTGTGAAAAGTTTTGATTGCTGTTTGCTATTTTTAAAATTCATTTTGTTTCCAGCCAGCCCATTTTCCACTGTTTTCTATTATTTCAGTATCTAAAAATACCAAAAACACCTAGAAAAATCCCCAAAAATCACAAAAACAGTAAAAAATCATAAAAATACTAAAACCTTTTAATTTCTGAATTTTTGGTTATTTTTGTGCATTTTTATAAATAGTTGACCTTGTCTTTTATTCCTTTGTTTTTATTTTCCAATGTTGAAAAAGAAGTAAAAAAAATATAAAATATAAAATTATAAAAATTAGAAAATTAAAAATCAAAACACAAAAATTAAAAATTAAAAAATCAAAAAAAATTAAAAATTAAAAACCCACAAAAATTCTAGATTGGCTAAGTTGCTTATTAGACCTAGGTTTGGATTTTTATCTATGCTCTACGCCTTTGCTTCTTGAGTTCGACCCCTACTTGCTTGCCATTGTACATCTTTAGTAGGGTATAATAAATTTTAATCCTTGCTATTGATTCTCTGATTGATTGTGTGGGTTAATTGTTGGAGATCGAGGAGACTTGAGTAGTCGCATCAGCGACAGTGAGTCTGATTTGTCAGACCGCTATTTAGCGGCTCTCGTTTTCTCGCTTTTCAGCAGCCAAGAATCCATTGAACCAAGTCTCGTGATCCTCAAAGAATTAAGTCAACTAGACCTGAAGTATCACAATTCCAGTTCCTATAAGGTTCCTATTAATTAGGTAGATTTTAAAGTCCAACCAAGCTCCAATCTCCGGATTTTACTTAGACTTGTTCAACTATCAACCTCAATCCAAGAAATGCTAATGCCATGCAAATGCTATGCAGAAAATATTTTTGTGATGCAATTTTCAAAGATTTTGAACTTTTATGGATTTTTGAAAAGATGATGCATGTGCAATTTTTTTTGTATTTTCAAAAAGATTTTTCAAATTTTTATGATATTTTTATTTTTGCAAATGTTTCTAGGATTTTTGAAAATAAAAGATTTTTGGCTAAAAACTAGACACAAAGTATTTACACAGGGATGCATCTTATATTTACACGAATCAGAGTTTTTAAGATTTACAAGGGTAAGTGGTCAGTTTTATAAATATGTACATAATGAATTTTGGTGTGATGTATATATTCCTCAAACTTATTTGAAAAAGATTTTTTCAAATAATTTTGAAAACTATAGTCCAAAATAATTTTTTAAAATCATTTTTACAAATATTTACACACATTTGAAAATCATTTTGCAAATGTTTTCAAACAGTATAGATAGATTTTTTAAAATACTTTTGCAACCATTTTCAAACCATTTGAAATTGTTTTTTCAAACATTTTTATTTCACATAAATTATTTTTTTACAAAACAAAATATTTTTACAAATGTTGAAAATATTGAACAAAACGTTTTCCATATAGTTTTCAAAATATTTTTCAAATGGATTTTCAAACTATTTTTCAAATATTTTGCAAAAAATATTTTTACCTAATTTATTAATCAGTAGATACAAAAAGAATTTGAAGAATAATAACATCTTTTTATCAAGTATTTTTAATGAATTAAATTAATGTTTTAGCTATATTATTAATAAAAATAGAAAAGTACATGTTATGGCTAAAGTATATACGGAATATATACGACTCCCCTATACTTAGCTTGAGCTATATCCTCATAGATCAGAGAGAAAAAGAAAAGACATAACTCAAACTGAGTATAGGAAAGTCTAAAGAATAAAGAACGAATGAAGAAATGAATGAGAAGTTGACCGTCCCCCCATACTTAGGATCAAATAATCCGAAGTATAACAGACTGTATACAAGGCAGGAAGGGTCAAGGGTGGGAATGAACAGATCGTACTCAGGTTGTCTCCCCCAATACTTAGGGTAAGATATCCCTAAGTATAGACAAGAAGGAGGAGACAATGAAGAGGATCAAAGAATAGAAGAACTCAGGGTGCACATCCCCCTATACTTTGGACAAAGTACGTCCTAAGTATAGAAGACTGGCAAAAAGGGATGACACCTTTTTGGTAGAAAAACAAAATAAAAAAGGAAAAGAAGAAAAGAAGAAAAGAGATCGGAAGATGGAAGAAGAGATCAGAGAGAATGTCCACATTACTCACCCTATACTTAGGGTAAAAGACGCCCTAAGTATAAGCAACAACATGAGTAATGAAACGGAACGATGGATGAACACTCGGCTCGTCCACTCCCCTTTACTTAGGACAAAGTATGTCCTAAGTAAGGCAAACACGAGAATAGGTGGATGAGAAAAACAGAAGATGGACAAGAGCGAATATACCACAGAGATGGACGTACAGAGATCAAGAAGGTCGAAAGCAAATATTCTTGCGGGACCGCTGAGGAATAGATCTGGTATGGTGCAGGTCGACATCGGGGTCCTCAGATGACACAAATCGATCAGGGTCGACAAGGTGTAAGTCCTCGGTGGTCCTAGATTGTGAAGGCACATACGAGTTAGTGGAAGTAGTATAATGAGGTCTGGCCTTGGGTGTCTCGCTGATGTCAAAGTGAAATGGGATGAACTCATCGTCGTTGGAAGAAGTGTAGTCAGAGTCATCCTGCAAGGCCTCATCCAGGTCAAAACCAAAAGGAATGTACTCATAAGTGGAAGTAGTTGAACTATGTTCGTCCTCTACAATCTCAACCGGATCATCTTTTTCATCAAAAGGTCCGAATTCCTGAATAAAAGCAACAAGATCAAATTCAGTCTTGGTCTCATCAATACCTTCTCTCCGCTCAATGGTGTCAATCGTGTAAATCCCGCGGATGTCATCAACACATCGTCAATCACATGAAGCAGAAACTCCAAGGTCTGTGCTTTCCGAGTCTTCCTCATTGGAGAGGAATTCTCGGGTTTCATCATCGATCATAAAGAAAGTCTCTCTGATATCAACATATAGATCATAGGCCTCGGGGTCGGCTAACACAGGCATACTCTCATGGGATGTGGGTCTCTGGTCCGTGGTAGGTGTGGTGATCAACACATCGCTCTCGACATCAGAACGAAAGTGAATCTCTCCTGATCCATAATCAATAACAGCTCTCGCAGAGGCGAGAAAGGGCCGCTCCAGGATGATTGGAGGTTCATCGTGGAGGTCTCCATGGGAAAAACAACAAAATCTGTCGTGAAGCTCATACCCTGAGTCACGATTACAACGTTCTCAAGAACACCCTTCGACCTCTTTATTGATCCATCAACAAATTGTGCTATCATCCTGGTTTTCTTGAGAGGCCCAAAATGAATAGACTATACCAACGAGAAGGGTATTATATTAATTGATGCACCGCCGTTGAGGAGAGTGTTATCACACAAATGGTCAGAGATGGTGCATCTCACAAGAGGTGTGACAGTATTCCTTTTCCTAGAAAATGGACGATGAGCAATGACGTGGGTAGTGAACATTGATGAATCCACGATTCATCATCTCAATATCTTGATCTTAGCCAAGTAAAATCCCAAATAAATGTATATAAAATCAATAAATTAACAAAATGACTCTTGTAAATAAAACACATTAATTAGTATAGATTATATTGTACAGAATAAATTAACAATAAAAAGCCGAAAAATTAAAGGAGTTTTTCACCTGTAAATAGTCTAAAACTTCATGTATTTTTAATAATTTTATTTCAACTCCTTTTTGGCCAATTCTTTCTTTATCTTGTTTATAAAAATGTATCTAAAAATATAAAAATATAAAATAAATTTTACCTCAAATAAATGCTCCTAGATCCCAAAGATAAAAAGACATAAAGTCCAACTTCCTGGCCAAATTTCCGCTCCGTATGAACTCCAAATTCACCAAACTCACTTTTAAAGTTCAAGTTAGAAAACTATCTATCCAACGGAAGTAGTTTCATTAAAATCGGAGTTCATTTGCAAAAGTTTAGATTTTGGGACCTAGATGTACATTGCATATTATGTATATATTCGTTTTTTCTTCATTTTTTATTTTATCTTTCTTAATTACTAAAAAATCCAAAAAAATAATCGTTGTATTGTATCTTGATTCTAGTATTTTATTGTATTTTTCTGTTGTAAATATCTCTTATTTAAAAAAATATAAATTAGAAAAGAAAAAATGTACATAGTGTTTGTCTTATTTTGTAAATTCCCCACTCTTTTTCTCTCTTTATTTTATTCTCCCTTTTTAGTAGCATGCTTTTATTGTATTTTATTTAATTCACATTCTCTACAATAACTTCCCTTTTTCCATTAACCACCAAGTCTTCTTTCAACCTCCATTCCACTCCACCATTCTTTTAACCTCCCATTCAAACTCCACCTTTCCACCATCTCTCTAACTCCCATTCTTCTTCTCTTTTTATTCTTCTATTCATCCATATTTTTCGCTATCCTCCATTCTAATAGGAAAAGGAAAGAGCTTGGAGTGTTTCGTTGGTGACAGCAGTAGGACATCTTCCTCAAGAGACGACCTCCTTCAGGCGAGATCCACGGAGCTCCGCTCCGCGTCACGAGTTCCCCCATAGAGCTCGCACAACTTCTCCATTTTTATTTCGCCAATCGGATCGAGGCCACGACAAGAGCCCAGCGTAGCTGCTCCGCCAATCCGGTGAAGCTTCAGGTAAGTATTTTCTCTCATATCCATTATTATTTTATTTTATCTAACATTTTTTCTTCCTTTTTTATCACATCACACCATTATCACTCTTCACTTAGTTACTTTGTTATCACATCACCACCATCTTCATTTTCTTCATCATTTCCCTCTATCATTTTTTCCCTTTTGTATATATTTACATTTGTTCTCTGTTTAAAAAAATAAAAAAATTTAATCACAAAAACATCACAATAAAAAATCAAAAAAAATAAAAAAAATAAAAAATATTGCAGGCAATGGTCGCCCCCCCTTCCAGCAGGCGCCGCACCCGCCCCTCCCCCTTTTTCCACAGGCAGGCGGCGTCGCCCGCCGCCCCTTTCTTCCACAGCCGCGCCGCCCAGCCTCCTGCGCCCTCCGTAGCTGCCCACAGCCGGCGACCCCGCAGCCCGCGACTGCGTGCTGTCGCTGACTGCTCCTGGCGGCTCTCCGTCGTTCACTGCCCCAGGTGAGCGACCGCCTCTCCGTAGCGGTCGCGTGTGCGCCGCCCCGACCGGCCTCCTGCGCCCTCCGTCACCCCGCGTTGTCACCCCCTCCCCAAGCCCTACGAGGAAGAAGAAGAAGGTTACTTTTGATTTTTTATTTTGTAACAATTGCAAGTTTCTCCTTATAAGTTTTTGTAACTACAAAAAGGTCCATGTGCTTGTTTTGTTTATAAGTTTTGTTTCCTGGATTTGTACTGATAACCCTGTGTTCATCAATTGCTTTAGACATTCATTTTGTATCATTTATTTTAATGAAAAATAGAATGATATTGAGCAACAAATTATCTATCATATGAATATTTATTTATATTTTTATGAGTTGCAGGTAATTAATTAAAATTGGTTAACTGAAATATTTCTTATTTTACCCAATCTGTACTCTTAAATTGATATCTCTCTCACAGTTGCTCAAAAAATTTCACAAAAATAAAGAATGGTGCCTTGAAGTGTGCCTTAATTACTTTCCAAATTTCACATTAATTGGAGTTATCTTGTGCCTTAAATAAATTTTAAAGAGTGTTGTTGATACATGATTTTTAATTAAATCCACACTTAATATTTTTGTGAAATTTCAACTCTCTTGGATTGCTTGTTTCAATACCTTAAGAGAGAGATTCAAGTAAATAAAATATCCAAAATACAGGATATAAAATTTTTTGTGCTTTTTATATTTTTCTAATGTTTTTGAGATTTTTCTGTATTTTTGCTATTTTTTGGTATTTTTAAAGTCCAAAAATACTCAAAATAGGGAATAAAGTATTTCACCAAAATTAAAAAGGAAGAGAAAAATAGTAAACAATGTCAAAAATCTTCTAAATTAATTTTATAATAAAGATAATAATAAAAGTAAAATTCAGAAATAGAAACTCTATTTTTGTGATTTTTTAAGGATTTTTAATATTTTTATAAAGATTTTTAGTGTTTTGCTATTATTTTGATTTTCCTTTTATATTTTTAGTGTTTTTGGTCTGAAGGTTAAGGACACTAAAATACATGAAATTTATTTTTTTGAGAATTTTTCAAAAAGTTTTTGTAATTTTTATGTATTTTCTAATGCAAACATGGATAAAAATGCATGTTTTTGATTTTTTATAAATAATAAAATAACACAAAATGCAAAATAAAAATGTGCATGTGAAAGAGCAATGCAACATGAACTTAAGTCTATTTTTGGAGATTTTTTTTCAAATTTTATAGATGCATGAAATAAATAGAGACAACAAAGGGAAAATACAACACTAGCAGGGGTATTTTTTGTAAATATATAAAAGTAAGAGGGCCAAGTTGCAATTTTCACATAAAATATATAACTAAATAATCGACTTTATGGACTAAATACAAAAATCGAAACCCAGGAGGGTTTCTCTACAAAACACCCAGAACTCACGTGCGTGAACACGTGCGTGAACACGTGCACCTGATAGGGGCCAAAATGTAATTTCCAAAAAGTTCGGGGTCTGATTTGCAAATTTACCAAAAAAATTAACTGCAATAAATAATTCCTGGACTAAACAACAATACACAAAACTACGAGGGTTCAGGCACAAAATGCCCACCCACGTGACTTGTCACGTGAGGTGACGTGGCCCGGACTAATCTATAAATAGCAAAAGCTAGGGGGATCTCTCTATAAATTTTACAAAACTATTAAACGACGGAGGAATGATTTAGTACTATTTAAAAAATAAAAAAATAGTGAGAATGTAAGTGCAAAATACCCACACCTGGCGCAATCCGACGGTTGATGATGATCCACTAATGCTACGTGTCGCTCGCTCGCGCGCCGATGACGCATCGCCCCGAACAGTTGAGATTAGATCGTAGAGAACGATCTGACGATGCTGCAATGGCCTGATCCGACGGCTACTAGATGGCTTGGAAGAACAGGCCTTTGATCCAACGACGGAGATGGCAGGCTAAAGAATAGGGAAGAACTTTGCCGGAGCGAAGTTCTCCAGGCTCAACCGCTAACCTCCGACAGTATTGAAGCTCCAAAAATGGTCGTGACGACTCCTGAAGATCTTCTCTACCTGATGGAGGGCGTAAAAAGGCACGAGGATGATCGAGTGCACTCACGGAGGAGGAGGAGCAAAGGAGCTCCAGGTGGTACCGGCGGATGCTCGGAATCACTCCAGACGCGCGCAAGAGTCCAGAATCTGCAAAAAATGGTTATGGGTTGAGGGAAAAATGCCTCGACCCCGCAGCGGGGTGGTATAGCGGAGGATGACGAAATGGAAGCCTCACCGGAGTGAACTCCGGCGAGGGGCGAACAAGGGTGAAAAAGGCATGAATTGCACAGATGACAATACGAAATCGAAGATACTATCTACAACTAAATAAAGCATAAATAAAAGCAAAGAAAAACTACCTCGACAGGTTGAAAAAGCCAAGAGGAAGGACCTCGATGGCGAGGATTCGCCGGAGGTTGGAAGCACGCCTACGACTCGTCAAACGCCGCCCCAATCAGCTGGAGGTGGTGTTGTCACCATCATCGGTCCGGAGCAAGAGCGAGGAGGTCCAAACAGGTCAAAGGGTGTTCAAAATCGAGAGGGAGGATCGGAGGGGTTTTTGAATAGGTGGACGATCGGCTCCAAAAGACGAGGAAATGACAGCGATTCAGTGGCCCAATGGCCAAGGAATGATGTTGACGTGTAAGTACAAGGATCGAGGAGCGAAAGTGTAAAAGAAACCGACACGAGAAGATGTAAGGCTTGGCCTCCAAAAATGGTCAAAATCGAGGTGGAGAGCAGTTCTGACAATGCAACAGGAGGCGAGTCAGAGAGTTGACCCGTGGTCAACTCTCGGGCCCTCCTAGTTGGTCCACGTGGACCAACCAAGAAAAAAATGATTGTTAATTAGATTAAAAATAATAAACAATTTTATTAATTTTAGATTATTAAATGAAAAATGTTTATTAATTTATAAAGTATTTTATTCTGATTTTTATTATTTTTTTGAGGTTTAAAAATGCAAATCCCCTTTTAAGGGCTATATATAGATATATTCATCTATATATTTTAATGTATTATTTTTATTTTGTATATTTCATTTTATTAATTTTGTTTATTATTTTATATATTTATAACTTATTTTTATAAACTTAAATATATTTGTATTATATTTTATCGATGTATTATGTACAATTAAATAAATAGATGTATTATCTATATAGGTATACATATTGGTATTTTACCTATATCTTTTATACAAGTATTTTATTTTAATGATTTCTTGATGTTTTTATTCCAATTTTATTATGTACATATATTATAAATAATATTTACAAAATTATAAAAATATGAAATTGTAAAAATATCGAATAATAAATAAAATGAATATTTCAATCAGTATAAGTATACAATAGGGGTCCGAAACCTAACTCTCAAACCGTAACTCTAAAAAATGTGAAACCATCTCCGTTAAATAGCTTATTAAAAGTTATATACAATTAAAGTGATTTTGATACATTTTGAGTTCTTATTTGACAGATACAGGTCTGGGAAGTTGGGAATTTGGAAACTTATTCAGATCATAACTTTTTATCTGTAAATTATTTTTGTATGAAATAAAATTTGTATTTTTCTTTACTTAATTATCTACAACTTTCATGTATAAAGTTTCTTTATTTGAAGTATAAAAAGTAGAACTAAAAATAGGTCTCAAAAATAAAGGAAAATGAATAAAATAAAAGGAATTTTTTTGGTTTTCGGCCCTTATCTCCCCCTACTTTATTCCTTGTCGACCTAGTCATCGAGATGCCTATGTTTTTTGGGGTTTTAGGTCATAAAATATTTGCAATATTTTATTCTTTTTCTTTTCTTTATTCTATAATTTTGACATTAAAAATAGTATTTTCTACACTATTTACACACGGATGCATGAATGATAAAATGCACAAATTAATAGTATTTACACACATTTATTAGGGTTTTTAAGGCCAAAATGATAGAATAAAGATGATGAAATGGAGATTCATCGCCCCTTGCTCTAACCGAAGGGGAACAACGAGCTTTGTTTGGAAGGGGGATCATTGGTCTATTGTGCTCCTTGTTATATTCCTCTCTTTATCTAAGTGCATTTCATTGGAAGACATCATAAGTTTCACCTTTGTAGTCCTATGCATAGTCATTAGTATAGCCCTTATCATGACTATTGAGAAAATCAAAGTAGCAAGCAAAGATCACCCATAGTAGTAATAGCATGTAGCACCATTGTGGATGCATGTATTGACAATGAAATATGTGTGGTGGATGCATGTGCAACGATGCATCGCATACATTGATGGTCGATGAGATGGAATCCGGTATGACCACACATTGAGTCGCAAGAATACATGACGGTGTCACAATACACGAATGCTAATAACAGCTTTGCGGTTTTGAGGTATAAACAATGCCTTAAATGTTGATTTCATTAGCATATATGTGACTTGGGGAAATCGAAATATCGATGACATGTCACCGATATTTCACCTGTTTCGGTCAAAATTGTGAAAATATAAAGAAACTCGTGTCGAAATCATGTGTTTGGTTTCTGTTTTCGGTGACTTGGAGAAATCGAAATATCAATGATATTTCACAAATTCTATTAACATAGGTATAAGCATGGGTGTGCACCCTCAGAGATGCACATGTTTGTGCGATGTCTATTGCATAATGAGAGTATCCCAAATCGAGTTGCGAATGTGATGTGAAAGTCATTAAAATATGTTTGAGGAGCTAGTTTGATGGTGGTCACATAGTCGAGGGAAGAGGTTGCATGTGGAACGAAGGTAATAATGGGCTCTTATACTGCACGTTTTGCATATTAATGAATACCAACATATATAGCAACATATTGAATGTAATAAATTTATTGTGCTATGGTATAGTATGGGATGCTTGTATGTATGCCTTGGGTCAAAAGTAGCTAGAGCGGAATAGGACTTCAAGGAAGTAATTTTTAAATGGGTTATTTGTTCTCATGATGAATTGTTGCTGTTAGGTCTCGTGATTAATTTCATTACAATGTGCATGCAAGGTGATGAACCTCATTTTCACCAATTTATAGTCGTATTTTATTGCAGTATAGATGGTGAAAATGATTCATGCATAAACCACACCTTGGAATATGTAGTAATTATTTTACTTGGTATACCGAGGTCGAACACATGGACACGAGCCTCCTCGTCTATTCATCGAAAATTATTAATTGTATAATGAGAGATTAAATTCATGGGCTAATTCTATATATGCAAATACAATGCATGACACATAATGGTATGCAGACATATCATGCAAACAAAAAGATGTGGAGACAAAATGATATGATGCATGCATTTTTATTTTCTTTTTATGCAATTAAAATGAGATGCAATGTGTATGATGTTCAAGCAGATAGATATATGCCCTAAAAATATTCAAGTCAATGAGCGATAAAAGACAATTTGATTTCTGAGACAAATTGAGCATTAAACTGAAATCAAACACCTATCGATGGCAAAATAATTAGAGAGCAAAAGACACTATATATCATCAAAATTTAGCACATTTAATTAAGTGTTAAAATGAGAAATTAGCTATGTCATTAGATCGAGCATAAACTAGCAGCAAACAAGGCCAAAATCAACTGAATTGGAGCCCATATGCTCAAGATACGAATAAAACAATGTAAAGTCATAAATGTAGTAAAAACTATGAGAAATAAAATGATAAATAATTACAAACAGATCCTTGAGTGGCATATTTGTTATTTCCAAGAACCGGCAGGGCTCCTCTATAAAATACCCCAGACGCGCACGTGAGGCACGCGCCTGGAGAACCTGATTGTAATTCTGGGGAAGACTAGGGGTCTGTCTGCAATTATCCCAACCCTCACGTGCATAGCACGCATGTGATCTAGGCTCGGACAGAAGCAGTGGCTTGGAGCTGGTTCGGATGATGGCTCAGTCAGCTTCAGGATTGGAGGTCACATGGCATGTCCTCGTACTTCGGAACCGTCGAACCTGTAGGGTCGCGGCTGGGGCTGGCAATAGATCAGGGTCGTCCAATCAAAGATATCGGACGACACCTCTACGTCAAGTTCAGGACTTACAGGGCTCCGACGACTGCTTCAAAGCTCCTCCGTGCTCCTCTTACAAGCTTGTTGGTCGAGGAAGATCCTTGGAGGCCTCGCACGAGAGTTGGAGGCAAGATAAAGATCCAACGGTTGATGAGGCGTGAGGCGGTGGAGCATTGCCTGAGCTCATGCTCGAGATCGGAGCGGGGTTATGAACTCCGACCATTGAAGTGTTGTCCAGCAGAAGGAGTTAGTGCATAGCTGAAGCAAGTTTGTGCGTGAGGGTAGTGAGGTGAATGGAGGTCCAATGGAGGCGGAGGAGTGGGGGACCTGGGCTTAGTCTCTAGTGAACTGGAGAAGAATGGAGCGAGGCGTTCAGGGCTCTGGAGAAGGGAAGCATGTAAGCGGAGGGGTCGACCAAGTGCTGGTGGAGTTGCAGAGCTAGGAGGATGGTCAGGCGACGGTGGAGTGCATCGTGCGTGGCCGGAAAATTAGGAGAAAACAAAAAGAAAAGTAAAAACGCAAACCTAAAGGATTCATGAGGAAGAAGGTGGCGTGGAGGCTTGGGCTGAGGGATAAATTGGTCCTCCAGTCATCGCTCAAACTCGATCAGTCGCGTCGAGGAGCTCTACGATGCATAGGGCAGTCGTGGCATGGTCGTGGCAGCCATGAGTCGACATCGACATGGAGGCACCATTATGGCCCCTCGTTCGACCTCTGTTTGTCACATGGAGGTGGAGAGGGGCTAGGGCTTAGGCATGTAATGGTGGACATGGAAAATATGAGGCTGAGGCAGAGGTTTTATAGGTGGATTATCGGTTGTTTCAGGTGGTGGCTGCATGATTTGCAACGACTGGCGAGAGGTTTTAGAGCGAGGGACGAGGTCATTAATGGGCATGTGAAGAGAGGAGAAGTTATATCTATACGAAGGGACCATTAGGGATCAGAGAGGGCGACTGAAGTGGGTGCTAGAAAAGGAAGGGGGCAATGGGCTGGCGAGGTGAAACAGTTGGGCAAGGCTACGTTGGAGGAGGAAGACGATGCTCAGCTGTTGGATCATGTGATCCAATGGTTGGAATGATGGCACAAGTCAAGGGCTAGGATCAGATTTGGTGATCTAATCCTACAATAGAGGTTGAGGTGCGTGTGTGTGGATGAGATGGAGCTAGAGGCTGCATCGAACAATGGAGGTGGTTCAGGTGACATGGAGGGGCCAGGATTGTTGGATGATATGCCGTCCAAGGGTTGAGATGACGACAGAAAAGAGAGGTGGAGATGATATCTGGAAGGCAGATCCAAGGGTTGAGGAGCGAGCGAGAAAGGATGGTGGGGTGAAGGCTGGGGTGAGGTGATCCAAGGGTTGCAGAGGCGGGCGCGTGGCGTGCGGAGAGAGGGGCCACATGAGCGTCCCAGAGGGGGGCACATGGCCGAATCAGATTATTCATAAATGTGAAAAAGAATAGAAATTAAGAAAGAAATAAAAGGAATGAGAATTAGCAAAAAGTCAAAACATGAAAGGTGTAGATCTCGAGGAGATCTAAAGGTTTCATGTTGAATAAAAAGTCAAAAAAATCATTTGTACAAAAATATATTTTTGGTAGCATTTTAATAGGTAAAAACACTGTATTTTGATTCGTTTGTATTTTTTGCATTTTCAATTTCTTTTTAAAGCGAGGATAAATATCTACAATATTTATCTTTTTTTGGATTTTTTAATAAATAAGAAAATAAGGAAAATGTTAGTATTAGATATACAATAATTAGGGTTAGAGTTAATTACAAGGAGAATGATTGTTGCCAAAGATACAGAATTAATGAAGATTTGCAATGATGTTTTATTCTTCGAGGATAAATATGGGATCTAGTTGGAGTTATTTTAGATTGACGTTTGATTGCGAATCATTTGATAAATAGGTTTGATTGTACATCTTTTTTATTCGGGTGCATATCTTGCTCATCCGACATGGCATGAATCACTGAACCAGCACTCAAGAATAGGGAGGCTTTGAAAAAGGCGTGATTCATCAAGTGAAAGACTCCCACCGAATATTCCGAGATGCCGCAAGCAGCTCCCCTGATCCAGGAGTGAGTTCTGCTAGGAAAGTAGCCAGCCAAAGCTAGTCAATTGAGCCGTCTTCTACTAGTGAGGTGTAAAGCCAACTCCTCTCTTGGTCCAGGCCATGTCAATGACTAAACTCAAAGGAGAAGAGAATGAACTTTGCAATTAGATCTAGGGGCATAGGCTTAGGGCGGCCTAGCGCACGCAACTTGTTCATTATCAGAGTGAGAAAGAGGCCAACATCTGTTCTTTGACTGCGGATGCAGATCGGAAGGCATGGAAAGGAGATCTCTGTGAGAATGGTGATGATCCATCATAGATTCATCACAAAAGATAAAACATAAAATACTATAAGGTAAATGCACGTCGTTGGGGTTCGACTGAGTCGACACTGAGCCACCTCTGCTCGAGAGGCATCACAAAGTGTGGTGGTGGTGGATACTACGAAGAGTTTTAGGTGGGTGCATGCATGCATTGCATCACATGGAATCGTAATCTACGACCACTTATTTTGAGGTGAACATGCCTCCCCCAACAGACTTGGTTGATGGAGTTACGACTTCTTGATCTATGTGTCACATGTCTCGAGTGTTGGAATATTGTAGGTGAATTATCTCGAGTTTTGCATTTGTGCACATGTTTTGAGGTACACAACTAATGAATTGTTGCAACGCTTTATTCACAGTGCAAGCTTTCTCGCTTCATGGGTGAATACCAAATAAATAAATGTAATCAATGATTAAGAAATCCCAAATAAATGGAAAAGTTATATAATGTATTGGGATTTGTTAGAGGTATTGGACACAATTGTAAGAACATAATTTCTTCTTTCTCCAGTTCATCGATTGCTGCAGTTTTATCTTATTTAAATTTATATAATATATAATTATTTATAATTGTACTAAACCGTTTGATTTATAAGTTAACTCTCTTGGTATTCTAATAGTGATCGTTGAAAAGGAGATCGATGCTACAATGTTTGTCGGTGACGACGAGAAACACGATGGAGGTTGAGAATTTATAGAGTATCTCATTTTCGTTATCTTTCATTTATTGATATATATATAATGTTATAAAACGAGTTTCAGATATTTTACATTATTATCTTGTGGTATTTTCTTTTCAATTCTACGAATCATTTTTTTTGCCTGAATGGCATATCATGCCGGGTGTTTTGTAGCTATTGCTGGTAACAACTTGAGTGGGTGTTGAGATGCACACTTGCGAGCACAAGGCATTATGCAACATATGGCTTCTATTGTATTTTTTTTATAATGGTTAAAAACAAGATTAATAAGATTAAAAGTGAAACAAGATATAAATTAGATTTGTGTTTTCCCTTTGTCTTAAATAGCAAACAGTAAGATAAAATTCCACCAGTTTTTAAAAGACATAGAAAACGATGATCTACAACAAGAGTTGAACTTACATGGTTGGAGTATACTAATATTGTTCACTTTTTTTTATTTTCCCCGTATGTAATCAGCTTGTTCTACAAAAAAGTGCTCTCTAAATTATTCCCCGTGTTTTGTCTGTACTAAGGCACTGTTTGGTTGGAGAATAGACCCTGTAATAAGGGGTCAATTCTCCTCCCGACACGGTTCTCAGTGGTATGACTATTGCCCATTATTCCATTTTATTTCACTCTTATTCCTATCTTTATCCTACCTTACCTATCTTTATTTCACCTTATTCTCCTTATTCTTATCCTCCAACCGAACGAAGAATAGACCCTTATTCCTCTTATTTGCTTATTCTCCTACCAAACATGCCCTAACCATTTCCCAGTACTGTTATTAGTCCCCGTGAGGGACGCCATTCTCTTATCAATCAGTCGATACTGTTATTTGCTTTATAATTCCTCCTTTATTATCATATAGCTGTACTTCTCACGATGGAAAGGAGTTTCCTTTAAAAAAAATCCCACGTCGATCGACTGTGTCCCCATCCCCAAAAGGAGAGACCTTCCATCAGTGTCACCACGCCCTGGCTCCGCCGCCTCCATCTCGGACGTGCCACGGCGAGGAGCTCGTCCCGGCACCCCTGGCTCCTCCAGACATCGCGTTTACATAGGTCGCCCCCTCTTCCCCGCCTCGCTCTCAGACGCCAATCAAGGGCAGGTATGTAATTGGGCTGTCCTTGGTCAGAGACGGATTGTTAGCACTATACGAAGAAAATAGACATAGGATTGCATATGAACATCATGTTTCATGATAGCTAAAATTTTGGAATTCATGGAGTTTATATAGCTGCTTCCGATACAGAGAGATCCTCGTTCTTGGATACGACTGCGGCATCCCACTAACAGAGGAGGTCACGAACAAGGACACAATTACATCGGGCTAACCAATAGATCAGGAGTTGGAGCATCTCAACAAACGAAATCCTCTAAGTTAATCTGTTTCTAAAAATGCCGGGCCCAGATCATCTCATACTATCACGTTGATTGTATTTATGCTCATGTCTAACACTGAAGTGAGAGAAGCTTTCATCTCTTCTAGTGTTCATGACAGTGTTTCCTACACAAAGATGCTCGCGAAAATCTGCATTAAATATGTGCGTACAGATGCCCATTTAAACCCCCTTGTTTAAGAGAATTTTCATCTCATGCATCAGTGTTTATTTACCCAAGATGCCGAGTTTAGTCACAAACAGTTTTTTTCTCACTAGAGCCTGCATAATTCATGCTTGTCTAAATGTTCCAAAGAAGACTTATAGTATGTGAAGTCTTGCTACTGTGGCACTGCCTTTTGCTCACCAATTTCGGATTTTTTAAACCTGGGTAACTGTCTGAACCGCAAAGATGATATCTAGCATACAACTTTGATGATGTTTTCGAATGAGTGCACAATATGCTCCATGTTGTCTCCGTGCACAACAGTTGCACAACACCCCCATCTTTTGGGTTTATAGAATAGAATAAATGATGAAAGTTTTGGAGGGATTGAAGATGGCAAGCAAAAGGATAGGGGTTGCATGAAGGCACAGATTGATATTTGGTAGGGGTGATCAACTGGAGGAGGCTTGATGGTGATGGTGCCTAGTGGTGGCATCTTCTGAGAAGGCCATTGTAACAGGGGAGTGGCTGATAGATCCTAGAAAAGTACAGCAGCGGCTTATGTAATATCTAAAGACTGCGCAGGGTTCCACCTTTAACAATATGTTGGAAGTTACTCGGCACAACTGTTTTTTTTAGATTCTAATATGAGGTGCAAACTGTTGGAAATTCGACATATTTGCAAGAACAAAAAAACTTCAGCAGTATACACCATTTTCTTAAAATATACAAATAAGAGACAGACTCTAACGATCATCTTATCAATATTTTCATTGTTAATGTAATAGATATATTCATTGCAAATAGAATTATCCTTTTTCCGGTCATTGTCAATCAGATTGATGGATACATCTAATAAAGACGTGTCACCTGTGGAAGCTGTGGTACTGGGAGCTCTAGCATCCGGCGTAAATGTAGGTAAATTTATTCAAGTGTGTTGACATATTTATCGAACCACCTCTTCCTAATTTGGTAAACATCAAAGGCCTTTTTCTCATGTATCAACTTTTTATATAATTCAGAGGCCGACATGGTCAGTTATTAAGATCACCTTTTTGATGCTTGGACTGTGTCTTGCTGCCATGCTTGCCCTAGCATTCTCTTCGAGTGACTTTGTTATTGTTGGACATGTTCTGTTGCTCGTTTTAATCGGTTGCTTGCTATTTGTACTCCTTAGCAGGTATTATTTTCTCTTGATTTGTAGATTTTTTGACTTCCTCCCTTTATGATATTCATTTATTTTTTGAAATGCATCTTTAGAGATTGTTTTCTACTCAGATTGTTTCAAGTGCATGCATTACCTTCTTTGGAGGTATTCAATTTTTGATAGTATGAGCTAGTCATGCGAAGCAGTTCTAATCACAAGTTATGTGGACCCATGCTTACATCACAGCTGATACAATGAATTAGTAGCTACTATCGTCTAGGTTCAGATTTTGTAATTGCAAAGATAAATAATCTCTCAACAGCTATTGTAACGTCCCGGGCTTAGGTCCCCGATCCGTTATTGGAACATTACTGGCCTTGACAACCTCTTGGGATCGGGCCCATACGAACCTGATTAACCACCCCCAAAATGCTTAAGCCGGGTTGTTCGGTAGTAAGCCCCTTCACTATTTATCCCACCCGGAATTTTTTGTGTTCCACGGTATAGGACATTTGTTTGGGGTTTTACAGCTATGTTCCCACTCTGGCCATAACCGGCCACCATCGATATTGCTTGGCTTGTCCCCTTGCATTTCACGATTTTCTTCTATTCCCAGACTTAAATATTCAAGCACTTTTATTTAATCTATCCTGGTTCGTGAGCAGGACCACATAGCCTTTCTTTTTTTTTCACTGTATCTTAGTTCCATAGTGTTGAAGAATGGTCTTGGTGGGCTATGTTTAGTACCACATCTTGGAATGGTGACTTTTGGTCACATTAGTGGGGCTATATAAAGAGCCCCACACCCATTGTAACCTTTGAGAAAGATGAATGCAAAATCAGCCCATTGAGGCGGTTCTCCCGTGGTTTCATCCCGCTCCTCATGGAATAGGGTTCCACGTAAATCAAAGTCTTCATTTTATCTTATTAGTGCTTTGATCGCTTCCGCATTTTATAATTCAACACATAGAATTTTAATTTATTTATTAAATTGCTTCCAGTGCAGCTGAACCATTGACGTAACTTCTGTTTACTTATTTTTGCCCCTATTCCAGAGCAGCGAATAGCCACAGCCAGCCCTTTAATTGTATCCAGACTTGTTATTTTTCCCACTTGCCTAAAATTGGAGTTATATTCTTGTTTCTTATTGCAAATACACGTAGTTTGCATCAAAGTTGAATACAAATTTGAAGAATTTTTGTGATATAATTTGTCAGAGGTTCAATATGGACAAGAGTACCAATGCCATTAGGATTTCTCGTCGTATCCCATGGGGACTTGGAGGAGATCACATGTCGACACCCATTCTAGATGACGATGATGTCCAAGGAATATTTGATTATGCCGAATCAATTGGGAAATCAGAACCTGTATAGTCGAAAGTTGACATTGCAAATGAGGGCCGCATACCTCTGGTTGTCGAAACTTGTAAACCTTCTTCAGCTACTGAGAACATTATCAATGGCGGTGTTATGCATGAAGTAAATCGAGTCACGATGATCTTCTGGTAAGACATTGATGAGGAGATGGAAGATGCTAATGATGATAAGCCAAATTCCATATGAATTGTACCGCCTATTCCATTCCATGAAAATCTTGGTGGGCGACATTCATGTAACATTTGAAGTTGATTTCCGTAACTAGAGGGGAAATTGGGGGTGGAGGTGATGCAATATTTCCCAAATCGACGGGTCGAATCGGATTGAATCCATCATGAATTTGAGTTTTTTTTTCAATTAGGATTTCCGTCCTAAATTGGTTGGTTGGTTAATTTTATTGAGTTTGATTGTAATCTCAACCATTTCAGTAGATTAAATTAGTTGAAGTCTAATTAGCAGTCAATTAGGATTTTATTTAGTTCAAATTCGATTCTCTTTCTGATTTTGTAATCCCACCCCTCATATATAAAGGGAATTGTAGTCTATTGTAAGTTCAAATTATGTTATGGATTAAAAATTGAATTTTGGTTTGGAGAAATCCTTCACCATTATCCCCTTCTCCCAAAATTATAGGGATCTCCTCTCATCATGTTCCTCTCCCTACCACGCAAGGCGCATTGCGGTTCTATTTTCTCTCTCATCCCTTCTCGATTTTCCATCTGCATCAAGTGGTATCAGAGCATGGAAATTGAATCATTCTTATGATTCAACGATCCTATCAATTATTAGCGCCTGAAGTTTGATCCGAGTCGTTTCTCCCATGGTTCGCATCTGCGCCAGAAGAAGTTCGATCATAAGATCTTATCGAGTGCGGAGGTACAAGAATGGTTGGATTCATGGCTATAAGAAGACACACTCAATCACGATGAAGATCCGCAACATCAAACATCAATACAACACGAGTTCTGTGAAAAGATGTTCATTCAAGATGATGGATTCTCTGTTACAAATCCTGCACAAGAAGAATTATAAGAACAAGAGCCCATCTTCGACGAAATCCCAAGAGATGAAGACCACGAAATTGTAGATCTATTGGCGTACATAGTGGTTGTCCAAGGATGCGACGAATTACCACCTCATGTTCCTGAAGCTGTTGTCCAAGAGGATCCCCACCCTCCTCTCCCTCCAACTCGAGCACCACTGCTGGTTACCCCCTCCTCGACAACGCCCTCAGTTCCACCTCCTCGACAGGTTGGTGCTCCCTCTTTTGAGCCGGCTTCACCCTCAAAAACCCCGATCCCAACTTCTCTCAATCACATGAACCGATCAGAAAGCCATCGTGTGCGCTGCGTGAGAGGTAGTCAATGCCTCCGCCATCCGCGGGGCTGTCGCCATGGTAGTCACGACTCGCACGCAGCCTGTGCACCACCTGTGTGCTGCCTCTGTGGTAGTCGCCGTCCGTTGTTCCATTGTCCATGTTGCCGCTTCCTACATTGTCGTTGCCATCGTTGGATGTGGAGGAAGAAAACCCTAGTGAGGGTCTTCTCAAGAAAGGAAGATGCCTCCCGATCCAGATTTGTATCCTGCCAAATCAAGAATTGGGGATTGCTTTGGGATTTTTCAAGCGGAGCCCTATCCCTCTCCCAAAGTTACTTTACCAAAAGGTTAAGGTTGAGCAAGGCATATGTGGAGGCCTTTGTTAAAGTGAAGGGGTAGAAAATTGTAGCCACACCCCCAGTGGAGAAAAATTATAAACATAATGCTGAAAGGAAGGCAAACATATGAATACATGATTTCCAAACGTATCAATACATGATTTCCAAAAAAAGAGTTTAAAAGGATTGAAGGAAAGAAGTGAACTTGTGTGCGTGCTTTATAAGAGATCGTATGCGGGCATGCCCCACATGTTGCATGCGTTGGAGGTGTCCATTTCATGACATCAATTCCTATTACATACCGTACAATAAGCCTAAGCCGGATAGACGAATATTTTAGTGGTGTTTTGGTTGCTCAGACTATGTATTAAGGCCTTTAACAATTTTATGTCGTCGATTAATACTGACGATACCCATTCATAGATCAAATAAAAACAGAAGCTTTTAGATTGCCTACAGTATTGACAGTGACTCGTACATTGTCCCGCTTGTGTTTGCAATTGTGAATAAAGAATCTGGATCAACATGTAAGTGGTTCCTTACTCTGTTACACGTTGATGTGTAGAGACATGAAGGTCTAATATGCTTGATATCAGATCTGCATCCGGAAATTAGCTCAGCTACCGGTGACTTTGATGTTGGATTTCGATCTCCATTTATGGAACGATGCTTTTGCATACAACATGTAGTAAATAATTTTAATTTAGCACTAAAAATGAGTCGATGAAAAATCTTGCCACAATAGCCGCGTTCCACAAGGAAATTTCAATATTTCGTGGACAAACTCAAGGAGTGGGATTCTAACGCATTTAGATTATTTCCAAATGATTGTTCGAAAGAGCAGTGGATGTTGACATACTATGGTGGGTTTGGATTTTGCTAAGTGGTAATGAACCTTAATAAAAGTTATAACATTTTTTAAAGGAAAAAGGCCTCTACCGTATATGTGTATGCCAGAAAAACTTCGCCATTTATCACCAAAAAGTGTTACAATCATATTACATGTATATTACAAGGAAATTAAGAATTCCAACATTCAGTCAATGCCTTCGCATGTGCCACCACATTTTCAACGTGAAAATGCTCCTGGAAAAAAATCGCACTGTTTTCTAGCCAACCACAATGCCCAGATCATTGTCACGCATCCGATCTCTCTCTCTCTATATATATATATATTTGACCATCCAGTTCGTACCAATGGAACTCCATAAACTGGAAACATTGTTGGTCCGCACCCCTTTGTACCCGTATAGGTTCCAAGCCCACGTTGAACTCCCATAGGTGAAGAACAAGTGATCAACATTGTCCTCATCCACCAAACACCTTTGACATGTTGGATATGCCGCCTGAATGAAGCGCACAAGTCTGTCCGCTGCCAGCAATCTACCCCTCATGAATAACCAAAGGAAGACCTTCACCCGAGTTGGAATTGTCCACTTCCATAATCGCCTGCAGTTCACAGCACAACTCCCTGGATCAAAAGTTAAAGGGCCCTTCAAAGCCCTGTAGGCTTTCCCAAATGAAAATGAATCATTGCGCTAGATCCAACAATCATGTCCATCACTAGGCCTTGCTACATTTTCCATCTCCTCAAGTAGCACCATAAGCTCCTCCAATCGTTGATCTGAAAGCTCATATCTAAACCACAGAAAAAAGGGAATGCTCGTCCCAAACCTCCGCAACCGAGCAGTTTCGGTTCTCCACTAACACCTTTAGTCTAGGGAATCTCGCTTGCAAGATCATGCTATCACCCCAGTCATCCGTCCAGAAATGAAAACCAGTGTCGTCCCCAATGATAGGTCTCAAGAACGGGTGGATCTCCTGCGCAACGCCACAAACATCTCTCCAGAAGAAGAGGGTGCAAAACCAAGTTCACCGGGACAAGAAAGGGAAACTCGACCATGTAGATCCTCTGAATCAGGCTGCATACCAAACTATTTCAGTCTCCCCATGTATGGGCGACCCACTTGCCTAGCAAGGCCTTGTTCATCTCCACTAGGCTATGAACACCAAGCCGTCCATCCTCCTTCGCGATTGACACCATCTTCCATTCCACTAATGGAAACATGTTTGTTTGCCCAGACGACTAGAAGAAATGTCGCATAATGGACTTCAGCCTATTCCGCACCCCCACCGACAATATTCTAGATGACATGAAGAAGATAGGAATCGTGGAATGAACTGAATGTAGCAGAACCAGTCTACCACATCTGCATAAAAAAATAGACTTCCAACCCTCCAGTCTCTTCTCCAACTTCTCAATCACAAGTAGCCAGTTGGTTGCCCGCATCCTTCCCGCTACCAACGACACCTCAAGGTAACATAGCATCAGATACGCGCACGTCGAACACAACCATCCAACGCATAAATCCATCTCTGTATGTCCCAGACCAAATGGGACGAACCATGATTTCTCTCTATTGTCTCAACGCGAAAACCGCACCAAAAATGTCCAGAACCACTGGTATATAACTATTTGCTCTGCCTTCCGCGCATAGTATCTGTTGGTGGAAAAGAGTTATCTGTTTATTCCATAGAACCCTAGGCTCTCTTATATAGAGAAGACCCATGGGTAAATTACATAAGAGGTTATCAAGAAAATAAAAATAGACTAAATGATACACAAACTACATAATTATCTCTACACCCCCCTCAAGATAGAGCATAGTATCAATTATGCTCAGCTTGGAAGAACATTTCTGGAACGGTTCTTTGAGCAATGGCTTGGTGAAGATGTCGACACTCTACTCCCCTGAACTAACATGTGAAGTGGAAATCAGGCCCTTCTGGATCATATCTCTAGTGTAGTAGCAGTCTAACTCAATATGTTTTGTTCTTTCATGAAATGCTGGATTATTGGCAATGAACAAAGCAGCTTGATTATCACAATGTAGCTGCATGGGTAGAGGTACATCTATACACAAGTCTTCTAATACAACTCGAACCCACATCATCTCCGTGCTTGCTTGTGCCATGGCCCTATATTCAGATTCAACACTAGATCTAGCCACAACAATTTGTTTCTTGGTTTTCCAAGAAACCAAAGAGCTGCCTACAAAAACTGCAAAGCTCGAAATAGACTTTCGATCCTTAGGGCATCCTGCATAGTCTGCATCTGCACATGCCGAAATAGATAAATCCGTGTCCTTTCTAAACAGCAAATCTGTGCTTGGAGACGACTTTAGATACCTTACTATCACATATATGGCATCCATATGTATCTGTCTTGGCTGCTCCATGAACTGGCTCACTCGACTTACTGCAAAGGCAATATCAGATCGAGTTATAGTGATGTAAAGAAGCTTGCCCACCATTTCTCTATACCTTCTCCTGTCAACCTCCTCAGTATCGTTATCATATAATTTCATGCTTGGGTCCATAGGAGTACTCGAGGGTCTACATCCAACCATGCCCGTTTCAATAAGCAAATCTGTAATATATTTCCTTTGGGTCATCACAAGACCCTGTGCATTCCTGACAAACTCCATCCCCAGAAAATATCGTAGAGTACCAAGATCTTTCGTAACAAACTGACGGCCCAAAAATGCTTTTGCCATCTCTATCCCTCGAGCATCATCTCCTGTAACCAGAATATCATCAACATATACCATGATGACAACTGTACCTCTAGGAGTCTTCTGGACGAACAACGACTGATCCGCATTTGATCTTTTGAATCCTTGTTGTTCAATTAGATGGAGAAGCTTCTGAAACCACGTATCGCCTTGTGAAGTCTACACACCATATGATTCTCTCCCTCAACAGCAAACCCCGAGGACTGCTGCATGTAGACTTCTTCCTGTAAGTCGCCATACAAGAATGCATTCTTACCATCAAGTTGTAATAGGCGCCAGTCACGTACCACAACAACAGACAGAAGAATGCGAAGAGTAGAGTGACGAACCACTGGAGAGAAGGTCATCCACACCATATGTCTGAGTGAAGCCTCTCTCCACTAGCCTTGCCTTGTAATGGTCAAGGCTACCATCTACGCGGTACTTTACTGTGAATACCCATTTGCAGCTAACAACAGATGTGCGTGAGGGAGTGGGAACCAAGCTCCATGTACCCCACGACTGTAAGGCAACCATTTCCTCTTCCATAGCAGAACGCCAGCCGTCACTCTTTAATGCATCTCGATAATTCTGTGGTATCTCCACGGAAGACAAAGCCACAACAAATCTCTGAAAGTCCCCTGTAAGACGGTGAAAGGACACCTGAGAAGCAAGGGGATATGATGCACAAGTACGTTTCTGCTTTCGAATAGCAATAGGGACATCAAGATCATCATCCACTGTAACCGCCGGTTCACATTCCTTCTGCAAAGATGAATCCTGCACATGCACTCTATCCGACCCATCATTAGTAATAACATCTGAACATACCCGAGGTGTGCTGGATGATTGATGTGCAACATGAGCAGGACCTGACCGACGTGTATAATATTTAGGTAATGGCAGGACAGGTGGTTTTGGTGGTGGTGATGGTAGGGGTGGAGATGGGGATGACGTTGGCGTGACAATCGGAACTGGAATGGACGGAGGTGAACTCAGAATATGAGGAGGAACATAGACGTCGTCATTAGATGTGGATGAGACCAACCTGTCACCTGCAGGCGAGAAGTACATATAGGACTCAAAAAATGTAACATCATCACTGACAAAGTATTTCCTGTTTACATGATCATAACAACGGTATCCCTTCTGAGTCTGAGAGTAACTCACAAAGACACATTTGACAGCTCTAGGTGAGAGTTTGTCAAGTCGAGGAGACAACTGGTGAACAAAAGCAACATCACCAAAGACATGAGGGGTTAGAGAGAATAATTCCTTGTCTGGAAAAATAACAGAGAGGAATTTTCTCACCAAGGACCGAGGACGGCATACGATTCACAAGGTAACATGCTGTAAGAACAGCATCTCCCTAAAAAGAAATAGGCGCACAACTCTGGATAAGCATGGTTCTAGTAATATCAAGAAGGTGACGATGTTTCCTCGCTGCAACTTCATTTTGTTGAGATGTGTAAGCACATGTGGTTTGATGAATAATACCTCTTGACGAAAAGAAATGTGAGAGAGAGAGTGGGTGCAAAATTCCAAAGCATTATATGTACGAACATATTTGACATGGGAGGAAAAAACATTTTGCACTTCAATTATAAGATTTCTAATAACATCCCCTGCTTCAGGTTTGTTCTTTAATAAAAATACCCACGACACATGAGAGAAGTCATCAACTACTACAAGATAAAACATGTGTCCCTGGTGATCAGGAACACGACTCAGACCCCATATATCAACATGAAATAATTCAAACGGAGAGCTACTGCTCCGACACTGACGACTAGGAAGCTAGCTCGATGGTGGTTTCCCAACTGACAGGCTTCACACCGAAAGGAAGAACTTGGAGAAATCTGAGGCAAGAGATCACACATCTTCTAAAGTGGGAGGTGACCAAATCGTAGATGCCAAGTATACAGAGAGACTGGTCCGGTTGAATAGGATGAGACGCCAGCATAGGAATTCCGGACCAGACGATAGAGATCATCCTGCTCAGAGCCACAACCAATCACTCTGCCCATTAGTATGTCCTGAAATATAAGTGAAGATGGGTCAAATATAGCACGACAGTGTAAATCCTTTGTAATCTGACTAATAGAAAGGAGGTTCATCGAAAAATCAGGGACATGTAGAACATTATGTAAATGCATGGAATGTGACAAGGTAATCTCCCTCTGTCCAACGATGGGGGAATGAGTCCCATCGGCTGTTATCACATACCATCCTGGTTGAATCTCTCTGTATGACTCAAGTCTATCTCTGCCGCGGTAAAGATGATGTGTTGCGCCAGAGTCCATAATCCAATCTGAGACATTTGAATTATGATATGATGTAAAAGCAGAAGCATTGCCTGAGGTGCCAGCAGAGGCAGAAGTACTGTCAGATGCTAAAGCACCAATATCTGAAGAACCTCCTGGAGAATTTGTAGATGTGGCAGGCATAATATCACGCAATCTCGCCACAAGCTCCTCGAACCTATGATCTGAAGTGGATGTCGACGGGAATGCAACATGCTCGGCTACTCGCGCCGATGCTGGAAACCCATGCTTAGAATAGCATGTATCCTCAGAGTGACATGTGCGATGGTTGCATGGCTGGTGAAAATGACCACCTCGACCACGAGGTCCACGACCACGGAACGAAGACTGACCACCTATCCCTCGCAACGCAGCCATCGCCGAAGGGGGTGGAGTAGAATTACTGGAGGAGATAGAGATGCGGCTAAGCCTCCCGTAGACTTCCTCCATAGGAGGAATGGTAGCATTGGCAAGTATCTGTGATCAGGCAGCCTCATATTCATGATCAAGAGCTGCAAGCAGTACCCCCGCCATGGTAGCATTCCGAAAAGTCTTCTACTGCTCGGGAGTGGTCGTGAGAGGTATAATACTGTAGAGTTTCTCAAACATCCCTCGTAGGGATGTATACACGGAATGTAGTGGCCGTCCATTCTGCTTCATGGTGAATATGTCATGCTGAAGCTGTAACATCTTCGTCTCATTTCGCATCTGCGAATAAGTGGCCGCCAGTATGTCCCACATCGCCTTAGCGGTGGGCTGATGTAGAACATCATGGGCAATCTCCATCGACAACGTGCCTGAGAGCCATACCTTGGCATATGAATCATCAGCCTCCCATGGGGCATAGATCCCAGTCTTCGCTGTCGGTTCTTCCTCGATAAGAATGTGCTTCTTACCGTTCGACTTCATGAGACTCATGAACTGCATCGTCCAGAGCTCATAATTTGTCCCATCCATCTTGACTATTGGCGCGACGCGGGACCTTTGAACGTGCGTATGGAGGGTACCAGACCGCCTTGTGTAGAACTTAGGGAACGGTGGAATGGGATGATATGGAGGAGGTGGTGGTGGTGGTGGTGTAGTGGACTCAGATTGACCCAGACTTGGAGGTAGAGGAACGTAGACATTATCATCTGGAGATGCGGAGGAAACCAACCTGTCACCTGTTGGGGAGAAGTACATAACTGGCTCAAAAAATGTGACATCAGCACTAACATAGTACTTGTTGTTAATAGGGTCATAGCAACGATAGCCTTTTTGTGTCCGAGAGTAACCTACAAAGACACACTTAACAGCTCTAGGAGAGAGCTTGTCAAGTCCTGGAGACAAGCGGTGAACAAAGGCGACTGTTCCAAAGACGCAAGGGGTGAGTGAAAACAAATCTTTATCAGGAAAGAGAATAGAGATTGGAGCTTTTTCCCCAAGAATGGAAGAGGGCATACAATTAATCAGATAGCATGTTGTAAGTATAGCATCTCCCCCAAAAGCTAATGGTGCACAACTTTGAATAAGTAATGTGCGAGCAATATCAAGAAAATGTCGATGTTTCCGTTCCGCGACACCATTTTGTTGTGATGTGTAAGCACAGGTAGTTTGGTGAATAATGCCCTTAGAGGAAAGAAACTGAGCAAGAGAGCGAGTGCAGAACTCCAATGCATTATCCGTGCGTACATATTTAACAGTAGAAGAAAAAACATTATACACTTCATTGATAAGATTCTTGATAACAGTGCCTGCTTCAGATTTATTCTTAAGAAGAAAAGTCCAAGAGACTCGAGAGAAATCGTCAACCACAACTAGTTAAAACCTGTGTCCTTGATGATCAGGGACACGACTCGGACCCCAAATATCTATATGAAACAATTCAAAAGGGGAGCTACTGCTCCGACTCTGACGACCAGGGAAGCTAGAACGATGATGCTTCCCTAACTGACAAGCTTCACAACGAAATGTAGAATTCGGAGAGATCTGTGGCAGGAGGTGACGCATTTTCTGGAGCGGAAGGTGACCAAAGCGAAGATGCCATGTATACGGATAAACGGATCCCTGAGAGTGAAGTGAGACGCCAGCATAAGTGATGCAAACGGGTTCCGGCGTCGACGATAAAAAAATAAAATAATTTGGCGGTGGAATATCGGTGGAGAAAGGGAGAGGTTGAGAAGAAGAATTGGAAGGGTTGAGAAGAGAACTCGTCGGTAACGAGAGGTTGAAGGAGGAGAACCGCGGAGATCGCGTGAGGAGAGAGGAGAGAGGAGAGAGAGAGCGAAAGAGATAACAATCTCAATTTTAATTCATACTTGACTGACTAAAAACATGGGGCTACCATCTCTTTATATAGGAGAGATGGGGTTTACAAAAATAGTAAATTAACTAAAATTGACAACCGACCTGCCTAAATTGACTCTAATTAATTAATTGACCCAATTTCAAATTAAAATCTACGAAATAAACGTTGAGATCACAAGCGATCTCAATTATTTAATTAGACAACTTTGACAACCTAAAAACGTAAATAAAATTGACGATTAACTAATTAAATAAATACGACCCTATAATTTGGGGTCACGCCGCATCAATAAGAATTCCGAACTAGTCGATAGAGGCCATTATGCTCAGAGCCACAACCAATCACCCTGCCCGTTAATATGTCCTGAAAAATAACATATGATGGGTCAAATATAGCACGACAGTGCAAATCTTTTGTAATCTGACTAATTGATAATAAATTCATGGAGAACTCAGGTGCATGTAAAACGTTATGTAAGTGCATGGAGGGTAATAAGGAAGTCTCCCCCTGACCCACAATAGGAGAATGAGTGCCATCAGCTATGAGCACAGATCGACCAAACTGAATATCCCTGTAGGACTTTAGTGTATCTCTGTCTCGACAGAGATGATGGGTGGCTCCAGAGTCGACAATCCATCCTGATAAATCGTGGCTATGATGAAATGCAGAAGTACTACCTGAGGTACTGGCAGTAGCAGAGGTACTGGCCGATGCAGAAGCCGCAACATCAGATGTATCAGCAGCCTCTGATGATGACTGAGGCATAATGTCACGAAGTCGTGCCACAAGCTCCTCGAACCTGTGATCTGGAGTAGATGCTGAAGGAGACTGAACATGATCAGCTACACGTGCCGAAGGAGGAAATCCATGCTTAGAATAGCATGTATCCTCGGAATGACCAGTGCGATGACAAAACGCACACGTTGAACGTATACGACCCCTCGGCCACGGGTACTACCTCCACGGCCACGAAAGGAAGACGAACTACCGCCTCCTCTGGAAACCGCCATTGCCGAAGGAGGTGGTGTAGCTGCGCTGGAGGAAACAGAGATACGACTGAGCCTCCTATAGACTTCCTCCATCGGAGGAATAGTAGCGTCGACAAGGATCTGAGAGCGTGCAGCCTCGTACTCCGGATCAAGGACAACAAGTAATACTCCTACCATAGTAGCATTGGGAAATGTCTTCTGCTGCTCGGGGGTGGTTGTGAGCGGGATTGTGCTATATAATTTCTCGAACAGCCCTCGTAGGGACGTGTAGAGAGAATGAAGAGGTCGCCCATTTTGCTTTATAGTGAAAATATCATACTGCAACTGCAGCATCTTAGTCTCGTTCCGTACTTGAGAATAGGTCGTAGCCAGAATATCCCACATCGCCTTGACGGTGGGGTGGTGGAGGACGTCATTGGCAATCTCCATCAAAAGCGTCCCTGATAGCCAGACTTTGGCGTAGGCATCATCAGCCTCCCAGGAGGCATATATTCCTGTCTTCTCTGCCGGCTCATCTTCGGTAAGAATGTGTTTCTTACCACATGACTTCATTAGGCTGAGAAACTGCATCGCCCATAGCTCGTAGTTGGTCCCATCCATTTTGACTATTGGCGCCGACCCTTTGAAGGCACCTATGGAGGGCATATCCACCTTTTGTTCTGACATGATGCCGGAGAAGAAGACTTATGATTGATAGACAAAGGGACTGGTGTCTACAACGACCTGATTGGATTCAAGTGCATATGTAGACTTTATGCACTTGAATCCATGGAGTAGTAGGGGCTTGTCGACGAACGAGGGCTGGTCTTCCGCGGCAGCGGGGGGGGGGACCCTAGGTCAGGGGTTTTGGCTCTGATACCATGTAAGAGCAAAGAATACTCTGTTATATTTATTCCATAGAGCCCTAGGGTCTCTTATATAGAGAGGAAACCCTTGGGTAAATTACATAGATATACATGAGATAAATAAGAAATGCGTAACGGTACATCATAACATAACGTAAACCTCTACAGAGGGCATATCGACTTTGTTTTTTGACATGTCGCCGGAGACGAAGAACTACGATCCGTAGACCAAAAGAGAAGTGTCTACATAAACTGTAGAGGATTTGAGCGCATATGTAGACTTTACGCACTCAAATCCATGGAGGGAAAGCCAGCGGAAGAGTAGGCGTCGGCGATGGAGAGGGCCCGACGGTAGAGGGGCCCGATGGGGGAGGAGGGTTCGGCGGCGTCGAGTAGGAGGGGCGGCGGGGAAGGGCGGCGCCGAGGAGGGGCGTCGAGGAGGAGGGGTGGCGGGGGCGGCGACGTCGAGGAGGGATGGGAGGGAGGCGACGGCGCCGAGAAGGAGGAAGGAGGGGGTGGCGATGGAAAGGGTTAGGGTTTTAGGGTTAGGGTTTTGGCTATGATATCATGTTGGTGGAAAAGAGTTATCTGTTTATTCCATAAAACCCCAGGCTCTCTTACATAGAGAAGACCCATGGGTAAATTACATTAGAGGTTATCAAGAAAATAAAAATAGACTAAACGATACACAGACTGCATAATTATCTCTACAGTCAAGGTTCAGGAAAGCGGTATACGTATGCGTTCGGACAGGTCACTGAATAGCGCTTAAGCGGTATGCGGGGGCATATGCGGGGTATATGCGGTTCTACGCGGTTTCCTAATTTTTTATTTAAAAATAAATAAATATATACAAAAGTGACTACAACAGAACTAAATTTATTTATAATTGTGGTCCAACAGAAGATCTAAGAAAAATAACTTTCGTAGAGTTCAAAATAATCTCTATCAATCAAATATCAATACTTCAATAGAACGGTTAGCACACAAAATAATTGACAACAATCAACAAAATAAAAAAGTTAGCGCACAAAATGCCTCTATTGTTGAATATAATGTCATTTATCTTTGTCGTTATATTTATAATTGATCCTCCATCAAAAGTACTGAACTTTACATATAATATATTACACTTATAATAACTATTAGTTGACTAAATTAGTTTCCTAAATTATTAGTATATTATTCTTTTTCTTCCTTGCGTGTTTACTCCAATCTCACAGTAAAACTACTTTGACGATGGATATAAATGGTCATGGAATGCTTGGTTGGCATACATGCAAAAGTAAGGAAAACATAGCACAAATAACACAACAAAACATGGCACAAATTAAAAAAATAAAAAATAAATAAAAAATAGGTATGCGACCGCACAGACCGCATATGCGGCCGCATAGCCCGCATATGCGGCCCGCATAAGCGCACAGGGCTTATAATGCGGGGTTTCAGGAAAGCGGTGCGCTGAGGGCACCGCATACGCATATGCGGCCGCATATGCGGCCGCATATGCGGCCGCACGGGCCGCTTTCGTGAACACTGTCTACAGTATCGTATCATACACATATTGTAATACTGGAACATAAATCTCCTCCTTTGAGTACCAACACAGAAACCTCCAGAAACAACACGATCAATCGTGATCGTCCAGGCATCACTCGCAAGTACAAAAAGCAATGGAGCCAGGGGGCAGCCTTGATGCACCCCACACTACGGTTGGAAGTACCCCCCTCCCCCCCAAATGCACATTCACAAAAATAACAGATGAGGCTATTGTCACACACCTCTTCATCCATGAGATCCATCTGTACGGAAAGTCACGCCAGTGCAGTGAAGCCTAGATGAATCACCCGTTAACACGATCGTATGCCTTTGAGAAGTCCACCTTCCACAGAATACCTTGACTTTCCTCCGCCAATCTACGACAATCTCAAAAGTCATGACCACATTGTCCATCAGTTGCCTGCCCGACAGAAAGGCACTCTGAGCCGGCAAAATGATCCCCTTCAGCACTTCCCTTAGACGATTGGCCAACAACTTTGCTTAGATCAAGTAGTTCGTGTTGGATAAAATCAATCTACAGTCATCAATTCTTGTCACAACATCCTTCTCGTGGAGCAGAAATATAAGCAATCTATTAATATGGTCGAAGCCAGAGTTTCCCTCAACAAATCCTGCCACCACCCCCATCATCTCCTCATTAACCAGATCTCAGAACTCCTTAAAAAAGAAAATAAGAAAACCATCTGGCATAGGGTAACTGTCTAGATTTTACCCAAACAATGCCTCACGAACCTCTAGCAACTCAAATGGGCAGGTCAAAGCCATTGCATTTTGGTCAGAGATGTGACACACCCCTTCCCCCAACCAGTACGAACCAAAGTGAGGAAGGTACTTTCTCATACCCTTGAAATGATCTGCCATTGTCGTCGCTACCTCCCCATGGAAGACCTTCTCCCCCCACCTCCACTGAATGAATCAGGTTTCTCCTCCTTATACCGTTTGCCATCGTGTGGAAGAATCTAGTGTTGGCATCACCCTCATTCAACCACCTCTGTCGTGATCTCTGCCTTCATTCATATTCCCTCTTTCTATCCTCCTCCACGATCTTCTGTACAACTCCGCGGCTCATGAGTTCCTCATTGTCTAGCTCTTTGGCATCCTCTGATGCAGCATGATAGCAAATTTTATGAACATTTATGTTATTCTATTTAGCATTTGTTTTGTTTATTTAATTCCCATGTAAAAGGCTCATTATAAAAGGCCTCTTTTTATCTTTTCCCTTTGATTTCTTCTTTCCCTAATTTTAGGGATTTGTTGCTTCTTTTGAGGGGGAGTAGCCTCTATAAAGGGCTCCCTTTTGTATTAGGGTTTTTCAAGTTGAGTTGAATAATTTTTTTCCTCCCTAATTCTCTTCTCGGATCTCTCTCTCTCTAACCCCACCCGCCGCCTTTCCTCTCTCTCTCCCCGACCCCTCTCTTTCCCCGAGCTTCTTCTTCTCGGCCCAAACCCTCATCGCCTCCCCCTTCTTCCCCTCTTCACCCGTCAACCCCTCTAGCGCCGCCTCCTGTTCCTCTTCTTCCCATCACCACCCCGCCGCCTTCTCTCCCCATCTCGCCTCACCCTCCCCACCGCACCGGCTCTCCCCGCAACCCTCTCCTCTCCGTCACGCCGCCTCGCCCAGCATCCCTCCTTCCCTCCAGATTCTCCTCCATGCCTCCTCAGGCCCCTCCCAGCGCCGCCTCGCCACCGCAACCCTCTCCTCTCCCTCGCGCCGCCTCGCCCAACACCCCTCCTCCCCTCCAGGTTCTTCTCCGCACCGCCTTAGGCCCCTACCATTGCCGCCTCGCCCCAGCAACCCTCCACAGTCGTCTTCAGCCCAGGACTCTCTAACCAGCCGCTGCCATCCACGCATCAGTGGCCCTTGCGCCTTCCCGTGAAGCCCCTCACGTTCGCCAACCCTACTCTGGACATCCGCCGACCATGTAGCCTACTGTGGGACCTCCAAGGGCCGCCAACCGCCCTCCAAGTGCCGTAAACAAAGCCGACCAGATCTGGAGCGGGACTACCAACCCTTGCCGGTTGTGGTATGAGTGTTTTTCCACCACATATTACTCCACTTTATTACGTTAGATTTGTGGCTGTTATATTGCTATCTAGTTTGGTGATTTATTGAGATTCCAAACCGCTACATCATGCCTCGGCCTTCTCTCCTCCCCCTCGGAATAACACCGCCTACCTCCCCTCCCCGTTCTTTCTCCACGCCACCTCTCCTTCCCCCTTCCTCTCCTCCCCTCCCGATGCAGCATCCTCTCCCTCCCTCGTTCTCGCCGATCGCCCGCGTCCCAGGCCTCCCTCCCCTCCGCGCTGCCGTTCCCAGCGCCGCCTCCACCACGCGCACTCCAGGTCTCCGCCATCCAGCGCCATCTTCCACCCCGCGCCGACAGCACCTCCCCGCCGCCCCAACCCTTCTCCTGCGCCGCCGAAGCCCCGACAGCAGCCGCCGCCTCTGGCCACGCTATATGAGAGAGGATGGGGAGCCAACCCTAACGGAAGGCCCGAAATCCATGGGATATCAATCCCACGACGTGTGGGGCTGGAGCTTGATTGGGAAAAATTGCAGAATCAAAATTCCCAAAATCCATATTTGCAGAAAGGTCCAAAGCAAGATGTAAGAAGAGAAGAATGAAGGGGTGCGAAAATTGCGGCCACACCCCTGGCGGCCGAAATCTTTAAAAAACAGGGTTGTAATTGGAAAATCAAGGGTTCCTCCTTATCCAAATAGGACTAGGGCCTTGGGTTTTCCCTATATAAGGACCCCATGGCTTCAATTTTTAGATACATCTCCTCTTCTCCTCTCTTTGTGCTATTACTTCGCTATGGATGCCCCGAGAGCCATGTTTTTCATGCCCCATCAGTTCTTCGGTCACCACAAGGAAGAAGCCACAATCAAGAAGACACCGCCATTCGCGCCGCACATGTTCTTCAACCACGACAACCGTGGCATCTACGCCCACGTATGGACTCCGCCGTTCGCCCCACACCAATTCTTCCAGAAGACGGCGGAACCTGCAGATTCGATCTCCCAGCCTACATTGAGCAATTCGTCGGGAGACGAATTTTTTAAAGCGGTGGAGAGTTGATGCAGCGTGACCCCAGATTATAGGGCCGTATTTATTTAATTAGTTAATCGTCAATTTTATTTGCGTTTTTAGGTTGTCAAAGTTGTCTAATTAAATAATTGAGATCGCTTGTGATCTCAATATTTATTTCGTAGATTTTAATTTGAAATTGGGTCAATTAATTAATTAGAGTCAATTTAGGCAGGTCGGTTGTCAATTTTAGTTATTTACTATTTTTGTAAACCCCATCTCTCCTATATAAAGAGATGGTAGCCCCATGTTTTTAGTCAGTCAAGTATGAATTAAAATTGAGATTGTTATCTCTTTCCCTCTCTCTCTCCTCTCTCCTCACGCGATCTCCGCGGTTCTCCTCCTTCAACCTCTCGTTACCGACGAGTTCTCTTCTCAACCCTTCCAATTCTTCTTCTCAACCTCTCCCTTTCTCCACCGATATTCCACCGCTAAATTATTTTATTTTTTTTATCGTCGACGCCGGAACCCGTTTGCATCATCCTCTAACGAGTCCAACCTCTCCGACTTGTCCTGCGCCTTTGTTCTCCTTAGCTCCCTCTCTCTACGAGAATCTCTCCTTAAGACAATAAGCCTTTGTCGTAGCACTGCCAACTTCGACGCAAACCCTGCTGTAGCCGAGCTCGTAACCTTCAAAGTCGACCAAAAAGCTCTCACCATATCACTAAAATCCTCCTCTAAACATCCAACAACGCTCGGATTTGGAGTATGAAGACGAGGCTCTACCACTGCATGAGTCAAAGTACAATGAAGTGTGATCCGTTCTCAACCTAGGAAGCATCGAAATGGTAGCCAAGCTAAACATCTCCAAGGCTTCCAATGAGAGTAAAAAGTGATCTAAATGCGATCCAAACGACGTGCTCCTCCAAGTGTAACAAAAGTTTACCGCATCCAGAATTGTTAGAGCAAGTTCCTCCGCCACCTCCGCAAAGAGGCTAGACCCGGGATCCTGCGCACCTCTCCCACCCGATCTATCCTCCGAGTAAATAGTGGTATTGAAGTCACCTCCAACTAGCCACATCATTTCCGAAAATGTGCACCTAATCTCTCGTTGCTTTTCCCACAACACCACATTCGCAGATGCCCCAACGACACCATATACTAAGGTAACCATGCATCGCAAGAGATCAATCTTGTTTTCCAAGATCACTGCGACCAAGTGCACAAAGATCAACTCTTCCACATGGTCAAACAAGTCCCTGTTCCAGGCAACGACTATCCCTCCTATGCTACCATCTGCCAAAACTACTCTAAAATCTGGGAGATGAGGACCAGACGTGGAGCTCAATCTTACATATTCCGTCGAATCAATTTTAGATTCTTGTAGGCAATCCACGTCAATCTTCCATGCCGCCATCATGGAGCCCTACTGTCAGCTGCTTCTACGGCTGATTCAGGTCTCGCACATTCCATGACAAGAGTTTTATTGAGCAACCGAGAGGGGAGCCTCCTCTACCTTCAACCCCACTCTCCGCAATCGTTCTCTGAAAAGACCTGTCCGTACCATTCTCTTTATTTCCAGATTAACCGTGTCTGCCCATGTCCCCTTCTCTTGGTCCTCATCGAACAACTGCATCCCCTCTCCTTCACCTTTGTCCTGAGCCGTAGTGTGCCCCTCCTCCTGACCTCCACCCCCAGCAGCCATGGAATTACATAGCTCCCCTTCTGTTCATTTTCTAGTAACCTCGTCTCCCAATCCAAGGCACTTGCCCTATGACATTTCCGGGAGAATAGTAACAAGTTTCTTGACGTCTCCTGTTCATGCCCATCAGTAATCGAAACATTCGTGACCCGCCTCAATGGGTCATTTGCCTCTAAGATGTTATGCATCTTTTGCCGACGCTTTTGAAATGTCACCCCAACACCTGGGCTGAAGTATTTGGGGCCATTCATTTACCTAGGGGTGTTCATAGTAGGGTCGGGTACCCGCCCCGACCCAATCATATTGACCCTGATTTTACGGGTACCCATGAAAAAAACTCCGGGTCGGGTACCCTTAAGTTGTTAACCCGTTAAATTAGATGACCCGGTGGAAGACCAGTGGGTAGAATCGGGTACCCAGTTGGTAGTGGGAAGTGGAGTTGTAGTCTTATAGGTCTCGCGCTTTAGGCGGGAAGTTACATGAAAAAATACAATTTTTTACTTATGAGTTTTGGAGGGAAATCACAAATCCATTGAGTATGTGCTGCAAAAAAAATAACAATTTTAACTCGTAAGTTTGCAGGAGAATCACAATTCCATCAAGTACGTGCATTTAGTATTTTCCTTTGTCGTTTTATTTATGTTTATATTTTATTTAGAGTTTCGATTACTTCATTTTTTCCCATAAACTTGATTATGATTTTGAAGGGGAAATGCCAGTTCCATCCCGGTCTCACACCCGATACCGAGCGACCACCCACGCCTGGCTCCTTCGAGTAATGCACAACCTTCTTGCACCTTTGTCTCCGTCTCACACCCCGTACCACTTCCGCGTCCAGGACCTCATTGCCACCCTGTCACGGCTTCACTATCAGCCCCATCCGTACACGACCCGATGCCACCAATCTCGGATCCGCCACCAGTGCCACCTCCGAACATCTGTTACCCCATCGTCATCTCACCTTCGCACAAACCACATCCCAACGTCGCCAGCTGTGCTTCCCTCCACGCTCGGTACATCGGCAACATTTCCTTCCCCATAGAGGACTACCTTAATCACGAGTTATCTTCCGACTCCATTCACGATCCGGCTACCTACTATTTATCTACTCCACATATAATTTCATCCATGTAATCCGATTGGTGTATCTCTTTCTTACCACCTTTTAACTTCAACAAACTCTTACACCCAAGCCGGAAAAAAACATCTCCCCTCACATCTCTTTTGATTTCATAAATAATGCTTTATAATTTGAAACAAGTTTGCATATTATTACAACTTTTGCAAGTGTGTACTAAAATCTAAAACATATTAATGATTAGAAACTACCACATTTGATATAACTTGCTCCTCGTGAGTATTTTATTGAATCATTTTACGGGTACCCGTGGGTACCCGTTACCCATTCAAATAGTTCGGGTACCCGTCAAAATAGGGTACTTATTGAATGGGTCGGGTCGACCAGTTGACCCGAAAATGATGGGTCGGGTCGGGTCATGATCGAGCGGGTCGGGTACCCGCCTCATGAACACCCCTACGTTTACCTGCTGCCCGTAGTCTCTGCCCCACCTCTTCCACCAGGCTGACGATCAACTACTGTTATAGCAAACAACAATGATTTCGGGGAGGTCGTCACCCTCTTCGTCTCGGAAGCCACCGCTACCACGTTGACACCTTGAAGGAGACCCGAGTTTCCTTCCGCTACAAGATGTTGCGGCCTCAAAAGAACGGGGTCACCGAACCTCTGATCGGGCTGCCACCAAAGCGGGGATCCGTAAATGGTCCGCCCGAACCAGCTGCCGTGTTTGGATCAAGAACCGATCCTGTAAAATGAATCAAGACATCGAGCACGGGAGAGCCCGATAACCTCACACTTGGTTTCACGTGAATAAAGCCCACAATCGTACCTGTGACAACAAAAGGAACCGGGTTCGCTGGGGATCCGAAATCGATAGCCCCACGTATTGAAAAATGCAATGTCTTCACTTGTTGGTACACTTATAAAATAATCTTTTATAACTGTGATGCGTATTTTAATAGTCAATCAGTTCTACGAATCACACCACAGTTTGTTGGGAGGATAGGGGCTATGTTGTTACACAATGTGACTGATAAGATGTTCATTTTATCCTACGATGGATTGGGATCTGCTTTACTCTTCTAGACATAAGTCCATTCCTGAGGTCGTTTTGGGGTCACTCATTTAGGTATCTTACTGATGACTGGGCAGAAGAGGGGTTCTTTGTGATTGACACCCAAGGCTCTTTATGCTATCGGTTAATCATTTCCAGTCTGTTGTGATGGCTCTTGGGTGATTTCTTTTACTTCCAGCATTCTCTGATGAGAGATGTAGGACTTTTGAGGCTGTTGGAGTCCCTTAGTCCAGAGTGTCCGACATGTGGTCTAAATTATTGGACATGAACTATGGGGACTTCTTTATCAAGAATGCTTTCAGGGTCTTAACTGCTACCTAGGTGTTCGATCCTGGTAATCTGGTGCAGGATGTCAGCATATTGGGACTTGAAGATACCAGTGTGGGTGAAGGCTTCCTTTGGCTTTTGCAGGGGGAGCGGGTGATGACAAAGATGCACACATTGGAGATTCTTGATGGTACGGATCTAGCCAACCCATTGTTTTTTAGTGTCTCCAAGGATGTTGAGTAATGCTGGGGTGGGATGGTTGGACTACTCATATGCGGTGGGCTTCTGGGAGGCGTTTGGAGATGAATGTTTTTGACCACTGCTGTGATTCTTTGGGCACTTCGGTTGGCAAGAAAGGATTTTATTTTTGGTAGGTAGGGATCTTATGAGGAAAATGTAGAACATGTACAGTCTGTAACTTTATTATTAACGTCCAGTAATATATAATTTGGGTGTGCATTACCTTTGATGTTCACCTTTTTCCCTCAAAAAGTAATATACAACGCCCGCACGAGTTTGTTTTTTCATTTGGAATTTTGTACGACAAAATTTACAAATAAAGAACTGCTCCGAAGTTTAGATTCATCAGCCATATAGCTAACCGAAACTATGCTGCAAGAAAATTTGGGAGCATGTAGCAGATGAGTATTGAAAAAAGGAAAGTGATAAAATGCCTCGTTCAATGACCAGAGAAAGAAAGTTGGTATATAGATGTCAGATAGTATGTTCCTAAAAAATGTCAGATGGAGTAGGTAGGTTACGATTAGACTCGAATATAGAGCTGTGTGCAGTAACATGAGGGGAGCACTATGATGTGCGATCAATTCATAGATGTTCTTTTATTTTCCCTTAAAACTTGGCTACCTATCTGTGAAAGATACAGAAGCTCCGCAGGCCATGGTTGAGGTAAGGTGAAAATTCTCCTCATGATGTTACAAAGTCAGTCATTTGTGAGAGAGTGGCGGCGTCGAATGCCTCATATGTTTTGTCAACAGATGGAAGTTGAAAATAGGTGCAGCAAAGCATCAACATTAGCTAGAATTTTTTTCAAACTGGAACTGGAATAAGAGGACAAACGGCACAATCAGAGCTCATCAGATGTGCGGCTGGTCCTGCTGCAGTGATCCCAAAAGATCGAGATGACCTCTGCCCTCATTTGAAATTTGTGTGCTGTGTCCTCTGGTGAAGGAACCTTCACGACTATGGCTACTCACTAGTCACAACCTACCGTAGCAATAGAGTTAGTTGGTATAAGTTGATCAAAGAGATCTAAATGAGAGATGCAACCGTATAGTTGTGACCTGGTGCGCTACTGAGTTGATCTTAGCATATTGATACTCAGACCAATAGTAGCCAAAATCTGAACTATTCTTATTCAAAAAAGCTGGACAAACAAATCACCGCATATTTTTTATTTTCTACCATAATAATCTACCGATAAAGGTCTAGCACATCCTACGGATTCTCAAGGGTCTCATAGCATTTTGTCAGTGTCAAGGGATCCTTATTGAATGTATGTATTTTTTCAACTACACATTATAATGTGATGGCATTCCTTTGATAGCGAATCTCACATATCGGAGAAATACAATGTGGCATGTTTCAGCTCTGTCATGCACAAACTTAACGTGCATGTAGCCCACTTAGTCATCGTATAAATCTCATTCATCATATTTTTATTTGGGTTATACTAAAAAAGGAGTTCTATAGTAGTTGATTCCCCTCCACACGAAGAACAATGTCTCTGGAGTGAGTCATGCCTGCCCCACCATAAGGTATATGGGAAGAATCTCGATGACGAAGAAAATCGATCAGTCAAGACGAATACTTTTTCTTTTTTGATTTTTTTTCTTAAATTATATATATTGAAATGTGAGAAAAAATTGTTTCGAAACTCTTCCCATTATTTGAGCTCTTCCCACCATTTTTGTTTATTTGCGATCTTAAAGGGTGTGTTATTATGGACGAGTTCACAAGTCACATTCAGGATTAGATACCTTGATGTATGTCATTTGTTGATGATATTGTGTTGATTGATGAGATTAGAGATGAAGTAAATGAGAGGCTTGAGGTCTGGAGACATGCATTGGAGACTAAAGGATTTCGTACAGGTAGGGCGAAGACGGATATTTGGAGTGCACTTTTGATTGAAGTAATGGTGAAGGAATCGAGGTGAAGATTGGTGATGATAACATTCAAAAGAGAGATTCGTTTAGATACTCGAGATCTATTTTGCAACATGATGGAGAAATTGATGGAGATGTTACTAATATAATAAATGTAAGTTGGCTAAAGTGGAGAGGAGCCTTCATTGTTCTCTAAGATAAGAAATTTTCTTTGAAAATCAAAGGAAAGTTTTACAAATGAGTTGTGAGACCTGTTATGCTCTATGGATTTGAATGTTGGCATGTAAACCAGACATGTGCAGAGAATGTCAGTAGCAGAAATGAAAATGCTAAGGTGGATGTGTGGACATACACACGTAAAGATCGAATTCGAAATGATGCAATCAGAAGGAAAGTTGGTGTAGCTCCGATTGAGGATTGTTGGGAAAATAAAAGAGCATGTTTATTCCATCAGCCCTAGGCTTTCTTATATAGGAGAGTAGCCTATGGGTAAATTACATAAAACGTACTGCATGAACTGGAAATAACTAAAGAGTACATAAGTAAATAATATATGTTAACACTCCCCCTCAAGATGGAGAATAGATATCAATCATGCTCAGCTTGGATACACACTTCTGGATCGGGCCTCGTAGTAGTATCTTGGTGAAGATATCTGTAGTCTGATTCTCTGAACTGACATGGGATGTAGCAATGAATCCCTTCTGGATCATATCACGTATAAAGTGACAGTCGACTTCAATGTGCTTGGTTCGTTCATGGAATGCTGGATTGTTTGCAATGAACAAGGCCGCCTGATTGTCACATTCTAACGCTATAGGAAGTGGAACTTCTATATGTAAATCAGCAAGCACAGCCTTTATCCACATCATTTCTATGCTAACCTGGGCCATAGCCCTATATTCAGATTCAGCACTAGACCTGGCTACCACAGTTTGCTTCTTGCTCTTCCATGAGATTAGAGAATCTCCAACATATACAGCAAACCCCGACGTAGATTTCCTGTCCTTGGGATACCCTGCATAATCCGCATCTGCACATGCTGAGATAGGGATCGCTTTGCCTTTCTTGAACATTAAACCCGCACCTGGAGATGAATTGAGGTACCTGAGGGTCATATGTATGGCATCCATATGAACCTGACGTGGTTGCTCCATGAACTGGTTCACTCGACTTACTGCAAAGGACATATCGGGCCTAGTGATAGTGACATACAAAAGTTTGCCCACTAGTTCTCTGTATCTTCTCTTATCCACCTCTGCCATATCATCATCATATAGCTTCATACTAGGGTCCATTGGTGTGGTAGCAGGTCTACAACCAAGCATTCATGTTTCACCCAACAGGTCAGTAACATACTTTCTCTGAGACATTACTAGCCCATACGGATTTCTGGCAAACTCCAGCCCCAGAAAATATCTAAGAACTCCGAGGTCCTTGGTAACAAATTCACGACCCAGCATCTCTTTTGCCTCCTTTATTCCTTGTATATCATCACCTATAATTAAGATGTCATTTACATAAACCATTATTGCAATAGTGTCTCTGGAAGTCTTTTGTACGAACAAGGAATGATCAGCATTAGAACGTTTGTATCCCTGTTTTTCAAAGAGATCGAAGAGCTTCTGAAACCACGCTCTGGGGCTCTGTTTAAGACCATAGATAGCCTTATGAAGTCTGCACACCTTGGAGCACTCCCCCTCAACAGCAAACCCAGGTGGATGTTGCATGTAGACTTCCTCCTGTAGATCACCATATAAGAAGGCATTCTTCACATCCAACTGATAAAGAGGCCATTCACGAGTAACCGCAACTGACAGCAGAATCCGTAGAGTAGAATGGCGGGCCACTGGCGAAAAAGTATCAAGGTAGTCCACCCCGTATGTCTGTGTAAAGCCACGAGCAACAAGGCGAGCCTTGTATCTGTCAATACTGCCATCTGCATTCTGCTTGACTGTAAATACCCACTTGAAGCTCACGGGTGACACATCAGCAGGTATAGGAACCAAACTCCACGTTCCTCTAGACTGGAGTGCTGCCATTTCTTCCTCCATCGCTCGACGCCACCTACAATCCTTCAGAGCGTCTTGGTAATTCCGGGGAATAGCTACTGCTGACAATGCGACTGCAAAGTTCCTGAAATCGCCAGTTAGTCGATCAAACGACACAGAAGCTGCTAAAGGATATGACGCGCAGCTCCTTTTCGATTTACGTATAGCAATAGGAACATCCAAGTCAGTTGTATCCTCATCTGTCCTCTGTAACACATCCTGCTCAGAAACAGCATAAGATCCATCAATAATAATATCTTCAGGACATACCTTAGGCGAGCTCGGTGATGAGCAATGACCATGAGCTGAGACAGGCCTGCGGGTGTAACGATACGGTAGTGGTGAAACATGTATTGATGTATAGTAGTGGGGGGTGCAGAAGATGGTAACGGTTCTGGTAGTGGTGAAGGTGGTGGTGGTGGTGGTGATGGTGGTGGTGTCATGTACATGGCATTCGTATTAGCTGGAGGTATCAACTGATCACCTGGTGCTGAAAAATACATGACATTTTCAAAAAATGTGACATCTGCGCTAACAAAATACCGCCTTCGCAATGGATCACAGCACTTGTACCCCTTCTGAGTTCTGGAGTACCCAACGAATACACACTTGACAGCCCTAGGAGAGAGTTTGTCGGTACCAGGAGACAACTGGTGGACAAAGGCAACCGAGCCAAACACACGAGGGGTGAGAGAAAATAGCTCTTTTCCTAGGAAGATAAGGGAGAATGGATGACAGCATACGATTGATCAGGCAACATGCAGTAAGAACATCGTCACCCCAGTAAGAATGAGGTGCATGACTCTATATAAGGAGTGACCTGGTGACATCTAGTATCTGGCGATGTTTCCTTTCAGCAATCCCATTCTGTTGGGAGGTATAGGCACAGGATGTCTGGTGGATAATCCCTTTGGATGAGAAATAACTAGCTAGGGCATGAGTACACATCTCCAGGGCATTGTCACTTCACACAATTTTAACAGATGCAGAGAAAACATTGCGGATCTCATTAAGAAAATTGATAATAATATTCCATGCTTCATATTTATTCTTTAACAAAAATACCCATGAGACACGAGATAAGTCATCCACAATAATTATATAAAACCCATGTCCCTGATGATCAGGAACACGACTCGGATCCCAGATATCAATATGAAATAACTCAAACTTGGAGGTACTACTCCGACACTGACGACTGGGAAAGGTAGACCGATGATGCTTTCCCAACTGACACGCCTCACATTGGATAGATGTGTGAGGTAAAACCTGGGGTAAAACACGACGCAACTTCTGAAGCGGCAGATGTCCAAAGCGCAGATGCCATAGTAGGGGAGAGACAGGTCCAGTAGGTAGAGATGAGGTTCCAGCAAATGAAGTCTGACACAGGCGATAGAGGGCTCATAGCCACGACCAATCACGTTGCCCGTAAGGATGTCCTGAAAAACAAGTGAAGATGGATCAAAAATTGCCCGACATTGTAAATCCTTTGTAATTTGGCTGATAGATAATAAATTCATTGAAAAATCAGGTGCATGTAACACATTCTTGAGCTGCATAGAAGGAGTCAGTCTAATCTCCCCCTGACCAGTAATCGGGGAATGTGTGCAATTGGCAATGACCACTGTTCGTCCTGGAGGAATTTGTCTGTACCCTGTAAGTAGACTTTGATCACCACATAGATGATGTGTGGCGTCAGAGTCCATAATCCATGCTAAAGTATCCGATCCACTACTAGTAAATGCATGTGTGCTACCTGATGTACTGGTAGAAGCAGAGGCGGATGCTGCAATGTCGGGCTGGCTCTCAGTAGTGTGTGCTGGGCCGGATGGAGGAATAATGCCCCTTAGATGGGCAACAAGATAATCAAATCGCTGATCCAAAGAGGCAGCAGATGGAGGTTCTATCTGCTCAGCAACTCGAGCAGATGCAGGAAATCCATGCTTGGAGTAGCATGTGTCTTCAGTATATCCGGTGCGATGGCAGTAGGTACGCGTTGGCCGAGTACGGCCTCCTCTACCACGAGGACCACGGCTACGTGTATAATGGTGACCTCCATGACCTCTGTTGGTTGCCATGGCTGAGGTAGTCTGATTCGTCACCGTAGAGGGTACAGTGATCCTGCTCAACCTGTGAAAGGCTTCCTCCATAGGAGGAATAGTAGAGTCTGCCAAAATCTGAGACCGTGCTGCCTCATACTCAGGGTCAAGGGCAGCGAGAAAAACTCCTACCATAGTAGCATTTCGGTAGGTCTTCTGTTGCTCTGGTGTGGCTGTCAAGGGCATAAAGCTATACAGCTTCTCGAACATCCCTCATAGGGATGTGTACAATGAGTGTAGAGGACGTCTATTCTGCTTGATAGTGAATATGTCATGCTGGAGCTGCAGAATCTGTCTCATTCTTTGCTTGAGAATATGTGGCGGCTAGAATGTCCCACATATCTTTGGTTGTAGGCTGATGAAGAATATCATTTGGCAATCTCGATTGCCAGAGTTCCAGATAGCCATACTTTGGCATATGCATTATCTGCCTCCCACGAGGTATTAACTCCAGTCTTCTCAGCAGGCTCTTCTTCAGTAAGAATGTGTTTCTTACCGGTTGACTTCATCATACTCATGAACTGCATTGCCCACAGTTCATAGTTCGAACCATCCATCTTCATAATCGGCGCTGGACCTCGGAATGCGCCTACAGATGGGATATCTGCCTTGCTTTCTGACATACTTGTAACCAAAGACTGGAGAGACTGAGAATAAGATTGTCTACATAGACATAGATGGGTTTAGTTGCATGTGTAGACTTCAAGCAACCAAACCCATTCCTTTGGAGGTGTGCGCGCTAGAAATGCGTATAGGGCTGAATCACGGCTTAAGGGCACACACGGGAAGCCGCTCGAGAAGGCGCACCGTCAAGCACTCACAGAAGATGCGTACAGGTGCGCGAGGAGCGCGCTAGAGAGCACGCTAGGGATGCGCGCGAGACACGCAGCGCAGCGCTAGGCGCAGCACAACGCTAGGTGCACTGCGTGCAGGCGCACAACGCTAGAGATGCCTGCAGATGCGCATGCGCGCGCGATGCGTGCAGGCGCACGCTGAAGAGATGCGCATGCGCAGGGGGACGTGCGCAGGAGGCGCGCGCACGCAGGGCTACGTGCGCAGGCGCATCAGGCGACGTGCGCAGGCGCAAAAGCCTCCGAGAGGCACCGCCGGCGGCGGCGTGAGGAGAGAGAGAGAGGGGCTCGACGGTGGGGCTAGGGTTAGGGCTTCAAGAACTCTGGTCTAGGACCGTCGCTCTGATACCATGTTGGGAAAATAAAAGAGCATGTTTATTCCATCAGCCCTAGGCTCTCTTATATAGGAGAGTAGCCTATGGGTAAATTACATAAAGCGTACTGCAGGAACTGGAAATAACTAAAGAGTAAATAAGTAAATAATATATGTTAACAAGGATAAGATGCGAGAAAATCACTTAAGGTGATTTGGCCATTTGCAAAGGAGGTCAGTTGATGCATTGGTGAGGAGATGCGAGTTTTGGGATGTTGAGTAGGCTAAAAGAGGGTGAGAAAGGCCCAAGAGGTGTTGGAATGAGACTATACGAAGGGATCTTAGTTTTTTGGATCTAAGCCCGAGAATGACCTAAGATAAATCTGAATGGAGGCAAAAAAGCCATGTAATCGACCCTACTTGATATGGGAAAAGGCTTTATTGTTGTTGTTACGATCTTAAAGACATTTTTTTCTTATTATATAGCTCTTCGAAGCACAATTGGATAGAGAGAAACTTTTAGAGTTCTGGAGCGAGCTAGGCAAGCAGGGACGAGAACAGACTTTCAAGTATGTACTTCTTTTGACCTGACCTACCTAGGTGTGGTGGGAAGTACGTGTGACCAACCTGCCCGAATAAGGTGAGATCAAGGTCGAAATTAAGGAGTATCGAATTTAGCAGTTAGTGGGAGAAAAAGAGATTTTCTTGATGACCCCATGAGTCTTGCAACATAAATCAACCAAATGATGGATTTTTTATCTCAAACTTGATTGGTAGCAAGGCCTTAAATATTGATTTTGGCCAGACTGGCCGAAACGACATTTCAGCTGAAATTCGGTCGAAATTTGACCTAATTTTGGCCATTTTGGTCACATTTTCTTTCATCAACCCCTCTCAGGGCACATATATCGGTCATTTTAGTTGAATTTCGACCACCTGTTGAAATCGAAATTCGACCGAAATTCGATCGAAATTCACTGAAGTTTGATACCATGCATACGAATAGAGGTTCTTGTGGTAGTAGATCAACCCACCAAGTTGCTAAAGGAGTCATTACCACCAACTATAGATGTAGATGTATGACATGGTGTGGAAGAATGGGGGTTGGGAGAGTGAGATAGGGACAAAGAAAAAAATGAAAAAACATGTGGGTTGTGTGGGGCGAGGTTTCGGATGGGAAATCGATAAAGATGCACGTGATGAGGTGAGTATGGATCAAGTTGTGAAGGGGAGGGGGTGGAGAAGGGGATTGGAGGGCAGATGAGAAGAAAGAAAATTAAGGGGGAGAGAAACCTACAAGCTATAGAAATCCATATTTAATTATATGTCCCCAGCATCAAGGTTTGTCTCTCTCTCTCTCTCTTATATTTCATGTTATGTCATGATTTCATGGTTAATTCCCTTTTGTAAAGGAGTTTTACATGGTGGTTACATGTCGAAGTGATGTATCTCTATGAATCATTGGTAAAAGTATGTAAAATAGAACGACAACAAAGCCTTTTCCCACAATTAAGTAGGATCGGCTACATAGTTTTTTTGCCTCCATTCAGATCTATTTTGGGTCATTCTCATACTTAAATCCAAATAACTAGGACCCCTTTGGATAGTCTCATTCCAACACTTCTTGGGCCTCCCTCGCCCTCTCTTAACCGGCTCAACATCCCAAATCTCGTATCTTCTAACTGGTGCATCAACCAACCTCCTTTGCAAATGGCCAAATCATCTTAAGCTACTTCTCTCATCTTATCCTCTATTGGAGCTACAACAACTTTCCTTCTGATCGCATCATTCCGAATTCGATCTTTTCATGTATGAACATAGATCTATCTTAGCATTTTCATTTCCGCTACGGTCATATTCTGCACATTTATATGGTTCGCATGCCAACATTCTGATCCATAGAGCATAGCAAGTCTTACAACTGCTTTGTAATACTTTTCTTTAGCTTTCAAAGGGATTTTCTTATCACAAAGAACAATAGAGGCTCCTCTTCACTTTAGCCAACCTGCATTTATTCCAAGGCCTCAAATATCGATTTCAGTCACCGTATCAGTGCCTGACCGAAACAAAAATTTCAATTGAAATTCAGTTAAAATTTCCGTCATTTCGGTCTCATTTTCTTCAATGGATCCTCCTACAGTATGAAATATCGACCAATTCGATCGAATTTTTGTGACATGTCGAAACCAAAATTCTATCGAAATTCGATAGAATTTCGACGATGTTTGACTCCATGATTTATTCTATGAGTAACATCTCCATCAATTTCTCCATCCCGTTGCAAAATAGATCCCAAGTATCTAAAAGAATCTTTCTTCTGAATGTTATTGTCGCCAATCTTCATCTCAAGCCCTTTACCGTTGTTTCCATCCAAATGTGCACTCCATCTACTCAGTCTTAGTCCTGCTTATATAAAATCCTTTAGTCTCTAAGGCATGTCTCCAAACCTCCACTTCTCATTTACTCCATCTCTTGCATCATCAATCAACTCGATATTATCGGCAAACAACGTACATTAACGTGAAATAGAACACAACTTACGAAAGTAAATAAAATATGACTTTAAAATTAAATAAATTAAATATATGGGATGACCATGAAGAGCACATATGCTTGTATGAGAAAGAGGGTGTGTGCTTAGGTCGGGTCCCTGGAGCACAAGTACGGGTGTCTATCGAGTTGAAAGAGTCGAGTCAACCCCGACTCAGACTCGAACTAGATAACCGAACATGGACTCAAGATTGGACTCAATAAGCTTCGAGTCCAAGAATGTTGCTTCAAGCCCATCGAATTCGAGTTTGGCTCATGAGCCTCTTAACTATCCTTTTGTAGGTTGATTTTATATTCATTGTTTATGAACTTTCTTCAAAGAAGCAATTGAACTCACTAGGAATCTCATTAATAATAATAGTGTTTTGTATATTTTCATGGTATATATAAATGTATTTATTTGTGTGCATTTGATAAGAACTATAAAAAATAACATAAAATACAAGTATATATATTACAACTCCAAATAACATTCAATAAACAAAACTCCAAATAACATGCTCGTGTCGTGCCATTTTCTCCTCATTCATGCACCATGCTTGTCCATATGGAATATGACATATATAAAAAACAATAAAATCAAATCGAATTATTGAGTCGATCGATAACCTTAACGAGTCATGTATCCAACTCGAACTCGCACTTAATTGCTTTCGAGTTTGACTCACGAGCTTTTATTGCGTTGAATTCAAGTCTAGCTCATTGGGCCCGAGCTTTCCCGATACACCTAAGCACAAGAGTACCGAACACGTGGCAAGAGATGCTGTCAGTGGGTGAATGAGTAGGCGTCATCTGGATGGGGCTACTTTTGGGAGGAGGCGTTGAAGATGGTGCAAGGGTTTGGAGCACAATAACACTATGGACTACCTTCTGCTACCTTGCTGAAGAAAGAATGACTGCGTTGATTGTAAGAGAGCACAATGAGGAGGAAAATTCGCGTGGGGGGCAAGTTGTTAAAGTTATTAAGTGTATACGGTCGCAATTTTTTTATTATGTACCGTAGGTAAGCTGCCTCTTGAAGAGGCGGCTTTGGTTAAGTAAGAGCCGCCTCTTCAAGAGGCGGCTTTAGTGAAAGCCGCCTCTTGAAGAAGCGGCTCTGATCGAGCATAAACCCCAGCCGCGGCCAGAGCCCGACCCACGCGTACACACAACCCGCCTCCGCCGAAGACTCGCCTGTGTCCTCCAAGCTTGCTTGGCCTCCCCCTCCCGCCGCCCTCGGCTCTCCGGCCATCTTGCCAATGTCCGTTGGCCTTGTTTCCGCTATTCCTCTCCTTCTCCACCTCAAGGAAGGTATGATATGTCATTGGTTTAGGGTTTTGGCTACATGTTTAGGATTTAAATGATTGTTTGAAATATTTTCTTCACTCTAATACATTGATGTCGACGTAATGGTATGTAGGATGTCTCGAGAAGTTCGTTGTTTCTGTCACTATGGGGATACAATATCGAGGTCTAGTAAAGACGTGACCTACGTAGGAGGTCGTATGAAAACCATCAAAATTGGTCACGAAATGTCATTCTCGGGACTGATTGAGCACATTAAGTCCGTCTTCAGGTTGGATTTATCGCAAGGACTTGAGTTACAAGTATTTCATAAAATGTCCCAAGATGGAGCAAGTTTTTATATTGGGTGTATCGAGTATGATGATGTCCGAGAGATTGTCGAATATGCTGAGGAGATGGGTGCTGCATATCGGCCCGTGATATTTACTGTCGTTGTCTCTATACCCGGATCCAGACCTCAAGTTTCTGTACCGCAAGGTGGATCCATACCTCCAGTTTCTGCTCCCGTGGTAAACATGGATCCTGTTAATGATCCGGAACTGGACAGGTTAATGGAACCCTCGCCATAGAATACGGATGATGAGATGGAAAATGATGACAATGAGGAGGAGGATCATCATCTTGGAACTCGTATCGTGTCTGATATTCCATTTTTGAACATGAGAGGTGGTGATGGTTATATTCTGAATGGTGAAGATTGCATGAATTGTGATGATGGGATTAGTCTGAGCAACGAGTTGAAAAATGGCATGCTTTTCAAATGCGAAGCCGATTTGGTGTACGCCGTGAAGGTTTTCCACATTAAACGCCATTACAACTTCACGGTACTGGAATCAAACAAGAAGGTGTGGGATATACACTGCAGTGAACGGGCTAGAGGCTGTTTATGGAGATTGCGTGGTCATCGTAGACCAATAGATGGACAGTTTGTTGTCTCAATGGTTGAGAAGCCCCATACTTGCATGAATCGTGCGGTTAATCAAGACCATCCTCAGCTGGATTGCAACTTCATGGCCCTCAGATTCCTGAATCAAATAAAAATATCTCCATCAGTCAAGGTTTCATTTCTTCAGACATCAATCCAAGATGATTTTGGCTTCCATGTGAGTAGAAGAAGGGTTTGGGACGCAAGAAGGAAAGGCATTGAGATGGTATACAGCGATTGGAAGAAATCTTACAACGAACTTCCCTATCTTTTTAGGGCCTTTGAGGAGGCTATTCCTGGTTCGGTTACACATATTGACACAACAACAATGAACCAAGGGGAGCTATTTGAGAGGGCCTTCTGGGCATTTGAACCTTGTATTGAGGCATTCAGACACTGCATGTCCATTGTTAGTGTGGATGGTACACACATGTATGGAAGGTATAAGCAGAGGATCCTTATTGCTTGCTCAAGCGATGCAGCTAACCACATTTTACCGTTGGCTTTTGTGTTTGTCAACGAGGAGGATGGCCCTAATTGGGCGTGGTTTCTGGAGAGGCTACGTTTGTATGTTTTCCGTGATCGTGCTGGACCTATTTGTTTGTTATCTGACCGTGCTCCTGTGTTACGTGCTGCACTCAGATATCCAGAGGTTCAATTTGTTCCACCATACGTACATTGGCGCTTTTTTCTACGACATGTGGGTAGTAATTTCAATGATGCCCACAAAAATCAAACTCTAAAGCGAATGGTCATGAGGGCGGGAAAAGTCTATTCGCAAGCAAAATGGCAATCTTACATGGACAAGCTGAAGGAATGCGACGAGAATGCTGCAAAGTGGTTTGACACACATGATTGTCCAAAGGAACGTTGGACAATTGCATTTGATGGTGGTTACAGATTTGCTTACACAACCACAAATTTTTCTGAGAGCTACAATGTCGTTCTTAAGGATGTAAGAAGTCTGCCAGTTGCGGCATTGGTATTAAAGACGTACTACAACTGCATTGGCTACTTCTGTGACCGTCAGGACGAGGCGCGTAATTGTATTTTACGGGGTGAGAAATATACCAAATACGCGCATGACATGTTGAAGCGTTGGATCGACAGAAGTAATGGCCACCGTTATTTTCGCATACAAGGAGCACCCTTGCACATGTATGAGGTCGTCACAGGACAACGCATGACACAATTCGGTTTAAAAGGTGGAAAGAAACAAACTGTCTTGGATAGCGATGCATCGTGTACATGTCAAAAATGGCAAACTCACAGAATCCCTTATTCTCATGCATGTGCCGTTCTATCTCACTTGAACACAGATGTGGAAGAATATGTTGGCCCATGGTATACATGGCAAGCTCAGTCCTACATTTACGAAGGGTTGTTCTACCCCATTGGTGACAGAGACAAGTGGCCCAGTTTCGACCATCCATTAGTTATTCCAGATGATAGCAGGATAAGGAAAAAGGGGTGACCAAAAAGTAAAAGGATTCACAATGAGATGGACATGAGGGAGAATACCGTGCAATCTCAATGCGGCACTTGTGGTGTTGAAGGTCATAATAGGAGGAACACCACGCATGAAAGGACGCAAAATACATGTGGTATCTGTGGGGGATTGGGTCATAGCAGGAGGAAGTGTCCCAACAGAGATAGTATGTGAATGATTTCTTTGAATATATTTTTAAATTATTTAAATTTAAAGTCATTGTTTAGTTATTTCTAATGTTGTTTATGAACAGATGGAGTCGGGCCCAGTCGACCGTTCTCTTTTACGCCAGCAGAGGGAGCACCGTTTTTATACCGGTTTTTTTAATATTTCTAATTTAACGCAGGTGGTATGGAGGCCATATACAGAGGAGGTGTTGTCCCTGTTACCATTGTATTGCCGTGGCAATGAGGAATTACATGTGGCTCGTGTCCCCCTGATTCATTTTTGTATTGTGGAGCTACACACACCGGACAGAGTCCTTCGACACTTTGGGGGCATTCAGGGGGTTCCAATGGCTTGGGACACGTCATCTCAATTGCATGCAATCGATCTTCGAGGGAAGAGCAACGTCGATTGGACGGAGTTCCATGCAATCTATATTAGACTATGGAACATCCGTAGGGACTACGCTGGTGTCAATGACTCCCATTTCATTGGGAGGACCAGATACGACCGCCGAGTACTTGCCATGGTATCGTCGAATTACAAGACGTTTCATTAGACGACATGGATGCACACTCGATTACGCGGTAAGATAGCATTTACTTAAATTACATATTGTGGTATGATTTAACATGTTCTGACAACAATTGCTCATATTGCAGGTGTCTCAATTCGAGGAGATTGTTCGACTTTGCGATGATGGTGCTCCACGTATTAGAGAACTTGTTGCTGAAGCAAGTTCTAGGATACGTGAGTCTATACAGCGACAGTTCCGAGATGGTCCTACCGACAAGCTTTCACAGGAAGATGCCGAGGCAGAAGCTACATCTCATCCCCGTTCACGTGTTCGAGGACGTGGACGGGGACATGGTCAACGACAAAGGGGAGAGAGGCCTTCTGGCGAGGGAGATGTTCCAGTAGATACACAACAACCCCCTCAGTCTGGCATAGAATTTGAGACCCCAATTCCCGAGTGTGGGACATCCAGAGAGCCTACAACGCCGCCTGCACCACGGAGGGATCGAGCGGAGCACAATGCAGGACCTTCACATCATTCACCCCTCTCTTGTCCTTCTTTGGAGTTGAAGGAACCGAGATGACCAACATCGATGACATAGATCGCAACAGCCAACTGCATGGATTTGACCCTAGAGCACCGGAGACCACCATGGCAGATGAAAGACCGGTCAAATTACAATACAAAAGAAGGAGGGAGCGTAGACCATAGAACGATATGTTGGCAATTTTTTGTAATGTAAAGCAAGCATGTAATTTATAGTGTTTGCAACTATTGTCTTGTCGCTTGCGTTATGCACATTGTATATGAATAATTTACTTTCTAATCTATGAATCTTGTCTTTTAAAGTTGTTCTAATATCATATTTTGTATTACATACTGTGCATGCACTTCGCCACCTTATGAATTTTTTTAAAAAAAAAGGGGGAAGCAGCAGCTCTGCGAGCAGCAGAGCTGCTGCTTCTCTTTTTTTTAGGTTCTGGCGAACAGCCGCCTCTTCAAGAGGCGGCTTTGTTTGAGAGCCGCTTCTTCAAGAGGTGGCTTTCACTAAAGCCGCCTCTTGAAGAGGCGGTTCTTTCTTAACCAAAGCCGCCTCTTCAAGAGGCGGCTTACCTACGGTACATAACAAAAAAAATTTTTGGGACCGTATACAGTTAATAAGTTTAACAACTTGCCCCCCATGCGAATTTTCCTAGCACGATGAGTGTTACCACAAGGGAGCCCTGTTTAAAAATAATAATAATTGACCATAATGATGGAAGTAAGAAAACTGTACTCCCTATAATAACTATTTGAGTCCAGGTAAGTCGTCTGAATGTTGGACAGTGTACTTTTTTACCCAATACTGGAGGTCAAAACTCACAAATCATCCATTTCTACAAAAAAATCAGACTTAAAGCGCTCTCTGAGCTTTATCAGATAGGCCGGAGCTAACCATGCATCTTCTCTGTGAGGTTTGACCTTCCTAGATGAAAATGGTAGGGTGCTTCTCTTAGGAGTGATCCTAGCATCATGCTTTCACGGAGAAGTTGCTGTACTTGGTTCAAAATCTGAACAGGTGCTGGTAAGCTGGTAACTCACATTCAAGTTACAGTTGAAAATGGAACAGTACCTTCTGCCGACACAGGACAGATATGCAAACAGTTCTTTACAGACCTGGCTGAAGTATATATTTGGATTCTTTTGGCAGATATTTGTATTACTTGTGGCACCTGCATAAATCTCAATCTTGCCTATGTAATTCCCATAGATCTATTCTAGTAGAATGAAAACCATCTAGAACTTCTACAAAAAAATGAATGTCATCTGAACAATCTGTGAAGTTATTGTAACTAATTTTGCTTACCCACAAGTCTGACAATCTCAGACAGATTGTAAACTGAACAGAAGCAGGAGAACACATTTTTTATTAGCACCATTTGTAAAAACGCCTCACAACAAAAACCCTTTTCTGCAGCTTCTTGGAAGAGACTGGTCTGGTATCAGTTCAACAGCAAATGGAGGAGATGGGTCTCTCTAAGTCACAGCATAGAGATTAACGATGCAGATAATTACATCGGAAGGACTAAATACAACCCATGTTTCTATCTGTAGGAAACAGGTACATACAATTGGCTCTTGCTATAAGAAGAACAAGGTTTCGAACAGGTATTCGAGATTCTGCGGAATGAACAGAGAAGCTGCGCATCGAGGCCCTCCGTCAGTCTCCTTTCGCCTCGTCCTTTGGCTTCTTCGGTTTGGCCTTCAGGAAGCAGAAGCAGGAGCAGCACGGGCACTGGAACAGGAACTTCATATCTGGACCCTCAACCTCTCTCTTCCCCCCCTTCCCTCTATCACTCTCTCTGGACTTTGGGAATTCCTAATGCCTCAGAGGTAACCTTCTCTTCCTGCTTTAAATTCCGCAACTGGATGCCACTCCTGTCACCTTTCAGATAAAGAGAGAATTGCCAGCAGTGCCCCTGCTCTGCCTATGGGATTTCAATTGGGTGGGCATATAGCCAGAGTCATGCCTGCTTTTATTCTTGATTGGTTTGCTGGGCACATGGGCTTTGGTCCCCACATGCTTCCTCAGAGATTTAGATCTTCCTTGGTAAATATAATCATGATAAGATTCTGATCTCACCACCTTTTCCTGTGTGAGGTGTTGGTTGCTTCTGTCCTAGTTCATGTCCTTTTAAAGCCTCAACCAATGAATGATATTTTTCCATATTGACGACGCTCTATGCGTGCCAGATCAAAATAGCGGTCCTGAATATGCTTCACCAGAAAATGGTATGGTTATGAGATTAAACGGGATCAGAATTCTTGAATCCTGCATTTTCTTTTCAACTAGCTACTCCACAATAACTGCCTCTTATTCAGTCATCATCAGATAAGAAGTCGGAATAAGTCTCGCTTATTCCGATGTGTGGCGTTTTGTCTTTCTTCGTCGGTTGGCATATGACCTGACGTACCTGATCAGTGTCGGTCGCACGTTGTTTTAAGTTATAAGCAACGGGACCCGCATCGTGGACAGATTTGACTGAGGTTCTATTTAGAGGGTAGAGGTTAGTTTGGTTTGGGATGATGAGCAAAGTTCTATGGTCTTTCCTTTCTCTCCGTAGATGTGCATGTGATATTGCACATGGATGGTTCCCTATGTATGTCTGCCTTGTGGACGTCAATATGAATAATATTGATCTGTTTTTGCGTTTTATTTGTTGCCCTGTAGTGGCATATCTTCTAGTGGAATGTTCCTATATTCTGGATCAATGATTTGGACCATGAAGATGAGAGGAGTTAGGTAGAAGAGCATCAATCATGATGTCACCGCAAATGGCGGTTACATTTTCCTTTTCTTGCTGAGCAACTGGCTCCACTACTGCATCACTGGTAGGAAAAAAGGGTTTGCTGATTTGGATGTTGGTGTTGAGTTTGTAGATGTTGGATGCTCCTGTAAATGGTACCATGTTAGGGTGAGTGGTTTTAATACATGGTTTTTTGGGGCTCGTTTAAAGGTCTTTGCGATGGTACTTCTTTCTTGTGCGTTTTACGAGAACGAACGAACGCATGGAGATGAAAATGGGAGAGATGTATGTTCAGTGGCAAAGGGGGAGAGGCGTGATTCATCGACTATGATGGAGGTCCTATCGCTTTGCTCATGGACGAGGGAGATCTAGTCACATGGTTGGACATCACATGGGCTATGGGGCTTTTTGGGAGAGGTTGAGATGCATAATGAGTAGCGCGATGTGGCTCATGTGAGGCAGGTCATGGAGTCTAGTATCTCAGCTCTCAAGTAGGATTTAACTCTATCGGTATGCTTGTATTATCGGTTGTTTTATGTTTATCTACAATGATACCGACGACGGATGATGGATGAAAGATTATAAGGACCACATATGTAGGAGCATGCGCACACGCTTGCATGTGCATGCGAACTTACCCTCTCTTACACCATACCTCTTGTCGTGGGTCATGTGTGTTAAATAGATAAGGCTATAAGGATTGTCATGTAATTACAAATATTATAGATGGTTATTGTGAAACTGAACAAGATTTTAGGGATCTTGGTGTAGAAATCCCTCAATTAGTTTATAGTAACGCAAGATTCCTCTGTCGCGTTCTTTTTCATTTGCTTGTGCAACCATACACTTAAAAAAATATTTTTATTACTATACTCTTTTTCTAATATCAATTGTGCCCATGTATTCTTATAAAATTCAAAGTTCCTCCCTTTTGTAGTTTCACATATGTCCTTACTTTACTTTAGTAGAAAGGCAGAACTTTGAATTTTGTAAGAATACAAGGGAATAGTTGATACTAAAAAAAGGAAGGTAATCTAAAAGTAGCATAATAATAAAACCCCATTGTAAGAATACAAGGAGACAATTAATATTGTAATTTAAAAAAGAGAATGGTATAATTGATATTGCAGAATCTAAAAGTAGCATAATAGTAAAATCCCCTAAAAGACATTCCCTCCGCTTTCCTTTTTTTTACTGGAAATGCCCAATAATTTTAAGAGCATTGCTGTCCATTTCTTCCTTTACCATTTTCTCACAATCCGTCCATAGAATTATAGACAAAAGGATACGCTGAAAACAGCTTCCTTGACTTTAAGGTAAAGTAGAAGTTGACATTAATATTCTTTCTTAAGTGGATGCCATTCAGCACCTAATCCACGAACTCAATCGTCCGCTTGTGATTATCGAAATTTAACACTATATTGATATGCAAAAGTGGAGATTGATTGCCACCTAATCCAATAGCTAAACTGTTAGGCAGTGATCAAACTGTTACGTAATATTTTAAAAGAATATTACGTAATATTTTAAAAGAATATTTACGCTCGAGTAGTTTCGTATTTATGTATATAAGGTCACGTTCATTTGGAGAATAAGCACTGGAAACATGGGTCAATTCCTCGTCTAGTGCGGTTTTCAAGAGTACAGCTATTCCAATCCATATCATATTATTTCATTTTATTTCACCTTATTCTTTTTATTTCTGTCTTTCCATCCGAACAGAGAATAGACAACCATCCTCCTTATTCCCCATTCTTATTCATGCTTATTCTCGAACCGAACACCCATTATAGTTATGGATTTGAGATGGAGTGACTATTTAGAGTTTTTTGCATAATTCACGAGGGTTATGAGTGTAAATACCCCTATTTTAGACCATGCTAGTTGAATAATGTGTCTTCCACCAAAAAAGATTAACACTCAAACCTCGAAAATTGTCTTTTTTTCAAGGAAGAAATACAACAAGATAAAATGTTAGGCCGCAACCATTAGCGCTACGAGTTTGTTTCTGACTAATACAAAACACATTAAATTTAAATAAGTCCTTAAATTATGCACCCAATATTGATGTCATACCTAAACTTTGAAAACTAGCAATATTGTACATTATCTATTAATCATACAACAATACCGTCATAATCTTTTCAATGTCAGGGACTAAAATACCCCCATTCATAGAAGAGGACATTTATTTAATGGAAACATCTTACCCAAATTTTTTGTCATTTTCTCTTCTATGAATGGGGGACATTTCCGTCCTTAACATTGAAAAGATGACGGTGATAGAGCATTTTTGTTAGATAAAGATCACACTTATATATAGTTAATAAATAATGTACCACATTGTTGATTTTTAAAGTTTGGGTATTACATTGAAATTGGGAGCACAGTTCATGAACTTTTGTGTAATTTACTTTACAAAATAATAAGTTGTTGGTTTATCCTTGCTATTGTTTGCAACAAGTTCTAAAATATCATCTTGACTAGGTAATGTTGTCCATGTGAGTTACATAAGACAAGTATAATGATGTATGGAAACAATAGATGTACAATATAATCTTACATGTAATCATGTATATTAAATTCGGGTGGTTATATGGAAAAAAAGACCTATCAATCGTTAACTTTTCAAAATTTTACACTTTTTACTTTTTCAAAATTTGCCAATAATACTCGCATATCTATTTTTTTTCATTTACACTTATAATGTCGGGTCGGTCTTGGGCCTAATATTTAAGCCAGATTTTTTTGGGGCTGGGCTTGGGTCTAATATTTAAGCTCAAATTTTTTTTGGGGTCGAGCTCGGGCTTGGCTCGGCCCAGCCCGACCCGAAGAAGGCTCGACCCTTTCCCACATCCTACATGTATGAAAACTTCCACCTATTTCATGTGCACTCTATTCTTGTATCATGTCTGCATAAAATGTTTATAAATCAAGAAAGTCAGGTGTGTGACATGAGTTGATGATCATTGTATTTTAATTAAGAATTAATTTTCCTTAATTAGTATTTGGTTTAGATTCTGTTGGTTATTCTTGAATTTATTAGTATTTTTCAATCAGAACATTTTCTGTTATTGTACTTTTACCCAATATGGGCCTTATGCCCATTTTTTAACATGTCGGGTCTGGTGCACATGTTGTTGTTAACTGAGTAAGTTTGTTTCACTCTTTCAATTTCTATACATGAGAGACATTCATGATATCTAGCATTGAGTGCACGTATGTAAAATGAGAAATCTTCAGATTTAATAGAGTTGAATTTTAGTTGTTTCACAAGTATTATGGTACATGTTTTAAACAATTTTGGCATGTGTAACTTGAGTTGAGATTAACTTGAAACAAAAGACTCAAAGTTAATAATATCTAATTGGTGGAGATGGGCCGGCCCGACCCAAGCCCAGCCCAAAGGAATTGGGTCGGGCATTGGCTTGGGCCGAACAAAAAAAAATTGCGGGCCTAAGCCCGGCCCAAGGCCTGAATTTTTTAAACGGGCTTGGGCATGGGCCCTTCAAAGCCCAGCCCAACCCGGCCCATGCTCATCCCTACACTTATATCTTTATATTAATTCTTGTGCCATTAACCATAGTGGTTTTCACTTGGTGAACCGTCTATGAGAATTATCAAATTGTGGTTTGTTCAAACTAAGGTCTAGTTAAGAAAGATGTCAATCTGCATTAGCGCGCTTTTTTTGTTTGGATTGGAAAGTAGTCGGTCGCCAACGAGTGCGAGGATGAGGAAAATGAAGAAGGATGGACAAAAAGGAGTAATGTTTGTGCATCTGCTTCTTTTTGTAATTGTACTTATGTTCTTATCTTCAACGTACACCGCGGAAGAGGTGACACATAGTCAAAAGGGCATAAGTGTTATTAGATAGTCTTGTTAGAGGTATAAATGTAATTGTAAAAAGGATAGGGACCCGAGTAGTATTAGCAAAACTCAAAGGAAAAATCCCTCGATAATGTTAACATGAAAATTTTGTAATATACATTGATGAATCCGCTATTCATCCACCTTATTCATTGATCTTCACTCAATTCCCAAGATGATTCAACCAATAAACCCCTCTAGGTACATAAATAAATAAATGACATGTTGTATATAATAAGGGTTAATTGTTGTAACATCTAAAAATTTAAGTAAGGGGTGTTTTGCTAAAAATTAAAACTTCGAGATATGAAAAAAAATCTAGAATGAGTTTAAAAGGGTTATATATATTAAAAAAATATACCTAAAAGGTCATTAAAAAAAGAAACAAAGTCATGAAATGTCAAAATAAATAAATAATAGCTGGATCAAGTATATAATAACCTAACGTTAATTATCAACACGCAAAAAAATAATAAAATAAAAGATAAGAAGTTGCAAAGGATTCACAAAAAGGGGATTGACTTGTGGTTTTGACCGAGTCATGGTTCAAAACAACCTCACGATTTTTGCGACCTTTTCGTTCTCAAATCAAAAGCCGATACTTAATAAATCCCTCATCAGATTTTAGCATCGCATACGAGCCTTTTAAGTCCACGTCATGCTTATTCTATCTGGAAAACACCAAGTAAACCTACCATCCCTACGGTACTCATTGTTTTTTTTTTCATTTCTGCATTTTGAGACCATCTCCACGTAGTCATGAGTTTCGATAGCAGTGTCGGAAACGCTTGCGTGCAGTTTGCAAGCTCCATTGTTTTGGATCGGTTAAGGATCAAAATCGAATAGAGTTCCCGTCGAGGTTTTTTTTTCTCGTATCTATGATTAATTGCACTTTTTAAGATTTATTTGTCGAATAGGATGTGTATATACAGAATACGATTGAAATAATTCTAAGCACCTGATTCAACTTATGATTTCTCGATGATGCTTTAAACCTTAGCCAGGATAACATGTGAATATAATTAGTCTTGTTAGAAACTTTCGGCATTTTTATTTCCTTTGGTGAAACTGTGCCATGAGTATTATTTAAGAAATAAAATTGGAATCTGTTTATCATCAAACTTTTTTAAAAAAATATGTGACATCACCGTGAATGCATATTAACGAGATGTCTTAAACTTTTGATCTTTAGTATCATGATCTTAACGTTTTGTTTTCGAGGGTCCTTTTCTCGTTGGAAATTCCAGAGAATCTCGAGTTGTCGGATATTCGACTTGAAGTTGTAAAAAAATCAGTATTAAGTTATAGGATTTGAAGCTAGACATTATAAAATGGGTTTTTAAACTAGTCGTGATCGTGTGTGTAACTCGGTCCGACCATCTCAAGAACTTGAATATTAACCTACTAATTAGATAAGACCAGTGTTTTTTTTTAAAAAGAAAACCGACAGTTGGGAACCGGGAGTAGACAAGAGGTATTATGACTTGTGGTTTTTCTTGTGCTTAGGTGGCATTTGATTTTCGGGGACAGAAAATCATGCAAGTCAATCTATTGATTTCTTATCAAGGTATGTACATTAATTTATATCACATACCATTCTTATTTATACCTACATTGGAACTTATTAGCTATTGGAATGTTGTTTTTATTTTATCTCTTTAAAATACTTTGATTATTTGTATGTGTTAAAACTCTAGGTAGTCAGGTACTAATTTGATATTCAATCATAATGCCTATCTACGGATTAGTTATTAAATATTAAAGAGATAGATACATTATTGCCTTTTTATATATAGGTTAATCTGTATTTTTTTTATTTCTTAATATTTTATTGAAATTTAATTATTTATTTTGACACCATTATTGTGCGGAAGCAGACATTATTCATTGTTAGTCCATTGGAGACTTTGACCTGGTCGGGTGCCGTACGGACGGTTAATTTCGCCAATTGACCGTTGTAGACGGGTAATTCTACACTACTCCTAATCAATTTCCGCTACAGAGGTTGACTCAGTACTGATGTCCATTGCATTGGGGTTTGGATAGGAGACCTCGTATTGAAATATTTTTTATTTAAAATTTTTTATTTACGGGAACGAAGTGGCTCCTATCTAAGCTCGGGTTGCCTGGTGTCGACAGATGGTATGGATTTTCTTATGAATATTAATATTGATACTCATAGTCTCAAAGATATGTGATCATCCAAGAGAAGTTTATTGTATTCTTATGGTTACCTTTTAGTTGTGCACAACTGAATATTTTTGATATAGTTCATTATATCTCCTCGACATATATTCTTTATTGCATTGTCATCATATTAGCATTTTTTATGTTTGAGGTGTATGGATAATTATGGCATGTTTCATATTTTGATGGTGCATACTTAGTCAAATTCGTTTGACTAACATTGAATTTCAAGCGGAAAATAAGGTATTGGGCCATCAGCTGGATTGAGGAATCATTGCTTTATTCTAGTTCATTACGTTAGTGTACGGATGTTATTGATAGACTTATTTAATTTTATCATGTAGTTCGGACTTGATGAGTCTTTTATTTATTTGTTAATTTCCTTTATTCTTTCATTATGTATGGCACTCTAAAAGTTATTTATAGATCATTGAGATTTTGTCTCGCTCCTGGACTCGATTAGCTATTTTTCATTATTTTGGGATGCTTCCGCAGTTTTTCCCATGTTTCGAGGTTCGGGAGGTGATAATTATTGTATATTAAATTCCTGATAAAAGTCCTCTTATTTTTGCATATGTTCACATGTATATTGACCTAATTTTACGTATTTCTAATTAATTTATACTAACTCTAAGTTAAATAAAATCAACTCCACTGTGTACACATCACAAACATTAACAAAGGAAAAATCAAAGAAAAATACTAACTTGTATATATATGAAATAAAATCAAACCCTAATTCGGAGACAAAAAATCTTGAATGCAAATATCTCTCACCTACAGTCTCACGTGAACCCGTACTCACTTTTGAATTGATGCACATTCAAATACCTACAAATAAAGATCAAATTTAAAAGAATCGGAGTTCATATGTGAAATCTGGATTTTAGGTCCTCATTGTATATTGTACATATTTACTAAATTTGACTTGTCATTTTATATACATAATCAACTTTTAAAATTATTTATTTTTCATTTTTTCCTATAATTTATGTTTTAATAAAGTGTGCAAAAATTCAATTTCAAACATCATACAAATCAAAGAAAAAGAGATGTTTTGAGTCTATTTTTAATGTCTGTAAATAAGGACCTTTATTTTATTCTTTCATTCTCTCAATTACTAAAAATCTCACAAAAATATATTAATATGTAAATAGTTATCTTTTATTTTAACTGATTTTATTTTGATCTTTATCTTAGTTGAAAAAAATACAAATGTAGAAATATAATATTTTATATACATAGAGTACCATCGAAATTTTATTTTGTACATATGACGTCATTTTGTCTTGATCCCTTAATAAAAGTTATAGATCTCGTCGAGAGAACAACTCTCATGAAGGAATTTTTTTATTTGAGATCATTTGCTATTAGTTTTGTATTTATCTTTGTTTTTATCTTGTGAATTTTGTGGAGGCGGCATGTGGCCACTCTGGGAGCCGCCACACGCCCCCGAGATCCAACTGTCCTCTTATTTCTCCCCTTATTTCTCTTTATTTTTATTTCTTTCTTCCCTTCTTCTTTTCTCTTCACACCACTTGGCACCCACGTGTCTCCCACCTCTGGATCTGTTGACCACACCCAACGACGACCAACTCCCTCTCCTCTGTCCACCATCTCCGCCTCTCGCATAGACCACGCCCAAGCACCAACGGATCCCTGAATCCTTCACTCCAAGGCATCGACCCCTTCTGCAAGTTTTACGTCCCTCACCCTTGACCCATCAAAACCATAGCCATGTATACAGTCGTGTGGATGCTAAGACTGACTTATACATCAACAGGGGGAGCCAATGAAGAACAATACATACGTGGACAAGGTAAATATAGTGAAAAGTTAGAATATGATCTTTGAAGCGTCCATCGTCTAGTCTTCATGTGGTTTTGCACCGACAATATCGATGCACCAAGCATGGGGGCCTCTCATAGGTACGATGATTTATTACCTGAATTGATAGACTTTGATCATGGTCCTTTTTAGGGCTTGCTCGTGCACATGGAAAAGAAGAGAAAACCATAGGAGACTTTGTGTTGTCTTTTTCCCTTATAGTTGGCCTTCTCGCAACTATAGAAACGACATGGAGAGATTATCAATGGCTGTCATTTACGATAATTAAGAAACATGAGTCATTGATTTTCCATTAACTACAACTTCGCCGATGAACATGTTAAAGCCATGGAGAGACAAAAATGGTGTCCAACACAACATCGCTCAACCCATGCTCACATTGACAATGATCCAGCTCTATTTGCACACGAATCAAAACATCATCCCACTCTTGGGTTCCTCTTTTTTGGGTGTTTTAAACGATGATTGAACTTGATATTTTTTTCAAAAAAAAAAGGAAATCAATATTTATATAAGGCAAACAAATTTTGTAACTCCTAAAATGGCACAAAAAATTCCCCAATTAGAGTTCCACTTCAAAAATTCGATGGTGCACATTTGAAGCTCAAACCCTTGCCCCGAGTCCCTCCTAACCATTACAATTTGAGAAAATTATGATATTTCTACATTGTTAACTCCTACTCCTGCTTTTAAAGTCCACTTGTTAAAGTCTGGAGTTTTAATTTTTTTATTTCACTTTTAACCTTTGAAATTTGTAAATAATACCTATATCCCTAAGTATTTAATATTTTCCACAACGAGTCCTACCAAATATATACCTCGACCATTAACATCAACTGATCAAATCGTGGGAGAGAACCGTCAAAATACTTAAATGTGATGAAAGATTTTACAAAATAAACTATAAAGCTTGTTATATTTATTTATTTTTGTCATTCTCCTCCATCTTCTTCTTTACCTATATACCTTCTCGAAGACAACGATGATGACTACGACGATGATGAAGATGTCGATGATATCTCTGCACATCAACTTTAGTTTTTACATCCACGACTGATTTTTCATGAAGAAAGAAATTAGTAACTCATACAATTACATGCACGGATCCACCGGTCTTGCTACTTCCTAGAGTGACTACTGTAATGGTCGATTCTAGGATTTTTTACACTTGTACTCCTACAAGATTTTATAATTATAGTTATGCCCTTACTTTTTTTTCAACCCTTGTATTCTTACAAAATCCACAGTATTACCCTTTTGTAATTATATTAATACCTCTATTTCACCTTGACGGAAGGGAAGTACTGTGAACTTTGTAACAATAAAGGGGCACAAGTATTCTTTAACAAAATGTATGGTACAGATATAATTGCAGAATCTCATAAGGGTACAATTGTAACAAAATCATCTAATTTACGTGATTATTCAAAAAAAAACATGTAAGGTAAAAAACGATAAGGTGAATTTGATGGGTCGTACCCAAACAAAGGGAAAGATTACGACCGGATGGTTGTCCTGTTTGGTGTCTACACGTGATATTGGTTTTGTGGATTTATTTTGTAAAATTATATACAAAGTCATCGGAAACGCATTGCATGTAAATTAGTTTTTGAGAAAAGAGAATAAAAAACAAATAATTTAATTTCCAGGTTACTTCGTAATTGCCATTTGACCGTTGTTGCTGTTGGTTTGACTTAATGGAATGGAATATACATGTTTTAAGGATTGTAATTATGAAAAAGTTAACAACACAAGCATTATCAACAAAATTGTATAGGGTTCTTCCTCCTGAGGAAAGTATCTCTAATTAGGGCATGTTCGGTAGGAGAATAACCAGGAATAAGGATGGAGAATAAGGGGAATAAGGGTCTATTCTTCGTTCGGATGGAGGATAAGAATAAGGAAAATAAGGTGAAATAAAGGTATGTAAGGTGGGACAAAGATAGGAATAAAAGTGAAATAAGTTGAAATAATGGAGAATAGTTGTACCACTGGGAACCGTGTCGGGAGGATAACTGACCCCTTATTCCAGAGCCTATTCTCCAACCAAATAGGGCCTTACATTTCTGCTCGCAAAATAGTTCATTTGCATTTTCGCCCTTATCTTTTTGGTGTTTACATAATGACCCGTATAACTTTGTAATGTTGTTCATCTCTGACGTTAGGATGCATATACCTCATATTTGATGATCTAAATAATCATGAAATATATGTGTTTTCATACCTTTATCTTCCTCTTCTTCTTCATATTCTTTTTTGAACAACAACTTTCTTCCACCCTCATCTCCATCCTATCTAATCATCAAGATCATTACCTTATTGTTGCATTTTAAGCTGAAAATCTTATTACATGTTTGTAACTACATGCTAAATTCGCATTCTTGTAAAAACTCTTTCATGACTAAAAACGTGTTACTAACTCTTAAAATACATAAAAAAGAAAGAAAAGAAGAAGAGACCAAGTAGGATGTGTAGGATGTATACTTATATGTATATACTGGCAAAAAAGAGACTTTATTTGTGCTCATAAACCGAACATCAAGTGACATCGACTTAGGTTGACTAATTAAGAAGTATGAGAAATAGGAAAATACAAATTATGATCATTCAACGTACATTTCACCGTGCAAAAACTCATGGATGTACATGTATGTAAACTTCATATAGCAAACTTGAAATTTATTTGTACTCTTTTTACATTGTTTTTTACATCTTGAGTGTGGAAATATGTATGAAGTACTAGTAAGTTAAAAACCCATGATGTAAATTGGAACCTAAATTGCTAAAATACATGAATTTTCAAGCTCATAGGTATTTATAGGTTACTCCGAATGAACTATGCATGCTCATCTTTAAACTTCATATTATATCAAATATTGTTTTAGAGAAATATGCTAAAAATACTAAGGTCATACTCGTTTGGAAAATAAGCACTGGAATAAGAGAATAATTCTCTACCTGATGCAGTTCCCCAGAGTACAGTTATCCCCATCCGCATCCCATTATTTCACCTTATTCCGTCCTTATTCCTATCTTTATTCCACCGTACATATACTTATTCCACCTTATTCTCCTTATTCCTATCTTTCCTGTCGGACAGAGAATAGACCCATATTCTCCTTATTCTTCATCCTTATTCATGCTTATTCCCAAACCAAATGCCCTAAGGTCCGTTTGTTATGCAGGAATAGAGGGGAGAATGGAATCACCATTCCTCTGACAATTCCATTCATGTGTTTGTTAGACCATATTAAGGCAGGAATAACGATTACAAAGGAAATCGGATTCCCTCAAACATGTGAATTGCCATTCCTAGGTACCCCCTAGGAATTGGGATTCCATTCCTTAGAAATGCTAGTAAATGCATTCTTTAATATTTTTAATTAATACATCATTGTTACAAATATATGTTTATCGACATGTTGGATTTTTTAGACACCGACATGGATATGATTTTTTTGGACATGGATATATGGATATTGGCATGGATACAAATATATGGACGCAAAAGGTCGGATAAGTTGCAAATATATACATATATGGATATTGACATGGGTATGGGATTTTTTTACGGATATGGATACATGTACGATTCAATTCTTTTGGATATGAATACAAACATGGTTACAAGATATTCCAGCAGATACGAATGCATATATGTTAAATATATCTATTATGCGGATAAAATATATCAGATATGAATTTTTCTGTGGATACGAATACGAAGGTGGATATGTTTTTTTTTATTTTTCTTCCCAGATATGGATATGGACAAGGATATGGGATTTTTCTAATATGGATATGGATACAGATGCAATTTCTTATTTTTTTCTAAGATATGGATACCGATTATATTCTAGCGGATACATATACAAACATGGATGTGGGTTTTAATTTTTTTGTGGATACATGTATGGACATGGATGAGGATTTTTTTGCAGAAATAGATATGGACATGGAAATGTTTTTTTTTGCAGCTATAGATGTGGATACGGATACCATCTTTAATTTTTTTGGGATATGGATACATGTTACATTTTAATGGACACGTATACAAACATGGATATGTGTTTTTATTTTTTTCAAATACAAATGCCCATAACATTTTCAATTTTTTAAGGATACGGATACTGATATGGTAATAAAATATTCTAGCAGCTACAGATATGGATATATCAAATATATCAATTGTATGGAAAAAATGAAGTAGTTTCCATTTAAATTTGATTGTTGATTCCTTATATGAAATATATTATATGAAAAAATAAGTTGGAGGATACCAATTATTTTTTCTACTTAACGAAATATATCAAAAGAATGTTATATTCTTTCTATTCTTTTTCCTTCCAAATATAAGAAAGGAATATGTTTCATAATAAATGTTTCAATTCCTAATATGAACCAAACAATGGAATGGAAAAACTTATTCATTTCCATTCCATTGTTAATTCCATTCTTGTCTTGATTCCATTCCATTGTAATTCATTTCCAACCAAACAAACGAGGCCTAAGGTTAAAGAAGGTGCTGACCTACATGTAAGGCACCACAGGTATGTGGTTGTCCTATTTTTCATAATTCTAATAGTTCCACACATAAGGCAATATTGTGCCCTCTCTCGTATTTCCTAACTTGTGAAATAATCAATTAGGTCCTCTTTACATGGTTTTGCACCTCGTCAATTTCATCTTCTCCAAATAACAAGCACTAATTTCCCAACCCTCTTTCCAAATTTTCACTTTGCTTTTCCAATTTTACCATTGACTCTTATTTATTAAGGTAAATTACAAAATCTCAGCTATATATTGATTCCCAATTGTGGGTCTCATTTTTCATATACGAACTTAAACTTTTAACTTTATAGTCAACATAAAAAGGATCGTGGAAGGGCATATATATGAGATAATAAAATAAGATCAAGCCCGCCATTAACAAAATGTATATAAAAATATAAAATTGTATAAAAAATGTCATCTTATAAAATACCAATAAAATCCAAAATAAAGAAATAATCAGATATATATTTCCAAGCTCGTAACTTAAGCATATAGTGTCCAAATTAACTTTATTCACCTTACAATTGTTTACTTGAAATTCTTAAAGTCCTATAGTAATTTGGATTTGAGGGGAGCTAATAGGAAAAAAGTACATTTTGAGAACCTTATTATATATAGTACAATTATGCAGCAAACTTGTCGAAATTGACAATGATTTATGTTCAATCATTTTCACGTGCATAAAATTTTAGTCATTCCTCATGATATTGGTATTTTATTATAAAAATATCTAAAAAATAAAGCCACTGAAAAAATTAATATCAATGAAATAAATTTCCAAAAATAAGTTATATTATTTAATAACATGATACATTTTATAATTTTCATATTATAAGTAAAAATAACTAAAACTCAAAAAAATCAAGGTCAAGTACAAATACATATTCATGTTCTAATTGTTAGTTTGGCACGAGAGGGGGAGAGTGGTGAATTGTGCAATATACAATTATCCCGCTAACAATATCCATTTGAAAAAAATCACAAATTTCGTATTATGTGTACAAATAAAAAAAAGAAAAAATCAAGGTCAAGTACAAATACCTATTTCTGTTTTAATTGTGAGTTTGGCACAAGAGGAGGGGGACAGGGGGAGGGGTGAATTATGCAATAAATAATTATCTCGATAACAGTATCCAACTGAAAAATCACAAATCACATAGATAGATGAATGACAAACCATAAAGACACTTGATTTTTATGTGGAAAGCCAAGCAGGTGAAAATCACGACCATATCCATTTTATAGAATTTCCCCTTTGCTTTCTAGGCGGATCCTATTTCTTCTATTCCGAAGCTACTTTAACGTGAGGGTAGCACAACCACTCGTACAACATGTACCCTTCCTTGGACAACTTCCAAAAGAATATTTTATCTCTCTAATTGGAAAATAATCTACAACTCAGATACCCATATATAAAATGCTAAACATAAAATATAGTTAAGCAATAAATTTAAATTCACAAGCTGACAGACTTTCATCGCAAAATATGCTCGAGAATGATGATGATGATGATCATGGTAGAGCACAGAGAGCACAAACAACTTCAGTAGCTAGAAAGCTTTGAATTGAAGAGAGTTCAAGAGCGCAGAAACGTTGTACGAACTCGAATATTGCACAAACGATCACTCTTTCTTTTCTTTTGAGAGTACATGATATTCCTCTCATTTATGTATCTCAAACAATGATCCATGTGATCACTTATATAGATTTGCCCCCAAAAGAGTCGTTGGCGTCTAAAAATGGAAAGTCCAACTTTCTGATTTCCAAAATTCATGCAATGTTAATCATGTATGATCGACATGGTCACAAAAATGATCGATCAAATTTGACCATTTGTTTGAAATTCAAAAGTGATCAGTCACAGTCAAAAGGATGGTCAATCAGGGTTGATCGATCATGAAAAATAAGATGATCGATCAAGGGTAGTCGATCAGGGTTGTTAAGGTGATCGATCATATGTCCAAAAATGGATTATGCAAAATTGATGATTCTGGATTAAGTTCACTTGTTGATCAAGAATATGCAAAGCTATAAGAATATTTTTCAGCATAAAATAAAAACTATGTAATATGTCAGATCATACTTTGAAGTCTTCAAAAGTGAGACTTTAGAATTGAGTCGTTCTTTGATTCTTTCTGTAATCTGATTCTGATCCTTGAACCTTCAAGCTGAGTCTTTTAGAGTCACTTTAGGCTTTGAGTCGGCTTCTAGATTTTTCTGCACTTTTCATCATAAAGCTTCTGTGAGCTCATATTTGAAAAGTTAACCAAGATACAAAACAATTATGTAACTGGGTCATTAGCAAAATCTAAGTTACTAACACTAATTACTTTATGACATTTAATTTGCTAAGAATGGATGAAAATGTTTTCCATAGAGAATAAATATTCTAAGTTTTATGTTTTATTCATTTTGTGATATGAATCCATTATTTATTTATTTTTCCCCATTTTCTTGATTCTTGAGGTGGTGCCACCTCCTTCATTTCCTTCCTCTAGATTCCTCTTCCTCAAAACAATGTTGTTGATTGATCAAGTTGTTTATTAGCCTCCGCTTAGACCTCCTTGGGGTTCATTCACTATCCAACAACCTTCCATTGACATCCTATATAACTAACAACCATGTTGACCTCTCCATTGACGAAACCATTTCTTATATAAAGAGTTATGACCCTCCTAAATTTACCACCTTGTCATTTCTCTATTTTTCTAATTTTGATAATCGAAGCTCAAATTAAGGTGGCGTCTTCCTTGAGCATGTCTAGGCCTTTGTAGTGAGAAGCCGGAGTTAACGGTAGTGATCCAAGGTCTTAATGGCCTTGCTTCATGTTGCTCAAGCGCGATCAGGATTCCTCCATAGGACTTCTACATACAAGCAGTTGGAACATACGAAGGCTTTGTAGTCATATTACAGGCACTGGTTTCGACCCACGATTAATTATCGGGAGACAATGCGAGAACATGAAGCTTCTTTGAACTACATTCCCATGCATATTCTCCATCAATCCTTTTCTTTTTTATTTTTTCTCCTTAGATTTCATCTTAAGCTTCTTATTTTGAGTTTCAATTATGTGTTTTGACTTGATTTTGTTGTCTATTCCCATGTTCCCTTCTGTCTATCCTTTCCGGTCAAACTCGTTTAGGGGGATCAACAACACAAATATCATAAGTTGAAAGTCGATCTTGTAAGGGAACTCGTGATGTGATGAAGCAGAAGAGCAGAATGCACGACGAAGTTGTGATAAAGAGGATGGGTACATTGACAAAAAGGTCAGCCCCACGGGTGCGGGTTGGGCATCGATGGAGGGCGAAACTCACAGAAGGGTGTAGCTCCAAGCATAGCTCGCAGCGGGGCATGCCTTGGGAAGCTCCATTTCTTTGGTGCAAACTATGCCTCAAGCTCCTCCCTCTTTGTAAGACATGCTTCTCCTCCCACTCACTACATGCATGATGCATCTATTCTATCCTCCAAAATAGACTTTTCCCTTTCCCCATGCTAAGTTTCTATCAACTTTTCCCATTATGTTCCTTCTCTTAGTAGCATTTGCATCACAAATCGTGCTCACTCCTCAATGATCTCTTTCTCGCATCTTCAACTCAAGACTCGTGATCTCACATATCGATTTTGATATCGTTTTGTCAAGATAGGACAAGGGAATTTTTGATGATATTTCGTTTACGGGGTTGGAAATCATGGAAAAAAACTTAAAAGTGATTTTTGTAAATTATAGTTAAGAAAATATTGTTGGCATGTGAACCATAAACATGTGCGTAGAATGATAGTAGCATAAATGAAAATGCTAAGGTGGATGCATGGACACACACAGACGTAAAGATTAGATTCGAAATGATGCGATCAGAAGGAAAGTTGGTCTAGCTCCGATCGATGATAACATACGAGAAAATCGCTTAAGGTGGTTTGACCATTTGCAAAGGAGGTTGCCCAATGCACTAGTCATGAGATGCGAGTTTTGAGATGTTGAGCCAGCTAAGAAAGGGAGAGAAAGACCCAAGAAGTGTCGGAATGAGACTATACGAAGGGATCTTAGTTTTTTGCATCTTAGCCCGAGGTTGACTCGGGATAGATCTGAATGGAGGCAAAGAATCCATATAGCCGACCCTACTTAATGCGAGAAAAGACATTGTTGTTTATATAGTTACAAAATATTCCTTAATCAATATATAAGTTATATACATATTTGTCAATTAAAAGGAGATAAGATTAGGAGTTTTGACTTGCAGCTCCATGTATATTATATGCCTAAATATTAATAAATCATATAAAGTAAACTATCAAACTGAGAAAAAACTAATAAAATGCAATTTCAATTGTAATGGAATTTAAAAAATAAATAATACTATATAATATGTATAACATATTAAATAATAAATGTGTACTTTGTTACTCACGAAAATTAAAATTGTTTAGCGGTTCCATGTATCATATATGGTGTGCTTAAGTGTTTCCTTGCATTGTTTGTTACATGATTTTATTATCAATCGCATTCTAATTATTACTATGCATATTGTTAAGTATATAAAAGGAGCCATGCGAGAGGATGGGGACATTTGATCATAAAACTGACATTATTGACATAATTGGCGTCATTGATTGTACAAAAAATGAACTAGAGTGACAAGCATCCTTTATTTCGAAGTTGATTCATACTTTCCACATTTCTATGATGAGCGAGGCCAAACCTCCCTTCAAAATTTAGCTGCGGTGAAAAGGCTAGAATAGGGAGAGAAATAATCCCGGTATTCTTACAAGAAGATGGGACGACAAGTTGGCAAGGTCCGACTAGAGTAGTGAAGATGTTGGTCGCGGGAGGTAGAGTATTGAGGTCCACTAGCAAAGGTCCAGCCACGAGAAGATTCTTTGGGTTCCATGGATGATTTAAGGTGGGAATGGACTCATGTTGTGTCTTATTCTTCTTTCTTTCATTAAACAAGTCTTCACTCGAGCATCAAAAACAGACACATGTATTTTTTGGTGTGGATCAATATGTTCGCAAGATGTTTGGACCATATGCACTTGTTTTTGTGCAGGTACACCCAGGTGCACTTGCGAATACATTTTATACTTTCACACCTATGTTTGTAACATTTACGATGCAGAGACCTTTTTCATGCTCGGATGATCCATGGTGGTCTATAACAATGTAAAGAGGCTTCTTGCAGCCCGCCTCCCCTTGGTTCAAGTGGACACTCAAAAGGTTAGGAGCTCTTTAAGTTTATTCAACTCTTTTGGTGGAAACTTTATGATATTTTGAGCTTTTTTATAGAATTTTTATTTTTTGGTAGTATTGGTCCATAATTTAATATTTTAAACATATACAGACATCTAAGACAAGCCAAATTAGTACAGGAAACCTTGTTCCATATTGGCTACCTGCTGACATTCAGATTTCATGAGTTGATTCCAAGAAGCTTCCTATGCCCAAGAATTAGAAGACCATATCTTAGCTTAAGTTCTTAAATCCCATGTCATTGGGAGAAATAATGATCATCATGATGTACATGCAATCGTACAAGTGGCGTGCTAATCATCTTCCGATTGAATATATCACATATATTCAATCCATGCGCTTTCCTGACTTTAAGTAAAGGACTCCGATGACTACGAGTGATGAGACACGAAGTTGCTGAAAAGCCTTGAACTTGGTTGTCTCTCGGATCGTATATAATAACATCCAGCTCGTCAAGAGGAAACCAACGAAATTTGTTTCATATGAATCAGACTTCATTTTTATTTGTTATGATTTTTGGAAGAAAGAGAAGTAAGGAGGTTTAAGACATCATTAACAAGGTTTAAAAAATCGAACCGGACAATGAACCGGCCATTAATGGATTTTGGTTCAACCGGGTCTAACCATTGGTTCGAACCGGTGATGACATCAAGGTTACGTCAGCATACACATGAACCGGAGAAAAATCAGACCAGTCATAATTTGTTGGTTGAATCGGTCGAACCGGTTTATCGAACCGACAAAAATGATAAAAATATATAACTCGTACTTGCGCATACATACATATGTTGTTCATGTATATATAAAACAATATTTTTAGAAAATAATAACTACGTCATTCGATTTATATCGAAGTGGCACTGTAAATTATCTTACTAAAAAAGCTCAAAATTAGATAAAAAAACATAAAACTTAGCCTCTCTAAGTATTATAAAATATACAACATCACTTGAGGACTATAAAGGTTGTGGCACATATCACTGTATTGGGATGGTAGATTAACGCATTAAAACAATTATTTTAATAATTCAATCATAAATAGATCACTAACAATATCATTAACTTGATAAAATATGATATAATTAACTTTAGGCATTACATCATCGCTTTTTTAATTTGCAATCTCTCGCCAAAAGGAGGATGAATCCTTAACTTTGTAGAAGCACCTCCAACAACAACAAATAAGGCAGCAACATTACCATCGTTGTTTCAAGGAATGGCTAGGTTCAATTGCACTAGCAGAGGTTTTGAGCATGAACATCATACCACCAACAGAAGCTCAAGAAGGCAACAACTAAGTTGCATCATGCTTCGATTGATTATTTTTTCATTGATGTAACATCGTCAACTAGTTGCCGGTTCTAATGACGTTATTCATTTTTGTATATATTTGGATCAGGAGAATCTCAATTTATCTCACATTGCATGTTTTTACGTATATGAAAAATCGAGTTATCTCACATTGGCAAAACATTGAACAGCTTGTGTGCATAGTGAGAACTAGGAACTTCCAAAAAGTCCAACCAAAACTAATAATAAAATCATATCTTTAATGCAACCGAAATCAGTATCCTTAAAATGAAAAAGAAAACTCATACAGTACAAAAGTAAGACAAATCATCTTACCTCAAACACCTCTTGCGTCTTTATGACTGAGGTTGCACCATCGTGAGGGAAGGATGTTCACTGCTTGTGGGAAATGAAGCTACACCTTGTTGGGGGCTCTCGTCGAAGAGGAGGTTAAGCCGCCATAAGGAGGACATTGTGGTGGGTACAAGGGTTATGAAACAGGAGATGAGGCTTCGGGTAGGGCTTTAATTAGGGAAAATCTGAATATTGGAAGGGGAAGAGACGTGCAACAATTCAATGGGTTCGGTCCGGTCCGGTTGAACCGGATCAGACTGTTCGATTGAACCCGGTTTTATTTTTTATTTGCTTATATTTATTTAAATGTTTAGACTGGCTAAATGGACCGGAATCTGGCCGGTTCCCGGTTCGACCGGTTGAACCGGTCGGTCCGGTCTGGTTTTTTAAACCTTGATCATTAAACCGTAATGACCATCATTAAGATTAATTAAACATGATTAAAAAAATTAATAATAAATTGAGGATCACTAGTGACCATTAACGAATACTAATCAATCGTTAGCAGAAGTTAAGTGTGAGATGCAAAAGTTAAATCACGATTAGTGAAAGTTAATCACGATTAGCGTTAATTAAGCATCATTAATGAATCTAGAATCCTTTGTAAAGTTCTAACTTAAGCCTTGAGTTTTGGATAAGACTTGGCCAAAAACATGGGCCAAAGGCCGTTAACCGTGGTTAAGGTCTAAACATATTTTATTAATCATGGTTAGTGGTTTTCTGGAGCTCATAAATACCCTCATTCATTCTCTACGATTTCCACTACCACCACTACCCCAAGGGCTAGGGTCGAGAAGTCGGGAAGAGGAGAGGGAGGCGGGAAAGGAACGCTAACGAAGTGCTGCCGAGAGAATGTGGAGGAGGAAGATACGATCCTCTCTTAGTTTGCTTCGTAAGCTAGGTTTTCGATTCATCGTCGTTTTCTAGCTTTGTTTTCGATTCATCTTTCTTTCCAATTCATTTTATGTTGTAGTTCAAGGAGAAATATGTGTAACTACTTAGGTGTGGGTGGCTATGCACTCAGTGAACCATGTGATTCGTCACACTTTCACCCACCTAAGATGTGTGGTGTCTACCGATTCTCCATCGCCTATAATTCTATTCTTTTGATTCCGCTTTTATAGTTGTTTTGATGGAGAAATATGTGTAATGCCCTACTTAGGTGCGAGCAGCTATGCACTTCAGTGAACTATGTGATTCATCACACCTTCACTCACCTTAGATGCGTGGTGTCTACCGATTCTCCATCTCGCGCAGTTTGATTATATTCTTTTCAGATTCGTTGTTGTTTCCCTCTTGGTGATTTAATAGAGGAAACCCTTTCCATTTTTTCTTTTAAAATATGACCCGATGTAAGGGAAAATTCTACCGAAATTTTCATAGAAATATGTCCCGATATAAGGGGAAAATCTGCCAAAATTTTTATAAAAATATGTCCCAATATAAGGGGAAACTCTGCTGAAATTTTCCAGAAATATCACCTAGTATAAGGGGAGTTCTGCTGAAATTTCAAGAGAAAATGTGCTCTTCTTGTTCTTAGTGTTCTTCACATTCTTCGTTCGTTGTTCGTATTCTTGGCACGTTCTTAGCATTTTTGATATGAAAATTAAATTCGATCGTTTCATAAGCTATAAATCATCCTTTTTGAAAAAGAATCACGATAAAGCACTGTACGCGCGCGAGAGAGATCGAATAGATAACGAAATCCTTCCTTTTGTTGTTGGATTTTCATATGAGATCGTTGAGATTTCTGATTTTATGCTCATTGTTACGAAGAACCCTAATTTGACTATTTTTTTAGAAAATGTGAAAAGTTTCTTTGTAATTCCAACTAAAATAAGGTATAAGCATCGCATTTGATGCAATGGCTTGGAAAGTTAGGGTTTGGAAGTTAAATAAGTATAAATATGAGTATATAAATATATGAATTAATATACGTGTAAGTTTATACTCAGTATTGATGATTATGCAAATCGAAGACTTAACAAAAGAATTACATCATAGGAATTGATGTGTATTAAGTTGGATCTTGAAAAGGATCGTGTGTTACGTTAAGAATGACTGGGAGTATAATTACAGGTCGGGCATGCAACCTGTAGGTTTTTCAGAAGGAAGCGACCCTACCTAGGTGGTACACGGTTGCTTTGTTTTGATAAGTGCGCATGAAATGAATGATTTGCAATGAGTGGTACCAGGTGTCAATATATTCGAGTTGAACGACGGAAGATGTTGTCATGTCATGTGGAGGCACGAGTGGTTTGATAGCGGCTGGATTACGATAACATGTTCTTAAAGTCGTTGGTCTATGTGATTAAAGGTTAGCATGAGGTTTTAAGCTACCGAGTCCTCAAGAACGGTGTGCTTCTTTGTTTGTCAAACTGAGTGTTTGGAACCCTGGATAGTAAATGAAAAGAAAATTATCAGGGTAGTGTTGGAGAATTTGTTGAGGCAATGTGCAGTAGCATAAGCTCACCAGATAAACACAATCTCTAATCCCGAAATGTCCACAGCTTCAGAGTCCATTAATGGTGGGGTTCCCCATGACTAATCCCTGACGTGAAATAGAAAGGAATAGGACTTAAACTAATGAAAATGAATGAAACTTTTTGAGATAACAAATTTTGAAAAATTACACAATTTATTTGCTTTTCTCTTTTTCGTTATTTAGCACTCTCTAAATGTAATCCTATGATTTATGGAAGACCCAAAAGGTATAGGTGAGCCATCACAAGTACTTTATAATCCAACCAGCTAACATAGTCATCCAGCCGGTCACTCTGTAAGGTAGTTAGTAATCTTCTTGTTTATTTCCTTTCCCGCTGATGTACATGTAAATGGATATAGTGGAACAATGTATCATGTGGGCTTTATTTGTGAATGGACAAGTGTTGAAATATTACTTCTGAGTATTTTTAACTGCAGTCTGTTTCTGAATGTTAGTTGTGATTGTTGAATAAATTATTGCTAAATAGCCAGATCCGGATATGGGAGGATCCAACGATCTGAAATTGGGGTCGTGACAGTTGCGAGTACTCTGAATCACGAAACATGATGTACAATGAGTCATGCACGCAAGTGCAAATGTAAGAAATAAATCCTTATTAGTGGGGTTTTTTCAAAAAATTTTATAAAATAATCTTTATTTCTCAACATACTCCCCTATTTTACAATATTTTTTATTACAAATTTTATAGAATTTTACACAATTTATACATATTTCACACTTTTACTAGATTTACAGTTTTTACAAGTTTTATCCCACGTGCCCCATGTTAAGTCCAAGTTTAATTGCACTATATTTAGATACACATACGAAATTCTTTATCGACCCCACTTTGATGGTTTTAGCAGTAAATAACTTGAGAATTTTAGCAAAGTAAATTATGCAAGAGGCCGTTTGTCAAGGGATGATCATTGGATAAAGGGATTTTATCTTATAAAAACAATCTCAAAATAAGGTGGGTCATTTATAGCCGCATCAATTGCATTTCTTATTATATAACACTTACTACTTCCTCATCCCTTATGTTAAGCTTTGGATGAGATGGGAGATAATGTTCTTTTATCTCGAAATAAAAAGATTTTATATTGGAATAAGCAATCCTAGAACACAGTAATCATATCGTGATCCCATCATTCACTACTATCGATGTTCACAGAATAGGGGCTGACCAGGATTTCATGAGGTCGGGCAAATGCCTCATTCCCCTTTCATAATCTCATTTATCCTACTACATTAAATTAGACATGGCCAACGGACTGGAGGTTTACCTGTCCAGCCCGCTCATGAGCCGGGTTTGGACGAGGAGATTTGGGAATGGATCGGTCTAGCTTGACCTGCAAAAAACAAAAAAATATATAAATATAAGTTGAATAATACATGTATTAATATGATACACTTCGAATTTGTCATATGTGACACTAGTTTTAAATAAAACTAATAGTTTATATGTTAAGTAACATGTAAACTACTTATATTAGTTATATAAAGTATAAATGGTATTAATAAAATCATTTTACATATTAAATACTATTAGAAAATTTAATGGATAAAGAGCGAAATGGACCATGGACCGGCCTATAGGTGGACTTTGGACATAGATTTTTAAACCTCGGCCCGTTCGGCCCGGAACATGGAACAGACCGGCCTGCATTTTGACCATTTCTACATTAAATACTCATTAAATGATAAAAATAACCTGTATTAAATGAAGGACAATGCCCATCCTTTGAGTGAATTAAATTATCCTCCAATTACCTACTAATTCCCATTTTATTAATCCTCTTTGAATTAATCTCTCCCCCTTTAATCCCACAACTTCCAACCAAACCCTCAGCCATCCATTATTTCTACGCCTCATAAATGCTCATCCAATTAGTCTCGATCCCCTAATTAACCGTTCCCGATTGATCCTCGTTAATAGATCCTCTTGGCCAATCATTTGTGATAATTAATTCTCCTTCTAATATAGTCGTCTCACTTCTATGCTCTCCTTGTTCTTAAACAATCATCTTTCCCTTTGTAAAAGGTGGAATGGAATAAGGGGAATAAACCCCCAACACGCTTCCCCGTGGTACGACTATTCCCCATTATTTCATCTTATTTCACTCTTATTCCTATCTTTATCCCACCTTAGCTACCTTTATTTCACCTTATTCTCCTTATTCCTATCCTCCAGCCGAACGGAGAATAGACCCTTATTCCCCTTATTTCCCCTCCTTATTCCTGCTTATTCTCCTACCGAACGGGCCCTAAGTGTACATGGTACAATTTTCACATCTATCAAGCTTCAAATTCCATTAAATGATTGCAAGTTTGATTTGTGTCGTTATTTCATTTAATTCTTAATTAGATTTTTGTTCTAATTTTGTTTTACAGATATTCAATTACATAGATTTTTTTAACCTATTGATTATATTTTACTCCCAATATCAGAAGGGTTACATTTGATTTCATGGATGACGAAAATATTATTAATTACCTTTAAATATGGAAGATAGACAAGGTCAACAAGAAATGCAGGTAAGAATTATGTTTATTGTTTTATTAGTTAACTGTGCATTATTTTTACATCATAACCCCTAGGATCTTGTCAAATTATACTATAACCTTTGTAATCTTTGTAATTACATCACCACCTTTGTAAATTATAATACATCTGTAATTTTACAAACTTATACATCATAACCCTTGGCCAAGGAGACACATGTTAAATATAGCAAAATTACAAATGTTGTGGCGCTATTACGAAGATTAAGTGGGTTTTGGTGTAGTTGGAGTAGAATAAATCGGTCGTTTTGTAAAATTATTTTACATTATATTATATAGGGATAGTTACACCTATAACTTTAAGTAATTTCATAACTACCCCATGAACCCTATGTAATCACGAATTACACCCAAAACCCTGAATACTCGCTCCGTCTCACACTTATAATTCTTCGTTAAGTTGTTATGTTAAGTCAACCACTCGTATGAGTTAATCTAACTATACCACATCTAAAGGTTGTTATTTATTCTCTATTTTTTATTTTTTATTTCATTTTTTAATGAAAAACAACCCAATACTTACACCGCTTCCTTCTTCCTCCCCTCCCCCTCTCCTTCTCCATCCTCCTCCTCATCTCATCCCACAATAGCAGCCTCGCCAACACTCCGACAACACTCATCGACTTCCTCTCACCTCGCAGCTCTGCCGACATCCCCTCTGGCTCCTTGACTTTCATCGTCGCACCCTCCCCCACCCCCTCCGTCGTCACCTTGCAGCCCCCTCATCCATCTCCTCTACCTCCAACGACCCCCAACCACACTGCCACCCCCTTCCACACACCTCCGCCCCCAGCTCCAGCGATCTCCACCCCACCGCCGCCCCCTTCCACCTCCTCCTCTGCCAGCTTCCATCGACCTCCACCCACTACTACCCTCTTCCACCCCCTCCGCCGCCCGCCTCCATCGACCTCCACCGCCACTGCCCCCTCCCTTCCATCCCTGTCTCCAACGACCTCCACCCCCACGCCGCCCCCTTCCATCCCCCTCCTCCCCCCACCTCCAACGACCTCCACCCCCACCGCTGCACCCCTTCCACCCCCCTCATCTCCCCTTTCGCAACCCCCTTTCAGATCCTCCTGCATCCCCTCTGCCCCTCGCCTCCAACGCCCTCCAGCCCCTCCGTCGCCGCCCTCCATCCCCCTCTGCAGCCACCGCTCCAGCCCCCTCCACAACCCACACTGCAGCCACCCTTCCACCCCCCTCCGCAACCCCCCTTACAACCCCCTCTTGCATCCCTCCATCCCCTGCCTTCTGCCCCCTCCACCGTCGTCTTCTAGTCCCCTCGTCTAGTGGCATGAGAATGGATTCCGAGAGGGTTGTCTGACACTTGAGGTGGGGGTCCGAGGTTGCCGAAAATGAGGAAGACACTCTAAGTTGAGTAAGATGTGGTCATGATTTGGAAATGTGATTTTGTTTGAGGGGCAAAATTGTCCAAAACTAATGGAATCTGTCAAAGTTAACGACAGAAATGAATGAAAGTTGATGCATGGTTATCTCATGTAAGGGTTAAGCATTATTCGGGGTTGTTGGTGTAATTCACGATTATACATGGTTCCTGGGATAATTATGAAGTTACTCATGGTTATGGGTGTAAAATCTCATATATTTACATAAAAAAATGGGGCTACCCCACTCCATTTTTCGACATTTTTTTCAAAATAAAGCCATGTATTTTCATCACTACATCCCTCTAATATGGCATTTCAATTTCATCAGGAACAAAGACTGTTATACCTCCATCTAGAGCAAGTAAATTTAACGGTCTTAGAATTGTTGTAATCGACATGTTCTAGATGAATGTCATATGAGTCACTGTTTATGACGAAATTGAAATGACATATTAGATGGATATAATGATGAAAATACATGACTTTACTTTTGAAAATAAAAAAAAGTTAGAAAATGAGGCAGGGGCAACCCCATTGAACCACATGTATATTGAATTATGAGTCTTTTATTTTTGCTAAAATGACATTTTTTTAACAATGAAATAGTGTAAAATTCAACATATATTCATTAATGTGGTGTGTGCCCCACCTACCATAAGATCCTTGATTCGCCACTATTTACCATACTTATTTCTTCATTATCTCCAAAATCAAGCCTTATATCCTTATCCTTGATTCGAACTCGACCTTAATTTGAAGAAAATACAACAACAGCACACACAATTTGAAGAAAAAAGAATTGAAAAAAAAGGGTCATAATATTGATCCACCGCAAACCCTAGTTTTGGATGGATGCCCGTTGGCGGCGGCCTAAAAGGCTTCAAACCTAAAAAAAACCGAGGTCCTCGTACCGACTCAGCAAAAGCCCTCTGCAACTTCCCAGGTAAGCGACCAGCTCAGTATTAGGGTTTAGGGTTTTCGATCATATGTTGGAGATTTCTGGTTTATGTTCGTCCTCTACGCGTTGAGATTCAATATCTGTTTCTGGTTTTCACCTTTTTTTCGATTATGATGTATGTCCTGTCTGTGCGTGCTTCTGAATGTATCGGCTCACAAATATTTGCTTGTTGCTGTTTAGATGAGCGGCTTCTTTTCGTTGGAGACAATCTAACGCGCTTCCTTGTTTGCAGGATGCAGCTGGATGACGAGGCCGCTGTAAGAGTCTCCCGTCGAAATACGTTCATTTATGCGCATTGTATCTTTGCGTTTTGCACTCTGCATTGCGTGATTTTTTGGTTGAATGTCTCTGCAAATTGGTTCCCTTTTTTACGCTGAAAAGAATGTCCAATTTTGTGTGATTATGCTTGAGTAAAATGCCTAATATTTGTTTTTTTAGTTTTTTGGTTGTCTGATATTTTTCGTATCATTGGTTCGAATTGCTCCAAAAAAACTAGCAAAAGGTCTAACGATTGACTTATATTTTGAACATTTGAAGTTTTTTTAATCGTTGCATTCCGAAATCACATTCGAAATCAGAAAGTTTTAATAGATTTGAGTTTCCTGTCAATTCAAGTTATTTTTTGAATTTTATTTTTGTTAAATAAATTGAGATCAACTAGAATATCAATTATCATGTTAGATAAATTTGGTTAGCGATATTTTAGGAGTTAATTAGTGTTTGATAGGTGAATTTTTCTATCTCATCACCTCATCCTACCTCCTCCCTCATACCATGAGGATCATTGCATCTATTTTATCCTCTCCCTCCACCTCCTTTTATTTTTCTGCAGTACTTGGCATCAAAGCACATATTCTGAAATGTTCACGTGATTCAATGATCCCGGCATATTTTGGTGACGAAGTTCGAATTAAGTCGTGTTTGTCATGCTTTGTATATACAACAAAGAAGTTGAAGTGTCATCTTCAACTGGGCTTAATGTACAAGAATGGACATATTCATTGCTCGATGAAGACATATTCATTCACAAAGAATATCATGACATTGCAACACCCATACAAGAAAAAGAAGGAACACAAAACAACTACGATGAACACGCTGTAGATGAGAATCCTGAAATTCCCGAGCAATCCATCATCACCATTGTTGTCAAAACCATATTAGATCCCCATGAGGTTTGATGACGACCTCCATTTGAGGATCACTACAAGATGAAATATCACCAAGAGGGGATAGTTCGGCTGCTCTCTCCATTCTACGAACCACCAGTTGTGGATGCTACCACAACCCCTACTCAATGCACCCCCATTATTGGCCCATGGCACCACATGGTGTTGCTACCTCCGCTGAAAGTCATGACGCACGTGAGGCGAATCATCAAAGCCCAATCCTTATGATCTGCTACCATTGGGAGTTTGTGTTCCTGCAATGGAAGCTCCCTTTGACAGTGTTTCCATTCCTATGTAAATAGCAGTCGTCGCCCATTTATCCAAGATCCTTGCCACAGCTGATACATGCCACTACAATCACCATCGTGGCGGTAGGGAGGGGCTCCCGCGATGGAGCTCTCAAAGTTGTTGCAAGCTATCTCGAGTCACCATGAGGCACGTCGAATACCTCGTTGTCATGCGCACTGACGGGCACTGGTGATCGGTGCACCATCACTGCTACCTGCGTCGGAGCCACCCCTACTGTCATTGGAACCTTCGGAGCGGTCGTTGCCTCTTTGCTCGATATCATCACCACCACTGTGCATTGTGGGGAGAAGAAACCCTAGCATTGATCGTGGGTCTCTCCAATGATATTCAAGTCCCATCAAATCAGGGATCTTGGGTTGTCTTGGGGCATTTTAAAGCATCCCTCTCTCAAAAGTTTTTTTATACCAAGTTAAACTTAAGAAGTGGATAATGATGATTGGTAAGTTTTGAAAGGAAGGGGTAGAATTATTGCATATATACCCGTCAGTAGAAAATTATTATAAAAATAATGTTAAAAAATAGAAATATTGGTCCAAAAGTTGGGAGATTAGTCCAATGAATTCAGATATCCTTTGCTCATACAACCATTGATGTTCAAACAACTCATTAGGAGATGAGTTTTTTCAAAGCAGAGGAGAATTGATTCAAGCATAGATCAAGAAATTTTTATAATTGTGGTTTCTCATTAGTTCAAGTCAATAAATAAATTTATTTTTGTTTAGTAAGTTTACCAGGGTCGTGAAGTAAATAAGAAGAGTACATCTATTGCCACATATTTAGTTCATTGTGTAAAAATCTCACGACATTATAGTCATTAGTTATCTATATAGTACATGTATGACAATTTGTTGGACCATTTAAGAATGGTGATTCTTGTGATAAATGCCTTCCAGAGGTAAAGAGAAATTGCATGCATATATAAATGAGAGAATTCTCATAGGGATTACATTGTAGGCGTGAACTTTGAAGGTGGATGATATGAACTTTGATGATGTTGGAAGTAAGAAAGTAAATTGTACTATGCTCGGAAAAAAGGGATTGTCTGAGTTTGTTTGTTCCTTTTGGAATGTCAAAGGAGGCTGAGAGATTTGGGGTTGGCCTTCATCCTCCTCGAGGGGCACTCTGGTTGCCTTACCTTGGTTTACCCTTGGTGGGAGGTAGATTGAAGTGGTTGGACTAGGGACCTATGATTGAGAAGATGGAGAAGAAGCTGTTTAGTTGGTGCATGACTTATTTGTCTAGGAGAGGTTTTCTTATTCTGCTGAAGGTAGTGTTGTAAGCTATCTTGATTTTCTCTGCTCGCCTACGGGGTGAAGGGAAAATTGGAGGTGAGGATGCTTAGTTTTTTCGGGCTTCTGAAGGCGAAGTGTATGGGATGCCCCTGCTGAGCTGGAAGACTGTTGCGTTGAGGAAAATGGTGGTCTAGGGATCCTATGTGGAGGAAATGAATGGTGCTCTCATGGCTAAATGTGCCACTTGTTTTTTTTTTTGTGTGGGGGGATGGCTTTGACCTATTTTATAGGCTGCTATGTTATATATATGGTTTTTTATAGACCCATCGGTTTAGATGACTGCTTAGTGTACCCTCTAACTTCTGGAGGGTCATCTGTTCGGTTCTTTCGTGTTGTGATCCTGCTCCTGAAGTCAGTTCTGGGGATGGGAGAGGGTTTCATTTTAAACTGATAATTGGACTTAATGGTTTGTCGAGTTTCTGACTAATCTGGAGACCCTTCTTGTGATGGGGAGCCTTTTTGACACTGCAGTCTGTGAATCACCGAGCTTGTGCAGACTAGCGCACCACTGTAAATAAGGTGTACAAAGCATTTTATTCCACATTTGTTTTCAACCCTGGTATTGCTTCAGATTGGTTTGAACTAATTTGGTGGAGAAAAATTCTACCAAGATCCAGTTCTTGATTTGGATCTTGAGAAGGGAGCGGTCGATGACGGGCGAATGACAGGTGATTTTTTTTTAAATTATAAGCCCGATAATATGTGGTTGGAGTCACCGCTTTCATTCATATAAAAGAATGTGTATATGAAGCTGAAAAGTAGAAGACATTTAGCCTTTACCAGTGTGGTTGGCCAACATGGCCTTTTGTAAATATATGGCCAAAAGGCCTAGAAAAAATACATATATAAAGGAATTTCAATTGCTTTCTTCCCAACTTTTTCTTGCTTTTTTTGCTTTTGTAATTTTATTTTGGAGCTCTTTTTTTAACTGGTAAGATGGTGCAGCTCCAATAGAGAATTAGATGAGACTCCCAACTTTTTCTTGCCTTATCTTTTGCTTTTATATTTTTTTTTGGAGTTCTGAAGGAGAAGTGTGTCGGATGCTCCTAGTAGGAGAGAAAACCGTTTAAGATAGTTTGGGCATTTGCAAAGGAGGTCGGGTTGATGCACTAGTTAGAAGATGCAAGATTTGGGATGTCGAACCAATTAAGAGAAGGTGAGGAATGCTCAAGAAGTGTTGGAATGAGACTATCCGAAGTTATCTTAGTTATTTGAATTTAAGTCCGAGAATGACTTAAAATATATCTGAATGGAGGCAAAAAATCCATGTACCCGACCCTACTTAATTTTGGGAAAAGGCTTTGGTGTTGTTGTCGTCGTCTCTTTTTCAATTGATCCATCTTGTGCCGTATCTTCAAGTCACTAATGGCTTCAGCAGAATTAGGCTCACCCTCTCCTTCTTCCTCATCATTAGCCAGATCAAATGCTTCAAAGGTGTTTGATAAAGGAATCGAGGGTATAGTTACCAATGCTTCAGTGTTTGGCATACAGTCTTTTATATCCATGATCTTAGTTAGTCTCTCCACTATGATGCTGTTGTTGCACAAGAGGAAAGGCAACCACCACCTGAAGGAGATGTAGTCTTCACAGTCTGCTTATCCACCAATGGTATATCCATTGTTGTCGCTGCATCATATGAGGGTTCACCATCAGGGTCATAGCACCAGCCACCAGGATCAATTTGCTGTTTCGGTTGCATACCCACCACTTAGGGATGTGCATGGGTCGGGCTGGGCCGGACCCTGAAGGGCCCATGCCCAAGCCCATCTTAGTAGTTCGGGCCTTGGGCCGGGCCTAGGCCCGAAGTTTTTGTTGTTTTTCAGCCCAAGCCCAGGCCCGACCCAATTTCTTCGGGCTGGGCTTGGGCCGGGCCGGCCCACCTCCAAAATTAGGATGCGAGTATGCGGTTAATACACCTAAAAATGGTGTGACCCTTTCCCGGTACATAGTGGAAGCTTCTTGGCCGGCCCACCTCCAAAATTAGGATGCGGGTATGCGGTTAATACACCTAAAAATGGTGTGACCCTTTCCCCATACATAGTGGAAGCTTCTTACACCAAGATGTCCCCAAGTCCTAAAATAGCACCGAAGGGTACCTCAAGAAGGTATATATATTTTCTCCAATTTTATCAGAGTAGTAAAGCATCATGTAATTTATAAAATATAGCTTATGCAATATCAACAAAATTCCATATGGAATTCTTACTAGTTGAGCCGTAGTGTTGAAGCCTTCTCCTGGTATCCTCCTCTTGCTGCAATCTCCATGCTATGCTGGCATCGCTCTGTTTATTTCAGTCATATTAGAACAAGAGCCAAATGCAAGGTATATACAGTGAAGTATGAATCTTGATGTGATCATTATACAACCATCAGTTTAAGCAAGAAATGTTAACTAAATATTATGGCAATACAATAAAAACACAATCTCCTCAAGATTGCCAGAACTTTGACCCGTTGAAAAACTACTCTTGAAGTTGACGAGCCAATAGCTCGCCTTGCCCCCCTTGAAATGAGAGCGTGCCCTCACTGGGTTGCGGCCGATGGAGGAGTGGCGATGGCACAGTCGCGACTCGCCCCCCTTGAGATGTGGAGGAGCGGCGATGGCGCAGTGGGGGAGACCGAGGGCTCGATGGAGGCAAGGATGAGGCGGAGCGTCGCTGGGGCTGAGGAGGAGCGGTGCGTCAGTGGCTCGAACCCCTCGAGATGAGGAGTGGCGGGGACGACTCTATTAGGGCTGCATCGCACGAACGAACGGGAAAGGGAGGGGAGGGATCAGGGTATGGGAATGGGAAGGGACAGAGGGGTTTCTGTTCGGATAGAATAAGTGGGGAGGGACGCGTGTCGGGCCTATATTCAGGCTGGGTCGTTAGGCCTAGATTCGGGCCGGGTCGTCGGGCTTATATTCGGACCGGGCCTATGGGCCAAGTCGGGCTGGGCTGAGGAAAGCCCGATCCCGACCCAAAAATAAATTGGGCATGTATTTTCAGCCCAAGCCCGGCCCATTGTTCATTTGGGCTTGGGCCGGGCCGGGTTTTTTGGGTCGGGCTTCGGGCTGGGCCGGGCTGGCCCTGCCCAATGCCCATCCCTACCACCACTCATGTTTTCAGCATGACTCCACTGGTGGATGCTACTGTTGATGATTTCGTAGTCTATTCCGTCATTGGAATGTTGTAAGTGCTCCCCTACTAAATGTGAATACTGCAAAGAATCTTCATTTGGTGCTTCTGATTGCAAATGAATACTGTTAGAAAATACATTTGTTCTATTATTATAGCCCCACAGGGGTATTTCAGTATTTTGCCACTGTACTGTACTCTCTAGGATTTCTAGGGTTTTCCTATATAAGGACCCCTAAAGGCCTAGACCCATTGGAATAAACACACAGTTTACATTTCTTCACATGGTATCAGAGCAACGGTCCTAGACTGGGGCTCTAGACCTATTTTTTTCCCACCCCACCCGCCGCCCCTCGCCATGTGCGATCCCTAGGGCCTCCGCCCCTCCCGCCAGGCCTCTTCCCAGCGCTGCCAGGTCTCCTACCAGCACCGACCGATCACCCACAGGCATCCGCCTCCTCCTGCCAGGCCCCTGGGTACGCCAGGCGCCCCTGCCCCTGCTCCTGCCGGGCTCCTCAGCCAGGCCCCTTCCCTTGTTCCCGCCAGGCCCCTGCCTCTCCGCAAGGCCCCTGACTCCCTACGCCTCCGTCTCCCAACGCCCTAGGCTCCCACGGCCCGACACCCAACCGTAGATTGATGGTCTTCTGCACGGACTATATCGGTATGGTCTGCTAATTGCGCATGATCTCTAATACCTCTGCATACTAGGTCATTGTTTTTTGACCACTGCGACCACCATGACATCTGCTCCTGCGTCTTCGGACTCCAAGCCCTTGTACCCTACCTCATCTATGATGGTACATGATACTTCTATTAAACTGAAGGGATCAGAGAACTACGTACTTTGGTTTCGATCCTTCAAAATATTCATTGGTGGCCAACGCAAGACCTACATTCTCACTGCCAATCCGCCTGCCGAGACAGACGCCAACTATGACACCTGGTACGTCGACAATTGCCAGGTAATCACTTGTATTACGAATAGTGTTGATCCTAATATTGCGTCAAATTTGCTCTATAAAACAACTGCAAAAGAAATGTGAGTGAGTCTTGAGAAAACATACTCACAGAAAACAACCAAATCCAGGCTTTCTGACATTTACACAAGGATTTGGTCTGCAAATCAAGGAGAAACATCCTTGATAGAATATTATAGGCTCCTCACATGGTTATTTGAAGAACTGCTTATATTTCAACCTGCCTGCTGTGACAAGCAAATAGGTGAAAGAGCAGAATGGCAGGTGTACCGTTTTCTCTCAGGCTTACACCATCGATATAAACCTGTCAAAGATCAATTCTTGACGGCGGCTGCCCTACCGTCCATTGAAACTATTTTTGGCAGACTACAGGAGCTGGAGTCGCCCAACCCACCTCCCACTTCAGACACTACTGCTCACTTTGCAGGAGGACGCCCACCTTTCCAAGGAGGACGAGGCCTTACGTTTGTTCGCGGTCGAGGACGAGAGCAGGGACGTGGACGTGACTCAGGACGCGACCGTGGTCGTGATTTTTCTAATGCTCGTTATCCAACATGTACTCATCGTGGCCGCTGGAACCATCCGTCTGACAAATGCTGGGTTACCTTTGGCATGCGCAAAACCAATAATGCATACGAGGCAATACCTTATGACAACACTTATGATACTATGGAGACCTCCCAGGCTCAGTCTCCCACAGATGCTCCAGTATCTTTTACTGCTGCAGAATATGCTCGTCTTCGCCAACTCCTTCAGAACCCAGTTGTCGACATTACAACTTCAGGGCCTACTGCGACTCTAGCAGCCGCCACAGGTATGATTGCCAGTTCTGCCTCTACCTCTACTTCTACCTGGATCATCGACTCGGGTGCCTCAACCCACCTCACAGGAGAATGTAGTCTCCTCACCTCTCCCAAGGAGTCCTCTACGGTGAAGCATGTTCGTGTGGCCAATGGCGCCTACTCACCTATCACTAGTGTGGGGACTATGGAATTTAGCCCTAAACTTAGGCTAACGGATGTTCATTGTGCTCCTGCTTTTCCCCTCAGTCTGTTGTCTGTTCACAAATTATGCACAGACTCAATTGCTGCGTGATATTTGATGATTTATGCTGTTATTTTCAGGACATTCGGACGAGACAGATCTTTGGTGGGGGACATGAGAAGAACGGCTTATATTATCTTGATATCTCTTCCAACTCTGGTTTCGCTGGCGCAACTTCCATCTCTGCTGATCCTCTTCTCTGTATCTTCGTCTGGGTCACCCCTCTGCTAAAGCTCTTTCCTTAATGTTCCTTGAACTGTCCATGCTTAAACCCTTCGAGTGTGAGGCATGTCAGTTCGGAAAACATCATTGTGCATCTTTTCCTGCTAGGACTGAACCCTGTCGTAATATGTCTTTCTCATTAATTCATTGTGATGTTTGGGGACCTTGTCCTGTCCGAACCATTGGTGGACACTTCTATTTTGTTGTCTTTGTGGATGATTATAGCAGGTCATCCTGGGTCTATCTTCTTAAAGAACGCTCAGAAATCAATAAAATTGTCAAAGGTTTCTTTGCTTATGTCAAAAATCATTTTTCATCTAATATTCAGATCTTCCGCTCTGACAATGCCTTGGAGTTTACTCAACGAGATCTTTCTGATTTCTTTGCTTCCAATGGGACAATACATCAAACCTCTTGTCCTTATACCTTTCAGCAGAATGGGGTTGCTGAACGCAAGCTTCGTCATCTCTTAAACATTGCCCGTTCCCTTCTCACCCAGATGAAAGTTCCCAAAACATACTGGGGTGATGCTATTCTCACTTCAGTCCATCTTATCAACAGGATTCCCTCTCTTACTCTCAAAGGATCCACACCATTCTCTTTACTTCACCCTAATGATCTTCTCTTTCCTCTGCCTCTACGGATATTTGGGTGTGTCTCCTTCGTCCACAATTTTTACACCAAGGATAAAATATCACCTCGTGCCATCAAATGTGTTTTCCTTGGTTACTCCTACACTCAAAAAGGTTACAGATGTTATGATCCTATTGATAGTCGATACTACATCTCTGCAGATGTAACTTTCTTTGAGCAAACCAGCTTCTTCACACAACCGATCACCGATGTCCCTCTAGATCTACCTCCACCACCAATCATCTACACCCGTCGATCTCGGACCTCAACACCAGATGCCCCCTTACCCATACCTATGCCTCAGGATGATATGCCATCTTCAACAGTCCCCTCCACAACTGTCCCGGATGATCCAGAAGACCTGCCGATTACATTACGGAAGCAAAAGAGAAAGTGTACCTCTTATCCTATGTCTAACTTCACTACTACTGCTGGACTTTCTTGCACTGACAAACAATATGCAGATACCCTAATGACTATCTCCATTCCGAAAGATCATCACAGTGCCTTCCAAGATGCAGGTTGGCGACATGCCATGAATGAAGAAATGGATGTACTCACATCTAGGGGCACATGGGATCTTGTGCCATGTCCTACAGGCATCAAGCCTGTTGCTTGCAGATGGGTCTTTACGACCAAACAATCTCTAGATGGTTCTTTTGACAGACTTAAGGACAGACTTGTGGTAAAAGGATTCACTCAGACATATGGAGTCGATTACTTTGAAACCTTCTCCCCTGTTGCTAGGATAAGTTCCATTCGCACAATACTCTCTGTTGCAGCCAACAAGAATTGGCCAATTTTTCAACTGGATGTAAAGAATGCTTTCTTATACGGTGATCTCGAAGAGGATGTCTATATGATGCAGTCGTCGGGTTACTCAGTCGAGGGGAGTATGTGTGCTGACTTCGCAAGGCCATCTATGGCCTAAAGCGGAGTCCTCGAGCCTGGTTCGACATGCTTACCACTGAAATCAGCTCTCTTGGCTTTCATAAGACAACATCTGATTATTCTGTGTTTATTAGACGACGATCCACTGGCACTGTGATACTTGCTGTCTATGTTGATGATATGGTGGTCACTGGTGACGATGACAATGGAATTCTAGAGATCAAGGCCTTCCTTCAGAAGGTGTTTGTCACCAAGGACCTTGGACAACTCTGGTACTTTCTTGGTATTGAGGTGATACACACTGCTGAAGGGCTACATCTATCACAACGGAAATACTGCTTGGATATTCTTACGGAAGTCGGTTTACTTGGATGCAAACCATCTGGCATCCCTGCAGAGGTATGAAAACACGCTACATCCGCTGACTCTGAGTTTGAAGACACTACACGATACAGAAGCCTCATGGGTAAACTAATCTACCTCACCGTTACTAGGCCTGATATATCTTATGCTGTAAACAGAGCCAACCGCCACATGGAAAGCCCTCTCTACAGTCATTGGCAGGATGCCCTTCCGATCCTTCGATACTTGAAGGAATCACCAGGGCGAGGACTCATCTATAGGGTCAACGGTCATACTGATATCACTGCTTCTGCAGATGTTGATTACGCCAGTTCTCCTGAGGACAGACGATCCATTACAGGCTATGCTATGTTTGTTGGTGGTAACCTTGTTACATGGCGAAGCAAGAAGCAAACCGTGGTTTCCAGATCAAGTGCAGAGGTGGAATATAGGGCAATGGCCCATGTTGTTTGTGAGATTACGTGGCTTGTATCTTTTCTACGAGACCTTGGGTTTCCTGCTACTACTCCTACACTGCTATGCTGTGATAGCAAGTCTGCTACATACATTGCCACCAATCCAGTATTTCATGAACGGGCGAAGCACATTGAAGTTGACTGTCACTTCATTCGAGATGCAATACAAGGAGGGCAGATCGTCATACCACATATCTCTACAGATCTTCAACTTGCAGACATGTTTACTAAAACACTACCAAAGAAGCGTCTTTTATGGATAACTTCCAAGTTGGGCATGATTGATGGATATGCTCCAACTTGAGGGGGAGTGTTAGAAAATACATTTGTTCTATTATAACCTCACAGGGGTATTTCAGTATTTTGCCACTGTACTGTACTCTCTAGGGTTTCTAGGGTTTTCCTATATAAGGACCCCTAGACCCATTGGAATAAACACATAGTTTACATTTCTTCACAAATACCTCCAGGCCAATTTTTCTTATTGTTGCGGCTTTTCTTCCTCAAACTAATGGCCAATGCCAATGACTCGGATTTCTCAGCCAATGGGAGACAAAAAATCATAGTCTGATTGTTAAGATGAATGAGACCAATTATGATTTATGCTTCATACATATTATGAGTATTATAGAGGCTCACGAAAGAAGTACATCTTTAAGGGAACAAAACCCAAGAGAAGGCAAGAGAGAATGTGTCCTTAGAACAAGGATAGAACTTTGGTCAAGTTGCGGCTTATAGGGACCCTCATGACTTACAACACAATATGTCATGCATAAGTCCATTGACAAGCATATGTGGGATTTCTTGCCATTGACTATTCTCAGGCAATAGATGAGGCAATGGTATTAGAGTTGCACCATTATATTCATTAGATTAAGCAGGACGGCCAACTTCACGTCTAAACTTGTCTGAAGGCTATGCTTGAGAAGCTTCGCAACCACTATTTTTCAAGCGCCTATGAGCTTCAAAAGGCATATAGAGAAAAGCTTATAGTTGTAGCTTTCTTTTTGGACCTTGATCATATCTATTATCCAGCGAGGGATCAATTACGTAATAGTGCACAGGGATCATATTTAATATTCAGCGAAGATGCTTTTATTGAAGAGGCGTATAGATTTCTCGGTCGGATTGCAGTGTCAACTACAGAGCACTGACATGGCATTGGCCATGTCTGCGAAACTAGGCTAAGGAGCTTCTTTCGATGTGGAGCTATGACTGAGCGACCGTTATGACAATCATGGTGACTGTAGGCTCCAATGCGCCTTCTTCTATAAGCTAGGCTACACTGAAGGCACATGACAATAACATAGTTGTGCAACTTCAACTTATTTTTTCTTATAGATCAGCCTGATCAGTTACTAGTGACATTCGTCTCTATATCTAATAATAAGATTAATGGCTTTCTTGTGCAGTCTTTTATTCATAACCATCAACCCACCTCTAATTCGCATACTTGAGCGCCATCAACTACTTACATTTCAGTGGTGGTGAACATTGGCTTGTGTTTTGGCATCTTATCATCTCCATCAATATATGAACAATCGTCGCTCCTATTGGAAATATTGGTTGTGGCAACAGGTTATCCATATCATGGGCACACTCAGTTTCTTGGATCCTCACTTCCAATAGGACACACACTTGAGAACCCTAGTGGTTTCCTCCCTTTGAAGCAGACAATTAAGATTATGAACTTCAGTAGTTTTTTTAAAGGGGGGGAACTTCAAAGATGATTCATTTGCGTTATGAAACAGCAAAGAAGCCCACAGAAGGAAGTTTCCAATTCAGGGATATTACACTCGCTTAAAAATTTCTTGTGTATCTAAAGGGTCCTACTTTTGAGAAAATTGTAGCGAATAAATAAAAGTTTGAGTAGCCTCTTGGCCTTTTATCCTCTTTCCCCTTTGGTTCTTTCTCATCTTTTACCTTCCTTTTTTTCAACCTCTATTCTCTCTCATGCAGTTGGTGTTCTAATTCACTCTCCTGGTCATCTTTTTGCACACTCCTCCCAAATTTTGCTCAACTGGCCCGCATTTCACTCTCCTTTATAAACCATAAAATTTTCCTTTCTCAGTTCTCACCCCCAAATTTCTTTTGAATAAAGAGATTCAGATCATATCGAAGTTCTACTTTCAGGCATGCATTTTTGTTTAGGATTTGATAATAGCCCCTTAAAATACACGTGAAAGACTAGTAAGAATTTCAAAGGAACAAATCACCATCCTCCAATGTTGTTTTGGTTGTGCCTGAATGGTTCTTTTGCTAAGTTTTTGGTTGAGATTGAGAAATGAGAGAACCTGTGCCCTGAGAAAAACTATTGCCAGAAAGGCCAGTTGAAAGATCTCTTGATTCTTGGAACGATTGTGATGTAGCGGCTAGCGCATACCAGGAATGCCAACCATTCTCACTGAAAAGAAGCAAGGAACTAGTGTAAAGTCCCGTAACTCCGAGGGACCAGCCACTTAGAGAAGGAAGTCATGTTGCAGAATTGCTAATTTGACTACAGGCTGAAGCCTCCCCTGCTAAATCCAATCTACATTCCCTCCCCCGTCTTCTTCAGTCATATGCATCATGTAGTTATAACTTATAATTCTGTCGAATTTCGGATGAAAATAGGCAATGGTTAACTTGACTAAAAAGGGAAATGGGCAGTGGTCTACCTCCATGCTTCTCAGAATGAGTTGGTGCCTCCTGGTCCTCTTCGTTAATAATTCTGATAATAGCAGTTTCTTTTCTAACCAAAATTCAGCCATTTTAGCATACTTTGAGAGTTGATAGCAAAAGTTCACGCCTTTCTGAGTAACATGGACAAGGGTAGGCCATAAGATTTATATAGGAAGCAAGATACAACAACAACAACAACAAAGCCTTTTCCCACAATTAAGTAGGGTCGGCTACATGGATTCTTCGCCTCCATTCAGATCTATCTTGAGTCAATCCACAAAACTAAGATCCCTTCGTATGGTCTCTTTCCAACACTTCTTGGGCCGTCCTCGCCCTCTCTTAGCCGTCTCAACATCCCAATACTCGCATCTCCTAACCGGTGCATCGACTGATCTTCTTTGCAAATATCCAAATCATCTTAAGCGATTTTCTCGCATCTTATCCTCGATCGGAGCTACCCCAACTTTCTTTCTGATTACATCATTCCGAATCCGATCTTTATGTGTATCCACACATCCACCTTAACATTTTCATTTCTGCTACATTCATTCTTTGCACATGTTTATGATTCACAGGCCAACATTCGGATCCATAAAGCATAGCAGGTCTCACGGCTGCTTTGTAAAACTTTCCTTTAATTTTTAAAAGAATTTTCTTATCACAGAGAACGGCAGAGGCTCCTCTCCACTTTAGCCAGCTGTCATTTATTCTAGGGATATTTACACCCATAACCCTGAGTAATTTGGTAATTACCCCGGAAACCTTCTATAATCACGAATTACACCCATGACCTCCAATAATGCTCCGTTTTACATCCATGACCTTCCGTTAGTTTCGAAGAGTTAACTTAACCATACGAGTGAGTTAATCTAACCAATCCACTATCTAACGGCTAGGATTAATTAGAAGTAAAAAATAAAAAAAAACATGCAAAGGTTGGCTGTAACGCTGGAAGCACGAGCTTGAGGGTGGGAAGAAGGGGTTACAGGCTTGCAGGAGCGGGAGGGGTGCGGAAGGGTTCCGGTGAGCTTGCCGCCAGCTTCGGGGTTCCCAGGCAGGTGGGGGTTTGCAGGAGTGGGAGGCGCGCGGCGGCAGGGGGTGGGAGGTCCCAGGCGCGCGGCGGTAGAGGTGGGAAAACTGGGGCGAGGTTCCCAGGCGCGGAGGGTTGCAGGAGTGGGAGGCGGCTGCGGGCGGGAGAGGTTCTCAGGCACGCGGCCCAGTTGCAGGAGTGGGAGCGGAGGTTGGGGGCGGGGGTAGCGGAAGAGGTTCCCAGCCGCGGGGGGGGGGGGGGTCCCTGTTGCAGGAGTGGGAGTGGGAGGTTGGGGGCGGGGGTAGCGAGAGAGGTCGCGCGGCCCATTTCAGGAGTGGGAGCGGGAGGTTGGGGGCGGGGGGTAGCGGGAGAGGTTCCAGCCGGCTCCCAGTTGCAGGAGTGGGAGCGGGAGGTTGGGGGCGGGGGGTAGCGGGAGAGGTTCCCAGCCGCGGGGGGGGCTCCCAGTTGCAGGATTGGGAGACGGCGACGCAGGGGGGGCGGGGGTAGCCGGAGAGGTTCCCAGACGGGGGTTGTAGGAGTGGAGGCGGCGCGGAAGGGTCCCAGGCGGCGGCGGGGGCATGCTTCTTGCAGGCGGAAAGGAAGGACGCGCCGGGAGGAGGGGGCGTCGTAGGCTTGCAGGTGTTGCAGGCGGAAGGGGAGGAGGTGGTTGGGAGGAAGGAGAAATTGACGGAGGACGTCGATGACGAACAAGTGGTTGACTGGGTGGAGGAGGTCGGAATGGGGAGGGAGTAGGTTGAAGGAAGAAGAGTAGTCATTTCTAAATATTAGTAAATAAAAGGGCATAAAATGTAAAATATCTGACTGATTCCGTCATAGTTAACGGGAAATAGGATGGAAGTTAACACAAGGGTTGTGGGTGTAAGAGTTAAGCATTATTGAAGGTCATGCGTGTAATTCGTGATTATAGAAGGCTTCCGGGGTAATTACCAAATTACTCAGGGTTATGGGTGTAAATATCCCTTTATTCTATTAGTAACATCTCCATCAATTTCCCCATCATGTTGCAGAATAGATCCCAGATATCTAAAGGAATCTCTTTTCTGAATGTTATCGTCACCAATCTTCACCTCGATTCCTTCACCATTGCTTCCATCAAAGGTGCACTCCATATATTCTGTCTTGGCCCTACTTATACAAAATCCTTTAGTCTCCAACTCATGTCTCCAGACCTTAAGCTTCTCATTTACTCCATCTCTAGTCTCGTCAATTAACAAAATATCATCAACAAATAACATACACCAAGGTAACTCATCCTGAATGTGACTTGTCAACTCGTCCATAATCAAAGTAAAAAGAAACGAACTCAAAGCAGAACCTTGATGTAAACCAATGTTGATGTCAAAATATCCAGTCTTCCCAGACGGGGTCCTTACACAAGATAAAGCCCTATCATTGTGAGGCCCGCTCCTTCTCGGATCTGGGATACCTATTTACATATCACCCGTAGTATTATATTCACTAAAGATCGCATTAGAGAACTAGAAATTAGGGATTTTTTTTCAAATGACATTCACAAATTAACCAACAAATCACAGAACTACAACATGTCACAATGATATTGCATAAATTTCCATAGCAGTTAACATGTAACAACAGAATTACATTATATACATGCATCCCAATGTATCAGAAGAGAATAAAAGCATTATAAAATACCTTGAACAAACTATAGCATACATACCTGATATGTTTTATTTCAGAAACTGACGTTCAACTCTCCCCATACCACGATGCAGGTATTATGCCTGCAATCCATGCAATAGGGAGAAAAGAAAATCAACAAATGTTAAATCTTATTAATTACAAATGATATGAAATTTAGCGGCTCCAAAAGAAAGCAAGTAAATTAGCCTTGACAATTAAAATTTTAAGCTACTTGCAATGAAACGGGCTTTCAAGTTCAAGTTGTTTAGTATGTAAAACCTCATTCTACTCATCCTACATTAATTTCTCATACTAATCATTTTTTTATACAAAGATTATATGATACATATTTAAACTATCACCTTTTAATTAATTATAAATCATGTTTAATGGATCTTGGAGATGTGGATGTTGAGTCTTTGTTCTTGATCTTTATCTAATCTCTCAGATTTAGTGGATAATCTGGGATCTTGATCTGAGTGTGACCTCATATTATGATTCTAAGGTATGATTCCGGTATAAAACTATATATGATTTCCGTTCATCAAATTTCAAGTTTCAATGATTTATTCAATGCCTATCATGATTGAGATGATCCAGATATCTTGTATTTAATGATTGACATGGTCGAGATTATTCGGGTCTCTTTTAATGTTTGTGAGTCATGAGGATAGACCATAGTAAGTGTAGATCATGAGTCTGATGTTTTGATTCTTTTCTTGCTGAATTTCTCAAGCTTAGTGGATAGTCTGTGGTCTTGGTATGGGTAAGACCTCACACTATGACTCTAAGGTAGTAAGGAAGCCTTAGGGTTGGGGTGCCTCCGTAGGCATGCGGTGGAGTAAAATGCATCCTAACTAATTTCCCAACACGTCCACTACCTATTTCAAACAACTGTGGTAGTAGGCTAGCTCGTTGTCTGATAAGGATGATTTTCATAAACTGGTCTTTTCTCTTCGTCAGGAATTACTGGCAGAACAATAACTAGCTCAATGGAAACTAAGCTCAACTACAACCAACTCAACTGTAACCAAGCTCTCATGTAACCAACTTAACTATAATTTATCTCAACTTTAGCCAAACTCATTTGTGACTCAATCCAATCTCAAATGTAAATCCTTCAATTTTAATTGTAATTGATTCAGATGTAGCCATAGAGGATTCAGATATATACATTGATGATTCGGATGTAGCATCGCCAAATCTGTTGGCGAAAAGTAAACAAAACTCAAGCGGTGAGGTAGCCTACAAAAGAGGCTCTTCCGTCTCGCCCTTTAATTGGAAGGGCGGTCCAATAGAGGGATAGGTCTACTCCAAAACTACACCACTGAGACGGGTGAGAGAGACTCTCCGGAAAAGCCACTCTAAAAGAAAAATCGGCCCGACCGGTACAGGCTAACGTGCTCGAAAAACTAAAACCAAGGGCCCTCCAGCTTAGGTACCCTAAAGAACAAGGGTCAGCGGAACTGGTCTTTAAAAGAAAACCTGTGGATCCCAGAGAGGCCTAAAAACTGCGAGCGCTCGCGAAAAAAAAAACCGAGAAAAAGACTGGGATCCTAGACCGGCGCACTAAGCGGCCACTGCGCTAACTGGGCTTCCTAATCTCCCGTCCAGCTGAGGGTCACCGCACCCTCGCACAGTCAGGCGTAAAGGTCACCATGACTGGCACTCTTAATTATCAGTCATCAATGACTTGATCCCTCATCCTTTCTTAATCCTTTATGTGGTTGATTGTACAGATCTAGGTCTTTTTGATCAACGATCTTATTGATATAAATGATTCAGCATTGATTTCACTTATTCATTTACCCCATCATTTATCAATCTCTTCAATGGTCGACTTTACAATTCTAGGTATTTTGTCACTACCTATCTTTGATGATATGTATAAATCGTAGAGTATACCTAAAAGATTAATTTATGAAGATGATCGGTCTTTGTGGTCACATCTTAATATTTGTAAAATCATAAGATAACCATATATGCTTTGGATATGGATCTAGCTAGTCTTTATCATTTTGTTTTATATGGTACCTAAACAAGAATCATGTCTCAATTGTACCAGTTGCAGATGACATCAAAGGAGGGGTGTTTTCTGATCATTAGCCATAACATCCTATATATAATAGATCGTATGAATAGTAGACTATACATAATGATCAATTGATTGATGATTTCTTATTCGTAAAGATCTTGAGAGTTGACTTTGAGAGAAGAGTTCTAATATTTTAAAAGATGAATTCTCAGAAGATCATCAGATTTGCTCTTATATAAGTAAGATATTAAATCCGATCAATGTTTGTACATGTGAAATTAACCGGTGGCGTCAAGGAGATTGCCTATGATGATTAAGCCCTCTTATTCGAGCAGTGTCTCATAGGTAGATAGAAGTCGATCATAATAAGGTCATCCATAGTCTTTTATATAAAAAAGTGGCAGCAGGGTCATATGTTGCAAGGCTTACAATGTTCATCTGTGAAGCAAGAGTTTCACTAATTGAACAATCCTCAGCAGATTTTGATTTCGAGCGATTGTAGCCAATGAACATATGTATCTAATTTCGAACTTCTATCCAAAAATCTGTTCAGAAGGTATCACTCCCCCAACCTAGTTTACACAAAGTTACAATGGTATAGATAAAAGTGATTAAGATTTTTACAGGTGGTGAGAATGTTAACTTTCAACAGTGCAGCATAATCATAATTCATAAATAATCCAAATCTAGCCTTTATCAAACATTGCTCAAGATGCTTCTTTACCTCAGTTGGTTTCCCTATGTGAAGGGGTGAGATCATGTATTCACCATTCTATCTCTAATTATTACGAGTAATGACTTATCTGATCCCGAGTGCATCCCATTGATGTACTATTAACTGTATTGATTCTAAGAGATTATATTGATATATTACAAAACTCTAACTGAAGTCAGGTCATGAATGATAAGAAGAATGCTCCTTTAACCTCATGCCATTTATTTTGAGTGTCACTCTTGTTTCGTGTCGATAGTTATTTCCTATAGAGCATACACTTGATGGCAAGGTTGATTGGCTTAAAGAGGGGCTTTCAGTAAAAGAATTCTCTTATACGTATGGAGTTGATTACGTCAAAACCTTTTCTCTAGTAACCAATATGGAGTCTAGGTGCACCAAAAGTTGGCTTATTTGTGAGTTTGATATGACCAATACTTTCTTATAAGATAATATCAGTTAGGAGGTTTTTATGTCCCACCCCAGATACCTAGAAGACTTTTGTAATAAAATTTTGTAGGTTAAATCATGCATGGAAGGCAGCAAGAGGAGGGAGAAAGATTGTACCTTTGATCCTCTAAGTTTGGAGGGTATTCGTGGCTTTATCTAACATACAACAATAGATAAAATACCTTATGGATAGCAACAGAAAAAGGAAAAAAAAACGAATTAGAAACTTCAACATTGACTTTAATGAAAGTAAAGTGAAGAGAGATATGCACCTTTGAATATCTCCACTTTGGAGATCCAAACTTGCTTGCAACATCCTTTTCTTGATAGGAGCTTCAGTTCATTCGGATCCGGACGTTACAATCATACATGTCCTTTATGAGGTTAATGTGTAGGACATGTACTTGTCTCTTCTCCAACACTCTCCACAATATCTCTCGTGGGACAGAATCATAAGCCTTCTCCAAATCAATAAAGATCGTGCGGATGTTCTTCTTTTTTGCTCTATAAATCTCCATTGTTCTCCTCAGCAAATGGATGGCTTCAATCGTTGAGCGACCTGGCATGAATCCGAATTGGTTTTCTTTTACGTTGGAAACTTGCCTCAACCTTCTTTCGATCACACGTTCCCAAATTTTCATGATGTGACCAAGGTTGTAAAATCGGTAGTCGGTACTTGGTCGGTTGGGTCACTGACTAAGGATTAATCGGCAGTGGGATGACTAATCGGATTTGGTCGGACTTTAATGGGTTTTATTTTTTTTAATCATTTTAAATATATAAATCATTTTTGTATGTATATTCTTATGTATTTTCATATATTTGTACATTTTTGATATTATCATAATGAAACAAAAGACGAGATTGAATTTAAATAAAACATTAAGCATATTAAAATAATTTTGCTTTAAAAAATAAAAAAAATAAATGGTATCTCCATGCAAAAATTGATCGACTAGTTGGCCTTAGTCGGAATTAGTCGGTACTCGGTCGGCCACCCCACTGACTAGACTAGTCGGACCTACTAGTCGGGCCAGTCGGGGGATTTTTACAACAATGACTGTGACTCATCATCTTGATACCTCTATAATTTGAACAATTTCGAATGTCTCCTTTATTCTTATAAAGAGGCACCACGATACTCTCCAATCTTCAGGCATTTTCTTGCTTCGCCAAGTAACATTGAATAGATTCGTAAGTCAAGTCAAACCACTTTCACCTAAAACTCTCCATACTTCTACTGAGATGTCATCCGGTCCTACACCTTTCCCGAGTCTCATAACCTTCAAAGCCTCATCTACTTCCTTTCTTTGTATCCGTCTATAGCTCGCACGATTCAAGTAACTTTCACTATAAGCTAGATCACCCAAAGTGATCTCTATATTTCCTTCCCCAATGAAATGTTTATGGAAGTACTGCTCCCACCTAGTCTTTATATCCTTCTGAGTAACAAGCACATGACCTTCGTCGTCCTTAATGCATCTTATTTGAGAAAGGTCTTTGGTCTTTCTTTCTCTTGCTTTGGCCAACCTGAATATATCCTTCTGTCCCTCCTTAGAGTCAAGATTTTTATACAAAACTTCATAAGCTTTTGACTTAGTTTCGCTTACGGCCTTCTTTGCTTCCTTCTCGCTATTTTGTAGTTTGTGATAGTTTCCTCTGTTTTATCCTTAGACATAGCTTTAAAGCAAGCTCTTTTTATTTTTAGCTTCTCTTGCACCCCTTCACTCCACCACCAAGCCTCCTTTTGACCTGGAGATCCTTCCCTTGACTCGCCTAGCATCTCTTTGGCTACATTTCGGATACAAGATGCTACTGCCTCCCACATCTCATTTGCACTACCGCTACAATCCCAAGATAAGTCTTCTAAAACCTTCCCCCTGAAGCTCGCTTGCTTCCGTGGAAGATTCCACCATCTAGTTCTAGTTATCTTAGAAACTCTCCTTTTCTTTACCAGCCCTTTAATTCGTACATCCAAGACTAACAAACGATGTTGGGTTGTCAAACTCTCTCCTGGGATTACTTTGCAATGTTTACAATACAATTGATCTCTTCTCCTCAACGCAAAATAATCTATCTGTGTTTTATATAGGAAGCAAGATCCTGCATGATAATCAATGCTTAACGCTAAAGTCGGTTGTTTTGCCTTTCCATCTTTGAATACCATATTCCCTGTCCATATCAGCTTTTGGTCGAAATGTAATGGATCCTTCTTTCAATTTTTTTTGTATTATTGCTTTTATATGCAAACCTGACTGGACAATTGAAAAAACTACCTGGCACGTTTCATTGATTACTGACGTATGCATGAAAATTGTTTTAGGGAAAGACTGAGGAAGAGGAATTCAGTACCGGTCCACTGTCTGTATTGATGATGAGTGTGAAAAATAATACTCAGGCAAGCTGATTGCATCAACTTTCTTGTTCAGAATGCAACTTCTATATTAGAGCAAATTTTTTCTGTCTGGACATTTTCTTTAAGATTAAAAGTTCGTTAATATTTTGTAATTATCGCAAATTTACCCCCCCCCCCCCAAAAAAAAACTAAATGTTGAGCATGACCATGAATGGTAACATAGTGAAAATAAATTTGCACTTCCAGTTCAAAGTATTGTACTATTAACTTAGCAAAAATTTATGCACACTGTTGAAAATTACATTTTGCATTAACATGTTGCTTTATAGTCTGCTTAGTTCTTACGACCTATTATAAATAAGGTAAGCGGTCATGTCATGTTCATGTTCATAACCCTTTAGATGCTCCATCATCAAAGCTGAACTTTTTTACATATGTTTATATATGTATAAAATTTTATACACAACTCAGCAAACATGAACTTTTTTACATATGCTATGCTCAAGTTTGAGTCAAGCTGTTGAACTATGATTTAAATAGCATTTCAAGTTGTGTAATTTCATTAGGCCACATACGCTAGGCCTTATTTTGAACTGCTTTAGGCCACATACGCTAGGCCACATACGCTAGGCCACATACGCTAGGCCTAAAACATGAACTGCTTTAGGCCACATACGCTAGGCCTTATTTTGAAAAAGTGATGCTGTTGGTGCAGTATCACCGGAGGTCTTGATAGTAGGATTTGTAATTTCTATCTGCAATTCCTTTCTGTGGATTTATATGAATGATGACTAATCTTTACTGATCATCATTTGGGAGAGCTTGCCGAACAAACTTTGATTGAATAATGAATATGAACATGTTTGGTTGGATAAGCAACTGCCACCCTGAGGCTTTAGATTCATCTGATCGGTTGCTTCTAGTTTATTTTGAGACAAAGAGGGTTCTTCTCCTGAATCTAAAGAACTCAATGTGAGATTCAGACACGAAATTGCTTTAGCTTTTATAATTTTATACTCCTCCATTTTCATGTGTTACATCTTTTCTTTTTCATTCTCTTCCAATGAATGGTCTTCACTACTTCAAACACAACATGCGATCTCACTAATGAATGGATGATTTTTTTGCAGGTGCTCATCAATTGCAGGAACAACAGAAAGCTTCTTGGCCGTGTTAGAGCATTTGATCGTCATTGCAACATGGTTCTTGAGAACGTGAGGGAGATGTGGACCGAGGTATGCATCACATGCGTTAGCCTGCCTTTATATCAAGCATTCTGAAATTCTGGCTTTTCATTGGTACATACGACCAGAAAGTTGGCTGTGAAATGGATTTTGATGCAACCTCCTTTTGATTGTTAGTGTCAACCCATTCTCTGTCATAAGCTGCACAGAGTTGGTGCAGATGTTGGAGGATTGTTCTTCATTTTTATTTCTTTTCTTTATTTGATTAAAAAAATCATGCTCATCGTTCGTACCATCGACAACCTTGCAGATACCCAAGACAGGGAAAGGGAAGAAAAAGGCTCTACCTGTGAACAAGGACAGGTTCGTTAGCAAGATGTTCCTGCGTGGTGATTCTGTTATCATTGTCCTCAGGAACCCAAAGTGAGACGAGCAACGCTGGTTGTGCCAACGCACTCACATCGATCTTTACCCTTATCAATCTTTTGTTAAGTCTCTTGCGGTGCAAAGGGGAGAAATTATACATTTTGATGTATTCTCAAAGTGGGTTGGCGTGCTTTGTTATGGCAGTACTTAACATATGCTTGCAAGTCGCCATCCATCCCACCTTTTGTTCTTGGAATTTTTTGATCAGAGAATGTGGTTCGTCCCAGACCTAGAACTTGTGTAAATTAACATGACAATAGGATGGGGATTCGTGTGCTCTTTTTGTAGCTGGATGCTCGCTTTTTCATTCATTTGCAGCAGTTGTGCATTTAACTGTCAGATCTCTCAGGTATCTGTACGTGATGAATACAAGTTGCCAGCAACATTCTCGCTATATTATCAGAGGTCTTGAGCTCACATTGTTTTTTAGCAATATAGGGTTTACCAAATTGCTTTGATCTGCAACTTGGTGGACAATGATTATTGATTACAAAACTCTACGCATTATTGATTCACATGCCATATATATGTCAATCTTATTCCACATTATTTTTCCAGTCAACATGATCATTTGTTTTCTGCGGAAACTTGGTATGTGGACATGCTTATTATTTTATATAAATTATTGGAGTTTCCTAATAATTGAAAGGGTAAAATGGGGCTGCCCCCAGCGCATGGTTAACTTAGCTCCTCCTGTTCTGTTTTCCCCATATTTTTTATTTTTTTGAAAAATAAAACCGTGTAAATTCATTAATATATCCCTATATTAAGTCATTTAAATTTCGTGAGAAATAGAAACTTTTACGGCCTTCATTCAGACATGGTCGATTTAAAAATCATGCGATCGTTAAAAAGTAATTGTTTAAATGGAGGTCGTAGGAGTTTCTGTTTCGCATGAAATTTGAATAGCATAATATAGGGATACAATTATGAATATTCATGGAAGAATTTTTTTAAAAAATAGAGAAAATGAGGCCTAAGGGGCAGCACCATTTTTCCCTAATTGAAATTGGTGATGGTACCTGAGGACGTTCGTATTTATCATAAGGCATGCTTTGGTGATAGTGTCACTTGTCTAGTGAAAGTGGAAGTATCATAGATTGAACTTCTTGGACCTGTTTGATTTTAATCATGGCCGTTTACTTCTAGATGCCGCTAACATTATATTTAGAGTATGTTTCAGAAAGAGATCTCCAAATATGGAGTGTGTTCTTTTGTAAAATATCGACCATGTTTAAAATGATTTTGTAGAAAGCACATCGTTTGATTCTTGATATTTCAATGCCGAGAGACCATGCTATCCATGCATATGCTTGCTCACACTCACATATGCATGTGCACGTACATTTGTAAAATAATTAAATTACCCTTAATCATGGAAAGCCTGTTCATACTTTTGCCATGTCTTCTCTGTTATGGTTACCCAATTCTCTGGAGAAAGGCTGAGGAATATAGTTTAGAGGAACAAACTTTGTGATGAAATGGTAGATCTCTTAAGCAATAAAAGAGTATCACTCTCACAACTCTACATAGATTGTGGAAAGACTTTCGTGGTGCAAACTGCAAACCAGAGGTGTCAGTCACTACTCTTATATTTCTCTCGATTATGCTAGTGATCAATTTTTTAAATGAAGAAGGCCCCGAACGTAAACAATTAAATTGATAAGGGAAGTCTATCTGGAGCCATCTAATGACTTATCAAGTTATATCTAAGTAGAGTTATAATTAATGCTTATTTAATAAACTACCCTCCTTGGTTAACAGATGATCCGGACAGTCAGGTGGTCCGGATCATATTAATGGCATTCAATTCAAAACCAATTAATCTACAGGGGCCTATTTCTTAAAAAAAATCCAACTTAGGGCTAACATTAAAAAGAAAGTTACTCTCTTCCTAGAGAGACAAAGGATCTTTCATGATGAGAATTCGCTGAAGGAATTGTCTTTCCTTTCTTTCCCCATCACCAAAAAAATGTGGTGCATGTTCTGCCACACAATAATCACAAATTCGCATATCACCTATCTAGGGATGAGCATGAGCCGGGCCTGGGCCGGGCCATACAGGGCCCAGGCCCAGGGCCATTTATAATTATGGGATTTGGGCCGGGCCTGGGCCCATTAATTTTTTTTGAAGGCCCAAGCCCAAGCCCAACCCATTTGTTATGGGTCGGGCCTGGGCCGGGCCGGCCCATGGGCCATAATATCTTAAAAATAAATAGGCCTTATACAGACCCAGAACTTATGAGGCTAGACTTGGCGGGCGCATATACTTGGCGCACCGTCATTTGATTATTTTTATTGTAATCTTCATTATGAACATGTCCAAATAATAGAGAGTTTGATAGTTATCCTATTTTTTGGATGGATTTGATCTTATGTATGATTTTATAGGACCTAATGGAAAGAATGTCATAGAGATATTATATGAACATGTCCAAATAATAAAGTAGAAACAATCAACAAGGCTGCTGGTATGCAAGAATAGTAAACAAACAGATTGAAAAATGTACCTCAAGGCTGAAGTGGATTAATCCGTCGTCAACGCCCTTGTTAAATGCAGATGTATATATCAAAGTAAGAGATGAAAGTCTGGAGACCTATGTCGAATCCAATTTCTGCAATGAAGAAATAATTTCCAATCAATATGTGTTTTACCGAGATGAACTAATGTGAAGATATCATAAGAATGACATGAAAAATAGATTCCTTGAGAAGTAAACATCTCGATCTTCCCGCTCCTTCATGTCGGGTACCTACAAGGCTAAAGCCTACAAATACAACTCAATCTTTGACGAAGGTGCACTTCGTCATTCGAAGATGCAAATAATGAAAAACAATAAAACATTCCAAACAATAAAATAAGGATCCCATAGTTCATATTTTATAAAAACAGTAATGAAAAAACTTCCAAATTGCGCATTGTTCATAAAAACTTTAAGAAGGAACAAAATAGATGTTTCACAAAATCCTCAGAAAGATGAAGTGAGCTTTTCACACAATGATTCCACAATTTCCACTTTCCACCTGTTAGAATATTTTAAGAAAGATTAGATAATAAATAGTGATACCACTAAAACTTGTAAATATTTATTAACATCAAACCAAATGGAATTTACCTGGCATAATCGGACTTGCTTATCAAATTTGTTGACAAACTAGTTGGAAGGTTCATTGCATCTTGGATCTAAAATAAAGATAAATGTTTAATAGATATAGTACAATGGTAATAGAGAATATTGATTGAATTTTAAGTAGATACTAACCAAATTCATCCTCTTGTAACTCCTCCTCGTCATCTCCTTCATACTCTGAGTTCTCGGTCTCATCCGCACGGATCCAGTCTCCTGAGCAAATCAATGCCTCCACCGTTTTCGGATTAAGTCGACTATGATATGTATCAAGAACTCTACCGCCCGTACTGAAAGCACTCTCAGAAGCCACAGTGGACACAGGTATTGCCAGAATGTCACGAGCCATAGCGGATAGGATTTGATACTTGCTCTTGTTCAATTCCCACCACCTCAGGACATCAAAGTTGTCACCCTGCTCATTGTCTGCGGAATGATCATCTAAATAGATTTCAACCTCTGATTTTCCCGTATCACAAGAGCCGCTCACTTTTTTCTGTTTAAAGAACTTGTCTAGCATTGCCCTGTTTCTCATTGTTGGACATAATACATCTTCTTGACTGGATTTTGATGTGGACATTTCGTGCGAAACACTTGCCATGTACTTAGAAGAGTATCCATCAAATAAGGCATAGAAAGTTTGACTAACCCGTTCGACATATTGCGCGGCTTCATCCCCGGGGTAAAGTTCTGAATAAGCAAATCTTATGAGATCAAACTTGTAACGTGGATCCAAAATTGATGCAAATGCTAGAGGCAAAACAGTTTCTCTCTCCCTCCAATATTTATCAAACTTCGCGTACATCTTTGAAGCCATATTTCTGATAGCTACATCATCATGATTCAGAATAGTTTGGAGATGCTTCTCAATCACAAAAATCATAACAAAGAATAAATTCACAGTTGAATATTTCTGTCCAGAGAATACCTTGGTGGCAACATAAAAGTTCTCCAAGATACCACTGACCATCTCAGCTTTTTTCCAATCACTCGCAGAAGGTGTGTCTGATAAATGGAAATCATGCCCCAAACGATTGAAAATCTTTTGATATTTGATAGCAGACTCAAGCATTAAAAAGGTAGAGTTCCACCTAGTGTTGACGTCAAGCCTCAAACCTGTTGTAATCTCAATCCGTTCTTGTTTGGCAAGGTCTTTAAAATCCTGCAATCTCCTAGTGGAATACTTCACATATTTAACAAGATTGCGGATTTTGGTGATTATTTCTTTGATCTCAGAAAGTCCATCTTGAACTACAAGATTCAAGATGTGTGCCCAACAACGAACGTGGAAAAAACGTCCACCCAAGAGTAGTGTTTCCTTCTGAGATAAGTGGTCAACTAAATTCCGTACAACAACATCATTAGTTGACGCATTGTCAACTGTGATGGTACATATATTCGTCATATTCCACTCTCTCAGGCGATTGACAATCATATCCGCAATATTCTCCCCTGTATGACGTGTGTAAATGACACAAAAGCACAAAATCTTCTTTTGTACCTTCCAATTGTTGTCAACATAATGTGCAGTAACAGCCATGTAACCTAAATTCTGAATTGATGTCCACATGTCAGTTGTGAGGGAAATTCTGCCAACCGATTTCAATGTCGTCTTCAATTTTAGTTTTTCACTCTCATACAATTTTATGCAATCTCTTTGAAGAGTAAATCTGGACATAAACTTGTACTTGGACTGAAGATTGGATATAAAAGTTTGAAACTTTGGGTTATCAATAACCGTAAAGGGCAATTCACTAGATATAATCCACCTCGTGAAATCATCCCTACTTCTATCTAGTTCAAACTTCCATGTGGAGATGGTGGCACTTCCTTGATCAGAATTGACAACGTTCAAAAGAGACTGGGACTTTAAATGTTTGTTATAATATGGACAAACAAGGTTCAAATGACGATCGATGTGACTTGTCCCACCTTTTGTCCCGCAAGATAATTGTGCCTTACAATAATTACACTTGCACATATCTCGTCCATTTAACATCCCGACTCTTGTGACATGCTTCCAAACCCATGATTTTAACTGTCTTCCACGTTTCTTCTTTGTCAAAACCTCATTAAGTTCTGAAGGTTCCCCCAAATGAGTCGTTGGAGGATTCTCTTCAACTAGATCTTGCATCTCTTGATTACTGTCCGACATCTAAAGTTAAATACCAAGTTAGATTTTACTTTCCAAATTGATTTCTAAGAACTTTTTTCGCTATTGTCATCCTTACTAAAAACTTAACACTAATGCCATTATACAATTCACTTACAAGAAATGAATGTAAAATAAATCATACTATTATGACTGTAAAGGCCAATTGAAAACGGAGAACTATCCTTACAATGGGGAGACGGCGAGACGCGTCACGCGGGTGTTCCTGCACTCTGGGGAGCCCTCGATTCCTCAACCAGCCGCACGGGGGGAAGGTACGGCCTGAGCGGCTAGCCGCAGCCAACAGTACCCGAGGGTCAAGTGTGCGGGGACCGGGGGGGAGGTAGCCGCAGCCCACATGTGTTCTCGAGAGCCACCAATCACCAAATGGAGGAGCCGGGGCAATGGGGGAGCCCGCAGGTGTTCTCACCAGCCACCAATGGCAATGGGGGAGCCGGGGCCTGAGTGGGAGGCTTGGGCGCGGGAGGAGGGGCGCGAGGCTGAGCGGGGCGGGGAGGAGGCGACGCCGGAGCGGAGCGGCCGGGGTTGGCGTAGGGCGGCACTCCCACTTAGCCGCTGGGGCCTTCAGGGAGGGGACGAGGGAAGGGAGGGGGGGTTCCCAGTGGGAGGCTTGGGCGCGGGAGGAGGGGGGCGCGAGGCTAAGCAGGGCGGGGAGGAGGCGCGAGCGGCGGCGAGGCTTGGGCGCGGGAGGAGGGGGGCGCGAGGCTGAGCGGGGCGGGGAGGAGGCGCGAGCGGCGGCGAGGCTTGGGCGCGAGAGGGGGAGACGCGAGCGGCGAGGCTGAGCGAGGTGGGGAGGAGGGTTGCGACGGGCGGCGCGGGTCGCGGCTGGAGCCTGGGAGCCTGGGAGGGAAAGAGGGAAGCGCGTGGGAGCCCTAGACTCGCGGGTCGCGGGTGGGAGGGAGCAGGTAGGGAAAGATCGAAAGAGGGAAGGGAAGTGGGAGCCCCAGCGGCTAAGTGTGGGATTTTTACTGACTAAGGCCCGCCAAACCACATTTCGGGCCGATATATGGGCTACTAAGTGGGCTTCGTGGGCCGGGCTGACAGGCCTATCTATGGGCCGTTATGTGGGCCGGGCTAACGGGCTGGGCCGGGCTAGGCCCGAGCCCGGCCCAATTATTAAATGGGCTTAAATCTTCGGCCCAAGCCCGGCCCATACATAATTCGGGCTCGGGCAGGGCCGGGCTTTGGGCCGAGCTGGGCCGGCCCAGTCCAATGCTCATCCCTACACCTATCCCTTCATTGAAAACCTCCTACATAAGACAATATCCGAAGGAAAAAAGATCCAAATTGGCAAATAGATACTCCCTCTGAGAAATTGAAGAAGAAACACCACCTGTAAAATATTTCAATTTCAACGTGTCGACACTTACTGAAATTCAACATACATACAGACATGACCGCGGCAAATTTTAAAGAGAGGGCAGTGTAAAAAAATCTTTCCCAACGTAAAACTCTTTCTCTAGCTTTCTTATCAAGTCAGAAACATTCTGATCGCAAAACTGTATATAGATGAACTAATGCCTTGGGTATAATTAACACCCTGCAGTCTTCGGAGATTGGACGCCCCTTATCTTTCAGAAATGACCTCTGAAAACCTTCCTCTAGATTGCCAAAGGCCTTTTTGTTATTTTGGATCTTCAGTTGGATTTTATGTTTAAGCATTGTTTTTGAATCTCTGAGCTCAGTGAAGGTGCTATTGTTTCCCCTCCTTTGCACTCGGAATAATTTACTACACAACAATTGCTTCTCAAATGATTAAATCAAAATTACCTGTACAACATAATGGAGGAGACCACCAACGAGAACAAGTGGGGATGCTATTCGATTTTGAAACATCACCAACGATCCCCACAAGAGCACGACCCGTCTTTGAAATGATGAAACCTGAGTGAATCTCTGACGATGATCTCCCTCTGCATGATGCTGGATATAAATCTCATTGCTGTGTGGCAGTCACCACAGATCCGTAGATTTTTCATGACCTGAATCGTTGTTCCTGGCTGTGTATTCATGATTAGGAAAGCAATGGCTAGTTTCTCACTGTGCACACGCAAGATGGTTTCCTTCTCTTCTTGATCAACATCATGAAGAACAGAAGTCGTGTCGGGAAGATAGCCTGCCAGTAGCATCTTTGCATTCAGAGATTCCAGGTAGCTATATATCTCCTCGTGCTGAGGGTGCCTTCTATCTCCAATCAGGAACACATGAATTCTGCCTTTGTGTTCCACCAAACTATAGCCGGGAGGCTTAACTAGACCTTTCTTTCTAACCATGGCTCTCATTCTTTCCGCTTCATGCCACCTTCCAACGTCAGCATATATATTCGAAAGAGTGACGTAGTATCCACAATTTTGGGGCTCCAATTCTAATAGCTTCTTAGCAGAGATCTCTCCAAGCTCGACATTTTTACACACCCTGCAAGCACTGAGAAGGGATGCCCACACTACACTATCAGGCCTGATTTTCATCCCATTGATCATGTTGTAAGCCTCAGGAAGTTGATTGGCGCGTCCAAGAAGATCAACCATGCAACCGTAGTGCTCCAGCCCAGGCTTTATGTTGAAATCTTTTTGCATGATTTCAAACCAATGCCGGCCTTCATCCACAAGGCCAGCATGGCTGCATGCTGCAAGAACAGCGACAAAAGTTATGTTGTTAGGCTTCAAGCCATGCCTTCTCAATTCCGAGAAAACCTCTAAGGCCTCTTGGGCATTGCCATGCATGCCATATCCAGCCACCATGGCTGTCCACGTTCTGATGTTCTTACAAATCATGCGGTCGAATGCTTTTCTTGCCATCCCCAATCTTCCACACTTGGCATACATGTCAATTACAGACGTACCGACATGCACATGTTGCTCCAAACCTAGCCTTATAACCTGTAAAAGGAATGCAATTTGTTGGATAACTTACATATAATTCCATTGAAGATATGCGATAGAACGTAAAACAGGTTATACAACTTACATATTATTCCATACTGGAGAAGCAATTTGTTATCAACTTTGTTCAACATACTCTGATGGCACTTTATCTCAATGTTGTGGTATTTTTTAAGAATAAAACCTCAACAGAATACATTTTCATGAAGCGAATGAGCTTCAACAGCTACTGAACTAAGCAGTTGCTCTCCCACTAAAACCAAACAACAGTCAGTTATTTCCCCAACTAGGTATCACAGGTTACGTTCGATCTCCAGCCTCCAGGAACCTAAATATAGACGGTGCCTAATGCTTTATATGATAACCATATTATCAATTTCCATATCCAAGCACCTTTCCACAAAAAAACCAATAATTGTAACTGGAATAAAATATTAAGACATGAAATTTCTAACAATAGGAATCCAACCCACACGTCCTTGAGATTATATTCATTTCCAAAAAAACCCTTGTAAGCCCAATTCACTTTGGCGATAAGAAAAGATTAAACGGATTTTCTCCCACTACGGGATTTTCTTCTTTATTGATTAGCTATTCTCCTTATTTCACAACTATTTTGGAGTGGCTATTCTCCTTCCTCCGAACAATATTACTATTTATCACCCACTCACACTTCCTATTCCACAATGACTGCAACTTTTTCCACGTTCTCGTGACAACAAACAAAGTGGGAATATGAATACACCCCTTTACTCCACCTTTATCCTGTCAATATAAAAGAACAAGAATAGATAATAAACCTCCTTATTAGAAATTCTACCTTCCTTATTCCCCGAGTGAACTGCATAGAAAGCACATTCGCTCTGTATCTTATATGCAGCTAAAGCAATTAGAAACAGCTGTGACTAATATTCAACTGCATCTTTCTCTCTACTATGAACAAGATACTGGTAATCAAAACGAAGACTTTAAAAAATCTATGCCCATGCTTTAATTTTCGCAAAAGCAATCATCATATCTATAGATCAAAATACTACAGAAGTTATAACATTTTTATCAGGTGTTCTAGGACTGCAACCGAATCCCTGCGCTATTTAAGCTTCATCGCCTGAATAATAATGGAGTTGTCTGAAGTTTGCGGGCAACTTAAAATAACACAGACTGCTGCAGAGTTTGAAACCAATACCTGATTGTGAACGCACTTGCCAAATTGCAGAGCACCTGCATGTGCACACGCTGACATGACGGTAGAGAGCGTCACGGCATTGCATATCCAAAAACCGTCACCCACCATTTCCGCATACAGCTTCAACGCATCTATTGACAATCCATTCTGCGCGTGGACCGCAAGAATTGTATTCCATGACACAACATCCTTCACTTCCATTCCATTAAACACCTCCATAGCCACAATCGTCTTCCCACACTTTGCGTACGCATCAATCAAAGTGTTGTTGATGCTGATATCAGCACTGAACCCCGTCTTCTCGATAAACCCGTGCACCCCACGCGTGACCCCGCCCTCTGCAATCCGAGAGCATGCAGACGTTACCGCCACCATCATGACTGGGTCGACCGTGTCGCCTCCGTGTTCATCTGCACCGCCGGCCAAGAACTTCTTGAAGACCTCCAATGCATCATCTGCGGCGCCATTGTTGACATACCCAACTATCGCGGACGTCCAAGTGACTGCATTCTTCTCAGGCGTTTCATCAAACACCTTCCGTGCGTCTCGGAGCTCCCCGCATTTGGAGTACATATTGACGAGGGCGGACGAGATGAATAGGTCAGGGTGGAGGCCCGAGAGGAAGGCCCGGAGGTGGAGCTGCCGCCCGGACCGTAGTTCGCGGAGAGCGGCGCAGGATTTGATCGCGCATGGGAAGGACGAGCGGTCGGGACGTACGTGCCTGCGGAGCATCGAGAGGAAAGCGCAGAGGGATTCGACGGGATCGCCATTGCGGGCGAGTTCGGAGATGATGGAGTTCCAGGAGGAGATGGAGTCCGGGTTGAGGAGGCGGTGGAAATGGACGGAAAGGTCCGGCTCCGGGACGGTAGCGGCCGCGGGAGCGGCGGAGGAATAGGAGGTGGTGGTGGTTGTAGGAGCGAGGATGGGAGGCGGGAATTTGAAATGGAGGCTTCGGAGGTGAAGCCTCTTCTTCATATATATATAGCCCAACAATGGAAGGGGGAGGCGGAGAGGATGGGCGGGAGAGTGTGTACGTGATGTGCCATGGTTAGGGTAATGTGGGGATGTGAAGTTAGATTGGTGCTACGGTTCAATACCAGGGAACGGATCCTCTGCTGTAGGGACTTTTGCAGCAGAGGTGCTGTAACCCTATTTAGGCCATTTTTATGATTTTGATTTCAAAATCTAACCTTATAGATTGTATTGTAGTTTAATTCTCTACTTATCCTCCATATTTCGTCCAAATCCGAACTTATTTGCTATTTTATCTTAATGGTCAAACATTTGATCATAATCTAAGCAACGTAAATTCGATTTAAAAAAGATCCGAAAGTTTGGTCATTAAGATAAAATATCAAATAAGTTCGGATTTGGATGAAATTTGGAAGATAGGTACATAATTAAACTAAAATACAATCTATAAGGTTAGATTTTGAAATCAAAATCATAAAAATTGTCTAAATAAGATTACAGCACCTCTGCTGCAAAAGTCCCTACAGCAGAGGATCTGTTTCCTCAATACCAATGGTGCCCTCCACTCTTTGGCTCACTTTTTTTTGGGGGATTTTTACAGTATTACCCCTAAATCTTGACTAACTACATCATAATCCATAAAATCTTAGAATTACACCAGGGCTCATGTAATCTTGCCTTGTTTAACAGATAAGCCCTTGATGTTGAATTACTCCATTAACTCAACCATCGAGTTAATCTAATCTAATCAAACATCGAGAACAAAGTATAGTGTTTTGTTTTAGAAGCTTGAAGTTATTTTGATTTAATTTTATTATGATATCTTTCTTCTTCCTTGCCACTCATTGTTATCGCCACTTTCTATGTGATGATGGGTAAGAGAGGGAGAGTCGAGCTTGGATCGAGGCACCACCTCCCTAGCTAGCCAGTCTATCAGCATTGATTCCCCTTTTAATCATTATCTACCCACATTATGCAATATAAGTGATTGTTGGTTCTTTCTAATGTATCATTTTATAATTATAATATCATGATTTGACTATAAATCTTCGCCTTTGATCCAGAAAGGGGGCTAGCAAAACTTGATAATGTGATAGGGAGGGGAAGGTTCAGGTCACAACGGGAGGGAGGGATCGTCAAAGATCTAATGATGGGGTAAGGAAGATGGACTCACACTAAGGTAGGAAAGGAGACCTTGCAAAACAGTGATGGAGGAGATGAGGAAGGAGAACTCTATGACTATGACTTGACTTGAAGGGAAGGCTAGCGAATGGCATGACGATAGGGAGGGGGCTCATGGTTTGGACAAGGGTAGGGGGTGAAGGCGTAGAGAAGGAGGTAACGAGGGCTCGTGTCTTCTGAACTTGGTGTTTACTAGAGATCATGTGCAAAAACTCATCTTTTATGGGCATATATATATCATTATTGTTATATGTTTCTATTCATAAGATGACATAATCGAAACAAGTAGGAATAACCAAGAGCTAAATCAAGATTATTTACAAATATAAGAAAAATGTTAGATCTCTGCAATCACCATACATATTAGCCTTAAGCATCAATATCACATATTTGTAAGCATGCACTAACATATGTAGACTTGCATATGACTCAAATTTTCCTCAACCAAACAAAGTAAGCATTTGCGTCTGTTTCTTGAAAATCTACAAGACCCTCCTACTCACCCTTTGTGTGTTCCAACTAACTCCTCATTAGGTGATTCGATGGTGATAATCGTTTCTTCATCTAGATTGAATGACGTCCAACGAAAATGAGGTAATAATAAAAAAACCCCGACAATCACACAATCATGAACGAAAATAATCTAACACATTTCTCATATCATGGTATAAACTTCGAATTATAATATTATTATTACAACCACTAATGCTCAAATATGCTTCATAGTATACTCAACAACATAATGGGGTTGGACGGACTCCATGTCGAGATCTTGTTGATTGTTCTCAGTTAATTTTCCCGGATTCATCATCAAGTAAGGTCGTCAATTCGTTCACCTCAAATTTATTTTAGTTACTATTAACATGCCGGTCTCTTTATTTCCTTTCCCAATGAAAAGCTTATGGAAATACCGCTTCCATCTAGTCTCTATATCCTTCTGAGTAACAAGCACACGGCCTTCCTCATCCTTAACGCGTCTCACTTGAGAAAGGTCTTTGTTTTTTTTCTCTCTTACTTTGACCAATCTGAATATATCCTTTTGCCCCTCCTTAAAGTTGAGATTTTTGTACAAGACAATCTATAGAGTGTCAAGTGATAAAAAAAACTTCAAAAAAACTACTTGGCTTTCCCATATCAAAAGTTCTCTGCAATAAATAATGCATGAACAAATATGGAATTTGCATATCTAAAGGGTGGCTTGCCTACTCTTTATCAGCACCTGCTTATGCAACAATCATATTGGTTATCTTCACTTGTAACCTCCTCCTCCTCCTCTTCTATGTAAAATGAAGGAGATCGTGGCATGACAGAAAAAGATCAACCTCACTTCTACCAACTTATGAGTACTCACATATACATCATGATGACGAATAGTCAAACTTTTCTTGGAAGACAAGATAATACATTTATTATATATGATTTTTTCCTAATGATCAACTTGGATGATTTAGGATCTAAGTCATCTCTATTGTATTCCTTCACCAATAGAGGCATACACACAACAACAAAACACACTTGACAAATATGCGGTCAGGCAACCTCGTAAGCAATACAATGAAAATATGTATCTTAACAACTAGGAGGGTATCTCAACCACCGTCATTTTTTAAGGAATATCATTTATGATATCATATTTTCTAAGACAGATGAAGGAAAACAGTTAACCAAGAAAGATGCTCTAGCGAATGCTTCGGTCAAAAGTTATTGTTCAAACCAGCATTCAATTTTATTTATTGATATAAAATTTTACTTATTTAGATTTTATCTTGAGCTTAGAAGGAGTAAGAATGGATGGTTTTGTCATGTTCAACATGCATTAGTTGGAGTTGAGAGAGGATCCATGACATACTTTTTTATTTATTGATAGAAAATTTGTAGTCAATTGGAAGGTAAACTTCATCGCACCATATGATTATGTGCAAAAGAATAAAAGGAATGAGGATGAGAGCTTGCATCAGGTGCATGTAACTTTACATGCATCGACGCTTATATCTTCCACATTTTTTTACTTTTTTGAAAAAATACCATCATGTATATTCATCCATATATCCCTCCAATATGTCATTCGAATTTCGTCAGAAACAGAGACTCTTATGATCTCCATCCAGAACATGTAATTTTAACGGTCTTAGAATTGCTGTAATCGACCTGATCTGGATGAAGGTCATAGGAGTCTTTGTTTCTGACGAAATTTGAATGACATATTGGAGGGTATATGGATGAATATACATGGTGGTATTTTTTTCAAAAAAGTAAAAAAATGTGGAAAATATAAGCGCCGGTGCATGTAAAGTTACATGCACCTTGGTGCAAGCTCCCCGTCCTCAAAAGGAATTACCAAGGCAATGCCGACGAGAGGATTATTTGATAAGCTTAATCTTGGTTAGAAAAATGGTAGGATTCATTGTGATAGTTCGAATGTCATTTATGACTAAAATAATATGCATCACGAGATGATAAAGGTATATTGATGTTAGATATCACTTCATCTGAAAGAGGCAATTACAATTGGCAACATTCAAATAAAGAAGACCTCTATGAATGACAACTCTATAGACATGATGATCAAACCACTGTCAATGATCAAGTTCATAGCTTGTGTGAATTTGGTTAAATTGCTTAGGTTGTAAGGACCTTGGTTGCAAAGAGAGATTTTCTGGAGTATCCACATGTAATTCAAGTCATTGTGAAGATATTTATTTATACACTAAATGTTCGCCAATTGATTGGGATGTGACATATTTTAAATGGAACTTCATCGACCCATATGATAACGGTTTTGACATGCCAAATACTCCTTTTTTATAGCGAATCTCTCTTGACCCAATGTTTGTTATCTACTTCCAAGTTTTTCCATAGACATGGCGATTACTTTGTGGATTGTTTCCTTTTACGTATCGTTTCCTAACATCTTTCACATATCATTGCAGTCTCCAAGCTTGTAACTAATGTGCCACAATGCACAAGGTTGTATCGGGAATATTGCTCACACTCTATGTTCCGAGTACGCATTATGTGTATTCAACCGTCTACCTTTTTGATCAGTACAAGCCCTCCTGAACTTGACTTTGCAACTAGCTCTTCCACATAAGTTAAAAGTAAATGCATGCATCCATGTTCCATGAATTCAAGGGTGTACTGTTTGCTTCGTTCTTTCGCGCGTAGTAAAAAGGGGTTCCAAATTTTAGAAACTAAGAGGAAGGAGCAGTCAAAGATTAGATTGACAATGTTAGAATCCTACGAAAACAATTCAAGCCGATGGTGGTTGTTCCGTCAATGAGATCTTAAGTTGTTGTATCATGAACAGGATTAAAAGGGCAATTAGGGATCTTTGAACCAGGAAGAAGAAACACATGGACAGCGGACGAAGGTTTAATGTGTACATTGTGAGAGACGAAAACCCATACAGATCACAAGGCTCTAGACTGGATGATCTGTTGGATCAAATCCAATGATATGCTATAACCAATGGAGGGGCAGTCCGAGAAGCATTTTCTATTTATTGAACAACAATCATCGAAATGCAATGATGTACTAAGATCGAATCCACAAATGACACAACATATGAAGCATGTAAGTCCGAGAGGTGTACAAGATTTCAAGCATCGGAATGCAGGCCGAATAAAATAGAATAACTGCCATATAGATACCCGGAAAAAATGAAGGTTAGGGCAGGCTTGCAATATAAGCAAATACTCCTCCCAACCACAGTGGCCAACAACACACCTGATGCTCAATTTACTTACAAAAGTCTAAGATGCGCGGTGTCGTTCAACCTCTTGATTTGCCAGCCGGTTCTTAGAGAATGCTGCAAGACAGTTGTGGAAGAATCGTCTATACAGATCTTGGTTGACATCGCAGGACTGCACTCTAGCAACCCTGTCAAAAGGCACCTGATGGGAAGAGAGTGAGTAAAGATCCCAATGGTGGAAGCCGGGCTCCTGGTGTTCGTTTCTTGAAGTTGGCTATCATCTAGCGGAGAGAAATCATCTTCGGCCTCGTTGTCTCCAGTGGTCACAAATTGTAGCCTGCTCTTACCGGATTTCTTTCTGGTAAATCCTTGCCTGGGATGCCTGCTCAGGGAATCCCAATGAGGAAGTATTGGGCCCGAGTGATCCTGAACTGAGTTACTAGAGCTGTGTCGTGAAGATCCCTTGTTTTCATTCTGATGTATCAACATATAACTCGTGCTTAACTTGTCTGGCATTCTTAAAACTGTTCGGTTGAGGAACTCGACCATTCTAAACTCCACCTGCCTTAGAGATTCTCCAGAAGGGGCAGCGAAATCGGGTTGTGTCCTATCGATCAAGTTTAACACCTCAGGATGGTAAATTTCAGAACGATGGCATCCTTCCCACTGCCCGTTGCTCATCTCAGCCAGTGCCTCAGAAGTTTGAATTTGTTCCTCCGCAAAGCCCACTTCCTGTAACATCATGACGAGCCAAGTAGTCCATAAAATGGCACAAAAATACTTATAGCAACTTGGGAATGCTGTAATTTTCTTGAATAATTGCAACAGCTGTGTAAATAGTCCTTTCGAAAAAATAAAGAAAAAGGATGACCAAAAAAGTTTGGCAATCATTTTTAATGCATTAACTAATTAACCTCATAAAGTTTCTAAGGAAAAAATGTTACTTGTTTTTTTGGAAGAAAAAAAAGGATAATAATTGCCAAAAACATCAACTTTCATAGAAACAACAGGGGCAGGATTTTGATATCTTTTTTAAAGGGCAAGACTGTGATATATAAGATTTTGTATGTGCATACAGTCTCAATCGTGAAAGAAGACCATTGTAGGTTTGCCTCGCAAAATTTCTTATATCAAACTTCCTAAGATGGTTTCAGGTCTATTTACACAGCAACTAGAAAGAATTCAGGTCACTTAGATCCTATTTGGTTCAGGTTTAAAAGTTAAAAAAGATATATCCTAGATGGTAGATTATCCAATAGGTAGCATTGGAATAATTAATTTTCACTTTAAATAGGCTACCAGTTAATCTGGCATCACCTTTTCTCAAGTAGGATACACGAGTCTAATACAAGAGATATATAATAATATAATTGTAACTAAGTCCTAAGTTAGAGTTTTCTCTTTGGCTCTGTTTGAACTGGAGGTTATTTAAAGAGTTAACACTTAAGAAGAGGTTTATTCCCTAGTTAGCTGAAGCTATAACTCACATGATAAAGATGAATTAACTATCAATTTACACCATCTCAACTAACTCCATTTATTATATTCCAGTTATTTATTATCCATCGGATATCTCATATGTACTTTTCAATATCAATCACCAAATAAAACCGTTTCACCTATCTCACCAACCATTTTCCTTAAAATTATTTCTCTAATTTACTATTCATCAAGTGTCACACTATTATAACTCTATATGACGCAAATGTTAACTCAGGAGCTAAAATTTATTCTTGTGAACTTAAACCCGCAGTCCAAGCAGACCCAATTTGCGAGATAAACCTATCCTAACCCATTCAAAGCATGACCTGGTAAACTACTCTCTACCCTCAACCTTAATTTCAAGATAGCAAACCGATTCTTCCTATCAAGAGGAAAGCCTGACCATTAAACAATAAAAAAAAGTAAACTACAAATCCATCCCCAACATAATGAGGAAGCACATACAAGTCACATCCACTCTGAAAGAACCATGGCTATCTAGAATCCACATCGCTGCAACCCGTGATCCTCGGATCTTTCGAGTCCACACCACACAACTAAACAATAGCACATGCAGTAATCAGATCGCTAATTTAGCCATACAACAACAAGCACTATCATGCATTCACTCTACGGCACTCCAATTCCGAGCAATGCATTCAAAGAGCACAGATCTCAGGGCGTCCACTGAGATCTATTAAGGATCAGATCAACAGAGTAAAAAAAACAGAAAGTATTTTTCTCATACCCTGCAGACGAATTCCGCGGTGGCCCTAGCGCGGTCCATCGGGGAGGAGTAGGCGGCGCTGAAGCGGACGCCCTGGGAGTTGAGGAAGACAGCGAGAGCCCGGGCCTGGCGCTCCCCGTTGGCGGTGAGAGCGGCGGTGGGCCAGCGCCCTGCAACGAGATCAGACCGGGCGGACGCGTCGCACTCGCCGTGGCTGAGGAGGAAGACCTCGGTGAGGCGGTCGGCGAAGGCGGAGGAAGGGAAGGAGGCGGAGGAGGAGGGAGGGGGAGGGGGGGCGAGGACGTTGCAGGGGTCCCAGACCTTGATGGCGGGACCGCCGCCGAGGAGGCGGGGGGTACCGACGGTGGAGAGCTGTGGGGAGAGGGGGGAGGCGGATGCGTGGCACGTGAGAATCTCGGGCTCCTGCTTGAGGACCTTCACGGCGGAGGGCTGCGGGGGCGCCCTCCACGGACGCGTCGTCGTCGTCCTCCTCCTCATCCTCCTCGTCCTCGTCGCGTTGGTGTTGGCCGTCGTCGTCTTCGTGGTCGGGAAGTTGGTGGTGGGAGGAGGAGGAGCCCATTTCGGTCGAAGGGGGCGGGGGAGTGATGGGTGATGGGGACGATTTGTGTGTGTGAGAGAGATGCGAGAGGAGGGAATTGGTCTTGTCATCATTGATGATGATGTATGTGTTGAAGGGGAGTTTTAATAATGACGGGGATTTAGATTTATGGGTGGAGGTGTTATTTGTTGGTGTGAAGCCCACTCGTGATGGCCGCGTTTGCTTGATGGATGGATGTTCAATGTATTTCTCTCCTAATAAATACACATTATTGGTAATATATTGCTTGGAATGCTGTGATAGAAGATCATGAAAGTTGATACGTACTTATCATTGTCCAAATCTTTTCCATAAACTACAAATATACCATGCAGAGTAGTATAGGTCAGGCAAGTTGTCGTATACAATGTGTTTGAAACCGAATCCGAGATTGAATTGGAAATCTCATTAAAAAGGTTGAATCAGAACCATGGAATTAAATAGTTCAATCGGATGATAATATCATTATTTTTTTAAATTGGATGAAATCGAACTGGTATGGGAAAAAATAGTTGAACAATGTAACTAAATATGATTGAATTAAAATATGTATAAAATACACACTCAAATATTCTTAAAATAAATTATAAAATAAACAATCAATGTAGATATCTTACTAATAAATAAAATATTTTCTTGAATATGTAAAATTAAATGTTGTCCATATAAATATACATAATATTCGAGATAAATACTCTAATATAATAATAAGTTAATTATATCAATTGTGCCCCTCCGAGATATTCCAATATCACTTATCCCCCTCCCTATTTGGGAATATCAGTTGTGCCCCCGACTTCTTACCGTTCTATCACTTGTGCCCCTCCGTTAGTTTAACCGTCAATGAGTTGACTTAACCATGATTTTTACAAACCATGATTCAGTTAAGAAGGGTATAATTGTCCAGGCTTCTTCTTCATCTTCTTCCTCCTCCATTTGTTCTTCTTCCTTTCTCTTCATAATTTCTCTCTCTTAATTACACCTTCATGCATCCATAAAATCATTACTTTTTTTGTATTTTCACAGATATATCACTCATTGTGGATCAAATGGTGAATTTTTTTTACATTTTTCTATGAACTTTCATAAATCAATTAATCAAAATTTTATCTTCAATAAACAAATGTTGAATGAGGTAGAGGAGGATGAGCAGTGGCTGGAGGTGGTTGGGCTGGGGAGGAGGGGGCGGAAGGAGGTGCGGGGGTCGAACTAGGGAGGAGGGGACGGAGCTCAGGGCTGGAGGGGGCGACGGGCTGGGGAGGAGCTAGGCGGAGGGCAGGGGAGGAGCTGGGGCAAAGGGGGTGGCGCAGGGGCAGAGGGAGGGCAGAGGAGGAGCTTGGGCGGAGGAGCAGCTGGGACATAGGGCAGAGGGAGGGGGGCATGTAGGAGCAGGGGTGGAGGAGGAGCTGGGGCGGAGGGGGTCGGGGTAGGGGGGCAGAGGAGGAGCTGGGCGGAGTCAGGGGAGGAGTTGGGGCAAAGGGGGCGGCGCAGGGGCAGAGGGAAGGCAGAGGAAGAGCTGGGTCAGAGGGGGCCGTGGAGGAGCTCGGGGCGGGCTGCGGAGGAGCTAGGGGTGGAGGGGGTCATAGAGGAGCGGGGGCGGAGGAGCTCGGAGCGGGCTGGGGAGGAGCTGAGGCGGAGGAGGAGCTCGGGGCGGAGGGGGCCGTGGAGGAGCGGGGGCGGAGGGACCCGTGGAGGAGCGATTGCTGGGAGAAGAAAGAGAAGGGGGAGGAAGAGGATGGGGGAGGAGGAGGAGGAGGAAGGGTTGGACATTTCAGTCTATTTTATAAAACTAATTATTGTTGTATCCTCAAAGTTAACGTCTGTTTGCCTTGGAGATGGATGGTAACTAACCCAGGGGGCACAAGTGATAGAGCGGCAAGAAGTCGGTAGCACAACTGATATTCCCAAAAAGGGAGGGGCTTAACTGAAATTGCAATATCTCAGAGGGCACAACTGATAAAAATCCTTATATTTATTGTCTAACTCTTTCAAAAAGTTGAGATATAGTAGTTGGTTGGTACTTTGTAATGGGTAACAAGAGGTCACGAGCTCAACATTCATCACAATCACTATTATTTTAATATATAAATTCAAATTTGTGTTGTGGTTGAGTAGTTCAATTTCAATTGAATCGGGTTAAACCATGTTGCAAATAATCGATTGGATCGGTGGATCAAAATTTCACTAATTTGACCCGGACTGCAAAAATTTGATTAACTGAACTGGTCCAGGTCCAATTCACTGGTTGAACTGGTCAGTCTGATCCGATTTCAATAACATTGGTCATATATGTCCGGTCTCTTCTTATCAACATGGATGGCCCATACTTTAACTTTCCCATAAGGTCGTGTTCTATAAGCTCAAAGGGGATGGTCGTGTTTGTCCCTCTAGAAATAGTGCTTGGGACGACTGTGATTGTCGTTGCTGTTTATCAGAAGGGACAATCGCAAGAATCTATTTTATATAGAGAAGGGATGGTCATCATTTGTGAAATCATGTATTTTCGTATTAATTCTGGAGTATTTTTTACATCTAAAAAATTAATGATAAACCTCGTAGATCTCGTCGAGATCTTTCCAACGAGACCAAGAATATCGAATTCCGAGCTTCCTAGCTTAAGTTATCGACATTTAAAGTTTAAATCTGAATTTGGATCCGTTTTCACCTCTCCTTCTATAAATAAGATATGATATGTTGCACTTTCTAAAATCTAGCCACCACCACCTCTTATCCTCACCAAAGTACCAACCTATTAGTCGGATTAGTCGTCGAAGGACCACTATCAACATAGGAGAAAGTGCTCCAATCGGAGATCCGCGGCCGCCATCGCGTAGGAGAGCTCGAGGTCACTGTTGTGCATACGTTCGTGCTGTGATTGAGTGACGGAAACACTGTTTCCGTGCGAGAGGATATCCTAAGAGAACATCATCAGAGGTAACGATGTCCCCTTCCCGCCTTGTCCTTGATTTCATATGATTTATTATACCCATTTGATTTAACATACTTGGAGTCATGAGATCTTTACAGGATACCATTCGTGTGATTGATTTCCGGTATATGTATCCTTATGAACCAGATCAATATGAAAATGAGGCAGATTGCATATTCCACTCATCCAGTTTTCTATGCGCAGTCCTTTCCACATATGAATAGACATATTTTTGTCAGTTTCTCCTAAGTGCAATTTACGATGTGAGGACTCAAATTACACAGTCATCGGATTTCATCCATACAGATTTAGATGATGACATGTCTGATTTTAGATATTATATATAAACGAATTAGCATTAACGTTCTAGTAATGATATGAACACGCATGGTCATGTGATTTCACGGATTTGTAAGTACATTCGATTCTTTAGATATGTAATATATAACGATGATTAATCTCACGATATAATCATGCAAAATAAAGTTGATAGCTTTCCATGTTTGGTTGGACTAAAATATCATGAGTATAGCAGTTGAGAATGTAGAGGTGCAAATCAGTGGGCACCTGATGTTCGCTTATTTTTTACTTATTCATTTGGAAGATTTTGATGTTATCTTGGGTATGTATTGACTCAAGCAATATTACACATGCATTGATGCTTCAAGAAGACGGTAGTTTTCCATCTCCTAGGCGTACCTCTCTTTCAGTTTGATGGACGTACCACAGATCGTGAAGTCTTGTACGTATATGCGTTGAAGGCCCAACAGTTTCTCACTCACAATTGCATATGTTTTCTCGTCTATGTTGTTGGAGTCACCAGTCCAAGATCGTATGATTGAAGATGCCAAAATTTTGTGGGATTTTCCTGATATATTTCTAGAAGAGTTACTTGGACTACCACTAGAAAAGGAGATCGAGTTCGAGATCACCTTAATACCCGATACATAACTGATCTCCATCCCTCCATATTAATGGCACCTGCCGAACTCAGGGAGCTCAAGGTGAAATTTCAAGAGTTATTAGAGAACGGACTTATCTGTCCATGTACGTCATCTGGGGGAGCACCGGTCCTCTTCGTAAAAAAGAAGTATATGTGATTATGCATCGATTACAGGCAATTGAACAAGAGGGTAGTAAAGAACCGTTATCCACTCCCATGAATAGACAATCTTTTCGATCAGTTGCAGAGTGCAGTAATTTTCTCAAAGATCGAATCTACTATTGGGTTATCATCAATTGAAGATTAAGATACATATGTACTTAAGTCCGCTTTTCACACCAGATACAATGACTACAAGTTTGTGGTCATGCCTTTTAGGCTCGCAAACATACATATCGCGTTCATAGACATGATGAACAATTTTTTTCCACACTTGGATTATTTTGTGGTAGTGTTCATTGGTGATATCTTGATGTACTCACATGATGAGCAAGAGCATGATCATCATCTTTACACTATTATTGAGACACTTAGAGAACACAAGATGCATGCAAAATACAAGTGCGAGTTTTGGCTTACCGATGTAGCTTTCCTCGGTCATGTAGTTTTGTGAGTAGGCGTGGCAGGTGATCTGGCCAAGATAGAGGCAGTAATGTCTTGGGAGCAGTCCAAGACAGCTACCGAGGTACACAGTTTCTTAGACCTCATCGGGTACTATAGACGTTTTGTCAGGGGCTTCTTGCAGCTAGCCCTACCACTTATTTGTTTGACACAAAAGAATATCCCATTTGTTTGTAGCGATAAGTGCGAGCTAAGTTTTCGCACGCTGAAGGAGAGACTGGCCAATGCTCCAATTCTCACCATTCCTTCAGGCACCTTAAATTTTATGGTGTATACCGATGCATCAAAGGAAAGTTTAGGAGCAGTATTGATGCAATGTGGTCATGTTGTAGCATGTGCACAAGACAAATAAAGAACCATGAACGCGACTTCCCTACTCATGACTTGGAGTTGGCAATTATAGTCTTCGCATTGAAGATATGTCATCACTATTTATATGAGATCGTGTTTGAGATTTTTACAAATCGCAAGAGTCTCAAATATATTTTTGACCAGTGCAAGTTGAATATGAGGCAAAGACGATGGATGGAGCTATTAAAAGATTATGACTGTACGATTTCTTACCATCCGAATAAGCAGAATGTGGTAGCGGATGCTTTGAGAATGAGAGCGTATACTGAGGACACCACATCATAGCTATAGACTTGAGATGTGTTCACTTCACTCAATGTCACTGATTTTACATCACTAAAGATTATTGTAGTTGTACCTGCCAAGTACCATGGATTATGGGAAAGGATTATACATGATCAACAGAGAGATCAGAAATTACAAGATTTATTCTATCGATGTCTAAAGGTGTTTGATGGATTCTGAATATGTGAGTCCATCGTGTAGAAGGGAGATCGTGTATGTATCCCTGATGATGATGAGTTGAGGAGAGACATCTTAGACGAGACTCACTGTTCTAGATTATCTATACACCCAGGAAGCTCCAAGATATATAGAAACATCTGTCAACACTTATGGTGGGAGGGGATGAAGAGAGATGTTGTAGAACATGTCATGCATTGCCTTACTTGTCAGTTGATAAAGGTAGAACACACATGTTCTCTTGTCTTGTTAAAGTATCTTCCCATCCTGGTGTGGAAATGGGAGAATATATATATCAATGGATTTCGTGACATCCTTACCTTGTACAGTATGTGGATATGATGCTATTTGGGTTATTATAGACCGGTTGACCGAGTGTGTGACGCTTCGTCCCATGGGGAGGGCGTTGGACCTAGCTCCCTAAGATCCAGATACTCAGCAATAGCCACATTCATATATCATGATTAACATTCAAAATGTAAAGCAGGAAAACTAAAGAATAAAATGTTCCAATGACATTTATATATTCATGATTCCCTAAAATTTTACTAATTTACACTAGAGTCCACAATATATTTTTTTCATGACTAGCAACTTAAATTGTAGAAGTTACAAAAGTATAACAATAACTAGTACAACTCTACCTGTGAGAAGGTACCCCAAAGACTAGTACAGGGTGTGGAAGCTCAAGTCACAACTGCTACTCAACAACCTGCAAAACCTGGATGGGTTTTAAAGAAGCACGTATGAGCAAAAGGTTCAGTACATCTAAAACATGCTAATACTACACTAAGAGAAATGTAAAAGAGTAAAGACATGGATGTGCATGTTCCATTATTATTCTTGTCATTATTATTTACTATCCCAAACATCTAGTAAACGGTTATTATAAATTGCACACAAACTACTACTTGTATTTTACAAGTGCCAGTATTATCATCTATATATAAGCTCATCAATTTTATATTTACTTACTTGAACCGTTGGGGTTTACCATATACGTATATGTACATATGCATACTATTAAAGGCATATTTCCATCAATTAGCTATTGAGTTTAAACAATAATAACATCATCTTGACAGTCATATCATGTGTACTAAAGCAATCAATTCAAACTAACAAACCCTAACTCCAACTCCAACTTCAACCTATTTCCCTCGGCTTACCCGCCACGAGGGGAATACTAGGGAACGAGTATACCGCGACCAAACGAGACCGCACCGGATACATCCTTATGACAAAGTACGAGTCTTGGATGGGTGTCGTACTAGGGACGCGGATTCACCGACTGTACCCATAGCACTATATTCAACCGACAAAGTCGAAGAACACACCGAAAAACCTGCAGAACTAGAACTGACACCCCATCTAGGACTCACCGGGACCACGAGAGCCGCGCCCCACTCTCGGGCATACTAACTTCTCTAAAGCGTAACAAATTTAAAAAAAACATTGGTAAAGTGGTTTTCAACGTTAACTTCATTTAGCCATATCTTGTAGTCGACATAAATTGTAAAGAAGAGTACATATTACAAAGAAATTGTTGGGAGACGGGCAACAAGCTGCGCCGCCAATCCCTTTTGGATGGCAAATCCTATTCTTCGGTACACAACACCCATATCTTGATCATTTATATTTTATTCTTACTACGAGTAACTGTGAAATCTCACACATGGGTATCACAAACATAAACAAGACTGACGATTTAATTTATTGTGTAATCACATGTCGTTACAAGGAGAAACGACTGCTGCTAACCATGGTTATTTATTTCCTTTTTTTTCATTTAACAAATTCCACTCCCTTGTAGATGTTATCTCCGTCTATCCAACCTCTAAGAAATTGTTACTCAAGAGATGGTAATCTATCGTGAACCAAAATCAAAGAAAATAACATGCTGGACATAGATTATTTGTATGGATTTAATGGGGCTGCCACCTGGGGGCAGCCAACATGGCTGCCCCGCCCCCTATTTTCGGCGTTTTTTTATTTTTTTTGAAAAATAAAACCATGTATACTCATACTCATCCCTATATCCCTCTTACATGTCATTCGAATTTCGTCAGAAACAGAGACTCCTACGGCCTCCATCGAGATGGTGTCGATTTAAAAAATCGTGTTACCGTTAAAAAATGACTGTCTGGATGGAGGCCGTAGGAGTCTCTGTTTCCGACGAAATTCGAATGGCATGTAGGAGGGATATAGGGATGAATATGCATGGCAACATTTTTTGAAAAAAAAAATAAAAAAAGCACCAAAATGGCACGGGACAGCCATGTTGGCTACCCCCAGGGGGCAGCCCCATTAACCTCTTATTTGTATTGGCAATCATCTAATGTAATCGTGACTCAGTAATAACCATTTTCCCATGTTACATATACTGAGATTATCCGTTAAATTCACTCTATACCTGATCCACAAGGTACCCAAAAACTTCATTTTTGAAATAGTGCATAATAAAACATATATCTTGAAAGCTCTGAATGAACTGTGGTTCTACTGCAACTAATTAATTTGTGATTGCCAAAAGATCTTTTTTTTTATCAACATTTGTCGATGTTGGAGTTTCACATACTCCACCCATGTCAAGTGATATTCGAACACATAACACTTAGAGCATTATCTATATATACACATATCTTTATCTAAGTTACATGATTAACAAAGAAGAGTTAAAACTATTACAACTCTAAGGAACAAAATTGTGATTCAGTGAAGTTGACGAGGCTAATAATATGATACTCAGTAAGTTGTTGCCGACCGTCATTTTCATTTAAGAAAAAAAATATCTACATTGAAGGTTAATCACCTATCATTTGTTTAATACCTCCAAAGATAAAATTAGTATTTGTAACGATTGTTATTACCTTGGGTGGTGTATCTTCAACAATTAGAACAATAACTATGGAGAATTAGAGATAAAAATGTAAGGTGGTTACTTTTTAACCTTAATAATTAGGTCCATAAATGTAACAACTTAAATTCTTCGAAAGTTGTTAATTATGCAAGGAAGATGTTTAACAACAGAGACGTTACATCCTTTTTATTCTCTCCTCCAAGACATCGACATTATCCTCACAAATAGCGATTAGTAAACATCGTGCCAAACTGTAATTCCTCATTTTATTTACAATTCCAAAATGTGAATCCTCGTGACATTAAAAAATTCCAACAATGTGAATATGGTTAATTCATATAATTTTTTTCAGATCCATCCAGCTACCATGGCAATTGCCTTTTCAATAACCTACACATACGTTTAGAGTAAGAATGGAAATAAAGGCTCGTTAGATATATTATGTGAGTAATTAAGGTGCAATGATAAGAGATTTCAAACTGAACAATGACTCATTTAGATAACCATGTTCTCATGCTATCAGATGCACGAGCATGATGCGTACGAATATATAAATTCATATGGATAAAATGCACAGGCTTTGCTACGTGTGTTGTGATAGAGACGCACCCATGGAATCGTATTCGGTGGAACATGAATGCTCCACAACTGGGAACATACACATAAAGTTTTATGCATGTCATGTTTGTATACAAGAAGAGATTCGCATATTTACTGTTGCTAATCGCGGAAAGCGAACACGCACAAACACGATCAAACAAGCAAGAATGCAAACACACGGATTTACAAGGTTCACCCGTAACTGGGCTACGTCCTTGGACGGCGGCGATCGGTTTCACTATGTGGAGAAAAGAATGAATACAGAGGATGCGTAAAACCCTAACCCTAAGGAGTTTATATAGCACTCCCATACAGACAGATCCCTAAAAATAGAAGGATCCAAATACCCGAATACAAATAGAACCGCTCTTCAACCTGGGTCAGATGGTTAGGATTCAAGGCATATCAACAATCTCCACCTTGAATTGAATCCTCTGAGAAGCTTCGCTAAGCTTCGCCGTGCCGCCGCCAGCCCCTCCCTGGGGCTACTCCCAACTGTCGACATTGAGCAAGTCCAAGCAATGTTTGAACCTACTCCCAGGAACCGCTTTCGTGAACATATCGGCTGGATTATCTGTTGTACCAACCTTCTTCACCTTGATCCTCTTCTCAGAACGAATGAAGTGATATCTGACATCTATGTGCTTGGTTCTCTCATGATGAACATGATCCTTGGCTAAGTATATTGCACTAAGACTGTCACAATATACTATAGCCTGATTTTGTTGCAGACCGAGGTCTCCAAGTAAGCCCTTCAGCCAAATGCCTTCCTTTGCAGCCTCTGTCAGTGCCATGTATTCTGCCTCTGTAGTAGACAAAGTAACCGATGGCTGTAAGGTAGCCTTCCAACTGATGACCGAATTCCCTAAAGTGAAGACGTAGCCTGTCATCGATCTCCTCCCATCAATATCTGCTGCATAGTCTGAATCTGAATATCCAGCAACCAAGCACTCTGAATCACTTCTATAAATGAGGCCAATGTCTGTTGTTCCTTTCAGATAGCGGAAAATCCGCTTGACTGCCTGCCAATGCTCCTTTCCTGGGTTACCCATGAATCTACTAACAACGCTCACAGCATGAGCGATGTCAGGTCTTGTGCATACCATGGCATACATAAGACTCCCAACTGCGCTGGCATAGGGAACACGTGACATGTATTCCTTATCAGCATTTGACTGTGGTGCAAATGAAACTGAGAGATGAATATTTGAAGCGGATGGAGTACTTAGAGGCTTGGCTGTAGACATCCCAAATCTCAGTAGAACTTTCTCAATGTAGTTCTTCTGAGATAAGAAAAGTTTCCCTTCTGCACGATCTCTAATGATCTCCATCCCTAAAATCTTCTTCGCTGCACCAAGATCCTTCATGTCAAATTCTGAACTAAGGAGCTTCTTCAGATCATCTATGGTACTCCTCTGTTTGGCAGCAATCAGCATATCATCGACGTACAATAACAGATAGATGAAGGATCCATCCTCCACCTTGTTGTGGTAAACACAACAATCGTATAGGCTCCTGTTGAACCCATGATCAGTCATGAAACTATCAAACTTCGTGTACCACTGCCTGGGAGACTGCTTAAGCCCATACAAAGACCTCTTCAATCTACATACATGATCTTCCTTACCCTGAGATAGGAATCCCTCTGGTTGGCTCATAAGAATGTCTTCTTCGAGTTCACCATGTAAGAAAGCTGTTGTCACATCTAACTGCTCCAGCTCCAAGTCTTGATGTGCTACAAGAGCTAGTAGCACCCTGATGGATGTATGTCTTACAACAGGAGAAAATATCTCGTTGTAATCCACACCTTCCTTCTGACTGTAACCCTTTGCAACTAGGCGTGCTTTGTATCTGATGCCTTCACTGTCTGAAATTCCTATCTTTTTCTTGAAGACCCATTTGCATCCAACGATCTTCCTCCCCTTTGGCAATTTGACAAGTTCCCATGTCTGATTCTTGTGAAGAGACTCCATCTCCTCACCCATAGCAGCAATCCACTGCTCAGATTCTGCCCCAGATATTGCCTCCCTGTAAGTGGAGGGTTCTGGTGACTTTGCCTCCTCCGCAACCTGCAGTGCAAATGCAACCATGTCTTCGAATTCGTATCTCTGCGGTGGATGTATCTCTCTACGGGGCCGATCAGTAGCAATACTAGGTTGCCTCTCTTCTTGTTGCTATGCTTTAGGTTGTTCAACAACAACCTGATCAAGAGTGGTGTGACCAACTGCGTGATCACTACTTGGTGTCAGTTCGAACTCCACCTGTTCAGACACATCATCACATGTCCCTGCATCAACAGACTCACTACTCGAGTGAAGCACGGAATTCTCATCAAAAGTAACATTCCTGCTAACAATAATTCTATGCTCAGAAGGGGACCAGATTCTATACCCCTTCACTCCTGCACCATATCCTGTAAACACCCCTTTCTTTGCCCTTGGTTCTAACTTTCCTTCACTAACATGATAATAAGCAGCACAACCAAAGACTCGTAAAATAGAATAATCAGCATGATTACCAGACCATACCTCCATGGGTGTTTTGCAATCAATGGCAGACGCGGGACTCCGATTCACCAAGTAACAGGCTGTATTCACAGCTTCAGCCCAGAATGCTCTACCAAGTCCAGCATTAGAGAGCATGCACCTTGCTCTCTCCAGAAGCGTTCTGTTCATTCGTTCAGCAACTCTGTTTTGTTGTGGCGTATCTCTAACGGTAAGATGTCTTGCAACACCCTCCTCCTTGCAGAACTCATTGAACTCCGATAAACAGAACTCCAATCCGTTATCTGTGCGAAGACGCTTCACCTTCTTAGAAGTCTGATTTTTCACCAAGATCTTCCACTGCCTGAAGGTCTGAAATGCTTCGCTCTTGTGCTTCATAAAATACACCCACACCATCCTGGAATAATCATCAATAATAGATAGAAAATACCTGGCGCCTCCCAAAGATGGAACCCGTGAAGGGCCCTAACAATCAGCATGGATGTAGTCAAGTGTCTCCTTCGTCCTGTGGATAGCTTTACTGAATTGCTTTCTGTGTTGTTTCCCGAACACGCAATGCTCACAGAACTCCAGCTTAGATCCCTTGAGATCCCCGATGAGACCCTTCTGATTAAGGATATTCATCCCCATCTAACTCACGTGTCCTAGCCGTATATGCCACAATTCGGACTCTGATCTTACGGCTTGGGACACCACTGCGACAGAACCTGTAACTGTAGACCCTTGCAGGATGTATAGGGTCTTCTGCTTGTTGCCCTTGATGACAACCACCCCGCCTTTGGCAACCTGCATGACTCCACCTTCTGCACTGTACCTATATCCTTTAGAGTCCAAGACTCCAAGGAATATTAGGTTCTTCCTTAAATCAGGGACATGACGTACTTCTGTGACCGTCCTCACGACTCCATCATGCATCTTGATCTTCACAGAGCCGATCCCTACTATCTTGCATGCTGCATCATTCCCCATGACAACGTTCCCACCATCTATCTTCTCGTAGTTGTAGAACCAGTCTTCATTGGGAGTCATATGGTAAGAACAGCCTGAATCAAGAATCCATCTGTTGTCTGTGGTCGTCTGATCTGTGACGGTGAGAACCAGGTCATCTTCAGAATCTGCACCTCCATGAGCCACGGCAGCAACTGTGGCTTTCCCTTTCTTCTTCGGGCAGTCCTTCTTCCAATGTCCAGTTTCCTTGCAGTAATTGCAAATGTCCCTAGCATTGTGATTCTTCGATTTGGACTTCTGCTTTCCCTTCTTTGCGTAGCCAGAATTGGCATGACTCTTCTCATGAGTCATAACCAAACCTGCAGCGTTAGAGTCCTGCTTCCCGGTAGCCATATGTCGAAGTTCACGCGTATGCAAACTCGCGCGAACTTCCTCTAGGGTTATCGATTCTCTTCCCACAATGAACGATTGAACAAAATTCTCAAATGATAATGGGAGAGAAACTAACAAAATCAAAGCAGCATCCTCATCTTCAATCTTAACATCTACGTTTCTTAAATCCATCAACAATGTATTTAAGCGATCTAGATGTTCTTTAAGAGATGTACCTTCCTGCATGCGGAGAGAGAACAAACGTTGCTTCAAAAGCAACTTGTTGGTCAGAGACTTCGTCATGTATAGACTTTCGAGTCTCAACCACAGACCGGCCGCAGAAGTCTCATCAGCAACCTCCGCGATAATCTTGTCCGCCAGACACAACATAATCGTCGAGTGCGCCTTCTCTTCCTGCACCGTCAACTCAGAAGGTTCGAGTGCCTTCGCACGCTCATGGTCCAACGGCGCCCAGATGCCCTGCTGCTTCAGAAGGGCGCGCATCTTGATCTGCCATAGACTGAATCCGTTCTTCCCTGTGAACTTCTCGATCTTCATATTGTGTGACGACATCTTGCTGGATGATCCTGACGGAACCCGAGGCTCTGATACCAGTTTGTTGCGAATCGCGGAAAGCGAACACACACAAACACGATCAAACAAGCAAGAACGCAAACACACGGATTTACAAGGTTCACCCGTAACTGGGCTACGTCCTTGGGCGGCGGCGATCGGTTTCACTATGTGGAGAAAAGAATGAATACAGAGGATGCGTAAAACCCTAACCCTAAGGAGTTTATATAGCACTCCCATACAGACAAATCCCTAAAAATAGAAGGATCCAAATACCCGAATACAAATAGAACCGCTCTTCAACCTGAGTCAGATGGTTAGGATTCAAGGCATATCAACATTTACTCTGATGCAGATGAATGAATACTATGTTTAAAATCCCTTTTCCATCTCATATCTAATGCATACCAATCATGTTCATCAAGGAAATGGAAACAGTAACACTCTCTCAACATTCGACATGAAATACAGATCATATGGCTTTACGGATATAGAAATAAAAGAGATGATTAATTCGTGCGAAGCAACAACAAGAAGGAAAGCAAATCTTCTTTACACATGTACATTATCACACAAGTATCCGTAAGTTTTGTTTAGATGAACACAAAAAATGTCCACACATTTAATTATGGTGTATCCATTCCATCTTTTATTCACACATTTTTATTAATTCAACATGCAAGCTGATTTAGCAAAATTCTATTTAGCATTCTTTTATTTATTTAGGAACATGATCAATCGCCATACGGAAGGGGAAACGCAATCCAGCAAGAGGGACACAAAGGTCCATGGAATACACATATGGCAATAAAGTCGCAAACAAAAGGGGAGGGGACCGTACCTATATGAGTGTTCTAAGTGCAATACCATATCTCCGTTTTAAGTTGTCTCCCAACCACAGATACCTCTAAATCATAAAAATATTTTCTTTAATCTAACACATAACTAAAATCATGAAACACATGAAGAGGGAGAGGTGATCTTACATTTCTAGTGGTAGATCTATGTAAAAGATGATGGGGGAAGCTCCTTTCCAAAATGGTACTGATTCGCCCCCTCCGACGACGCTTCGACGAAGCTCCGATGATCTTGAGAGGTGGGAGATGGTGTGTGATGGCTAGGGTTTGCAAGTGAGAGGAGAGAGCAGTCCATGGGGTCTTTTATATTCCAAAAATCATAGTTGGGTGTATCTCTTAGATGGATCCTGCTCAATCCCGTATAACCACTTAAGAGTTGATCCCTCTTCACTAAAATGATCATATCTCAACCATCCGATATCCGATTTACAAAATTTCATATGCGTTGGATTTCTAACGACGATACGTATTTAATAAGTTATAATGTACTACAATCAAATCAAAATTGGATTTTTCATAAATTTCTTAATGGACTACAACTATTTGATCATCATCATCTTGATCAAGTTACGCGACTAAAATCAGTGATTTCACAAAGTTTGTACATTTCAGTCTAGTGAACATGACTTGCACTCTAGTCGATCTGGACAAGTTATATATCTAACATGTTATCCGTCTGCATGGGATTCCCAGGATAGTTGTATCTGATAGAGACTCCTGTTTTACGTCACATTATTGGGGAGAGTTCATGAAGGTCCTAAAACCAATTGTATCTTAGTTTAGCCTATCAATCGCAGATGGATGGACAATCGGAGAGAATAATTCAGACACTTGAGGACCTACTCCAAGCATGTGCCATTGAGTGGCAAGGATCTTGGAAGGATCACCTTTCCTTAATGGAGTTTACTTATAATAACGGCTACCTTGCTAGTATTCGCGTGACACCTTTTGAGGCATTGTATGGGCGAAGATGCACTACTCCATTGTGTTGACAGGAAGTGATTGACAAAGGCATTTATTCCACTCAGATAATCGATGATACAACAAGAGCCGTAGAAATGGCTATAAAGAAATTATTGACTTCGTAGTGTCGTCGGAAGAGTTATGATCGGAGGCGTTGCGATCTCGAGTTTGAGGTCAAAGATTTTGTATTCTTGAAAGTATTTCCAGCGAAGGGTATTCAAAGATTTGATGTTAAGGGCAAGCTGGCACCACGATTCGTTGGTCCTTTCGAGATTTTGGTCCATATTGGGAAGATGGCCTACCGAGTAGTCCTTACTCAAAACTTGACAAGTGTTCATGATGTATTCCATATGTCAAATCTACGGAAGTATATTCGAGACCCTCGACATGTGATCATCTACAAAGACCTCACGGTCGAATCGAATTTTGTTTCCCTTAGGCATATACGCAGATCTTAAATCGTGCAGTCAAAAAGTTGCAACGGAAATACATCCATTTGGTCAAGGTATTGTAATAAAGTCAAAATGTTGAGGAGACCACATGGGAGCTCGAGGCAGACATCCGACAGAAATACTCTTACCTTTTTGAAAGTATGATCATGAAACTCTAGTTCAATTCTCTTTAAAATTTTTATGGGTTCCATTCTTTATAAGATCCTATGTTTGAACCCATATCTTATTCAAAACATATATGTTAGATCCTATGTCTCGAGGACGGGGTTTTCTTTAAGATTTTTATGACGTGAAATCCTTTATTTTTTCACAATAATTTTTGGAGTAAATTTGACATCCAAAAAAATTAAATGACTACATGATTTCGTATATCTCGTCGAGATCTTTCCAACGAGCGCAAAAACAAAAAAATCATAGCTTCCTAGCTCAAGTTATCGACATTTTAAGTTTAATGAACGAGACCCATGTACGAATCCGAACTGAATCCGAATTTGGATCCGTTTCCACCTCTCCTTCTATAAATAAGATATGATAGATTGTCCTCTCCAAAACCTAACTATCACCACATCTTACCCTCACCAAAGCACCACCCTATTGGATGGATTAGTCGTCGGAGGGACAACATCGATGTCGGAGAAGGTGCTCCAATCGGAGATCCGTGACCGTCACCGCGTAGGGGAGCTTGGGGTCACCATTGTGCGCACGCTCGTGCTGTGATTGAGTGACAGAAATATTGTTTTTGTGCAAGAGGATATCCTAAGAGAAAATCATCCGAAGTAACGATGTCCCCTTCCCTCCTTGTCGTTGGTTTCGTATGATTTATCGTACCCATTTGATTTAACATACTTAGTGCGTGAGATCTTTACATATATTTTGTCAGCTATTCCTAAGTGCAATTTACGATGCGAGGACTCAAGATTACGCAGCCGTTGGATTTCATCCATACATATTTAGATGATGAGATATCTGATTTTAGAAATTATATATAAACGGATTAGAATCAACGTTCTAGTAATGATCTGCAAACGCATGGTCATGTGATTTCACATATTTGTAAGTACATTCGATTCTTTAGATCTGTAATATATAACGATGATTAACCTCAGGATATAATCATACAAAATAAAGGTGATAGCTTTCCATGTTTGGTTGGACTAAAATATCATGAGTATTCACATGTATTCTAAGATTATCGAGCGGTAGTAAGTGAAGATGGTCATCATAATCGTGTTAATGGGATCCCATTTAAAAAATAAGAGGAAGACATTGATCATGATATTTATTGGGTTTCATTTCATTCAAAATATTATTTTGTATAATTTGAAACCTGCATGTCTTGACGTTAATGTTGATAAAGTATTTTTTATTTAGTGGAGTAACCTCTCAACATAAGCATGATCTTAATTAGTGGAGCTTTCGATACTGTCTCGTTAATATTTTTGATGTAAGCAGACATGAATATTATCAAATAGTCGTAGTTAGGATAAACTTCTATTCTTTTATATAAATATATATAAGGGCATTTACGACTGAACATGCGGTTATTTTTTTGTAGTCCTGTTTACATAGACATTTTATCACAGATTTGCTAATTTGAGGACGATGAAATAATATCATTGGTCATAAATATGTGTTCAGAAATATCATATCTGCAAGACATGATGGGAAGTTTAATATCTGCATGTTGTATATATGCTTTGTAATTATTTACCTGGATATTATAAGATAAATTGTTTCGTCACTGACATCTTTTTTATAATATGCCCATATGATTTGTTATCGGTGTTATAATAATGATTTCGAAGATGTATTATCTAATATCGGATAATTATAGTTGTCCATTCGTCCCACATAAAAATAGTAACAATGGTTCGTGTGCATCAAATAATCGATGACATCAATTAAACAAATGTCGATTGTGAGTATTTTGAGTTGCCTCCTTGGTTCAATGCATGATCATGCCAAATAATATATATATATATATGATAGATTACCAGAATCGAATATAGTTGTAGCGATTACCGTTTCATGGGCAAGATTTCACGATGAATGGATAGATGGAGTTAGGCATCGCAAGGGAATGGGCATGCACCCTTGGGACTCGGATAGATGCCCTGAAGGCCACGGCCCCAATGGACGAGTTGGGTGATGCGTTGCACCTAGCAGCCTGATCGCATCTGAAGTCGCTCTACGGAGTAGGCAAGTGACGCGGTTGGCATTCTTGATTTCACACTTATACACAATATAAAGACTCAGAGTAGAATTACGTGTGGCCGCATCAAATTCTATTTCGAATAATATTATTGTGAGAGGTGTTCCAGGATGTGAGTTGAAGCTGGAGAAATCAGGATTGTGATTTTTTTCCTGATCTATTGATGATCGCGAAATTCGCCTCTTTAAAAATGAGGAATTGTAGTATAGGAGACGGATTTCGATCGTCAAAATACCACAAGCGTTGAATGTTGTGGAATATTTTACTTGGCAAGTTTACCAAGGTCGAACACAGGGAATAGTGATTTTTAGTTGCGTGGTTTTTAAATCAAATTAAATAATTAATTAATGCTTGATTAATTTGTGTGTTTGCAAAAATATACAATGCGAAGATGTCAATGTTATGCACAGAAAATGAATGGGAATACTAATTCAGCTCAGGATCTTGTGATTTTGCACGATTTAAATCCTCAATTAACAACTTAAATTAATCATCAAATATTATCACAGATCGAATAATAATGTAACCAAGAAAAATCAATCGACTCCAAGTTCACAGATTTAATGTAAAATGACTTTTCTAAGTTAATAGATGATCACCCAAATAGAGAGTCAAAAATATTGGTCCTCAATTCAATCCCTGTAATGATTTGGAATAATCAACAATAAAACAAGGGGTTAATCAAATTAAAATTTCTCAACGGAACTCCTGCAACAAGTTTATCATTAAATTCTCAAGCACAAGTATGTCAAAATTGAGCCTGCATGTCAATTAGATCCTTGAAGAATAATAGACAGTAAACAACCTCAGATCTGTTCACAAGGTATGCTAAGTTGTAGAGCATGAAAATAGCTTCGAAACGACATATTATATGCTAAAATCGGAGTCCGTATGACAAAGATATGATAAAATGAAATTTCAGGGACTAAAATGTAAATAAAATAAAGTTTTCTTTGCAAAAAGGTCCCTGAGAGGACTTATCTGTAATTAAAGAAAATTCGGAGGGCCTCCTCTGTAATGTACCCCTGGCGGGGGTATTTCTGCAATTTCTTAAAGTTCCAGGAGCTTGAGTGCAATTTTCCCAAGAGCGCACGTGCGTTGCACGTGCGCCAGGAGGCTTGGTGGTGGAACCTGAGGCTCGGGTGGCCGAGCCTCTGGTTCGGGCCCGGGCCTGGAGGCACGGGCGTACGAGGCAGAGGCGCGGGGTCCGAGCCTGAGGCGCGGGTCAAAGCAGGAGGCTCGGGTGACCGAGCCTATGGTTCGGGGGCTGGCCCGGGGATCCCGAGCGTCGAGGCTCGGCTGTGCGCGTGGCGGCTCGACGACCGTCAAATCAAGGGCTGATTAGCCCGATCCGACGGCAACTGTGCCTCGTGGTGGGGCGGCGCTGCAAGTGCAGCGGAGGCGGCGATGGCGTAGCGAGGTCGCCGACGCGCGTGGGCGCGGCGGTGCAGAGGCGGAGGCGGCGATGGACTCGACAGCACCCCCGCGCGACGGAGAAGGCGCGGAGGAGCTCGGGCCGGTCGACACACGACCGGCGGGGCTCACAGGTGGGGGTGGAGCGAGGCTGTCAGAGGTCGAGGGCCAAGGTGCGGCGGTGGCGTAGCGCCTCGGCTGCTGTACGGAGGTGGTGGAGGCGAGCTGGAGCGGCGTCACCCCCGGCGGCGAGGGCGAGGCGGCGAGCTGTACCTACAAGTTAGCACGAAGAAGAAAAACAGAGAAGGGGCTGGTTTTGGTGGGTTTGGTGGCGCGGGGTCCAGGCCAAGGTGAGGCCGGAGCTGACGACGGAGAAGAAGAAGAAGAAGGAGAGGAAACCTGGGGGGTACCTGGCGTGGCTCGAGTCGCGGGAGAGCGACGAGCTCGGCAGCTTGCTGCAACAGGACTTCTTGAACTCCTGGATCTCACCAAGATCGTGGCCGCTGTCACCGGCGAGAGGGTGGATACGTTTGGGAGCCGGTGAGGGGTTGCTTTATAGGATGACGGCGGCTGGGGGGTTACGGTCGAGGATGGTAACAGCCGGAGGAGGTGATTAAGGTCGTGCATGGCGGCGGCGGTTACAAGGGGAAGAACGGCAAGGAGAGGGGGAGCGGCTTTGGCAATGGCTGGAGGAAGGGGAAGATGGGGTCACGTGCTAGGCACGTGACCCGGGTGTGACCAGGAGAGAGAGAGTGAGGTGGGTGCCACGTGGCACGCCCTGGAGCTGCCACGTGGCACCAAAAAAATTTCAGATTTTAAAGTGGGAAAAAGAGATAGAAAATGACCTCGGATCGAAAAATTTTCTTCACAAAAGTTGTTCGTCTCGTCGAGATCTACAACTTTCATGAAGGGCCCGGGAGCAAAAGAGGTCACATGTGTGAAGTGGTATTTTTGGTGGCTTTCCTTGTGTACGAGAAACCGATTTTTGGAGTTTTGTAATTTTTTTGGTGGTTTTAGAGAGGATAAAAATTCTATAAAAAATACGATAAAATATAAGAAAATTATTTACACATTAATCTAATTTTTTTGGTTTTTTAATAAGTAAGAAAATAGGAAAATAAAATAAAAGTAAGAAACGGACAACTTTTGTACAGACCGACAACGGACACTCAGACTTGGTCAGTTTCTTTGATTTCAGTTTTGATCTGGATTTGGATTTTCACGTCGCTTAATAAAACTTTCATCAAAGAACATAAATGAAAAAGAAACAAAATTAAAAGAGTTAATTAAGTACATAAAATCTCAGGTCAAAATTAGCAAGAAGTTAAAATGCGCAAAAGAGGCCCAAAACCCAACTTTCACATATGAGCTCCAAAATTTAATGAAATTGGTCTTGTTTTGAAGGTATTTGAAAATGGAGTACTTTAAAAGTGAGTAGACCAAAATCGGACACTGTATGAGGGAGATATGCTCGTTTTAGTCCGTCAGATGTGAAATTTGACTTTTGGATTATTTGACATTTATTGGAGTTAGTAATTTTTTTGTATTTTTTATTTAATAAGGTTAGTAATATCTACACAATGGAGGTGGTTTTGGGTTAATCGGAGTTAGGATGAATTAACTAAAAATGTGAGAAGTTAGCGGCTTTTTGGGCTAATTTACACAAGGGATTTTTAATGCAATTTATGCATGATGAAATGCAGATATTATTTACACATGTATGAATGCTAATAATGCTCTATTAATGATTAATTGCAAGTGGATGATGGGGGACAGAGCATAAATGACCAATTTTAGCATGATGAATACGGGATTCATCATACCCCTATACTTAGACCATGCTCGTCCCCGAGCATGAATGATTGAATAACTTAGTTGAATACATCCCTGACCGTGTAAGTGAATTTACAAGGCTTAATTCATAGAAGACCCTTAAATTGAGTGATCCTAAAATTCTGGCTCAACCAAGCTTTAATCAAAAGGAACCCAACTTCTCTAATTTTCAGACTCTCTGTTTGTACATATAATATAAGGATATGATTTTAAGTGTACTGCATTTCATGAGAGTCGAGTCGGGGCATCACTCAAAGTTCCAATCCAAGAGACTCTCCTCTAGACCTGACCCTCAACCCTAGGGAATAAGTCTATTCTTGCTTCAGTCAACCGTCTCATTAGTTTGTCAGACTAGAAAGTGTAGATGGACGGCCAGTTGATGGAGGGCATAGGATTGTGTCTGATTTTCTCTCCCTTTCATTGGAACAAGGTGCCTCTCGAGTGCCTTATTACTCAACACAAGTATATTTTATTTTGTTGATCGATGTGTCCGTCAAGAGAATTTGGAGTCGTCTGCACTTGTTTTTCTGGGAGTACACCGGGGTGTGTCTCTTTTGAGTATCTAAGATACCTTCGACACCCAGACTTGTATCGCTTACGATGTAGAGCCCTTTTATGGTGTCAGCCTGACTCCTTGGCCCTAATTAGCGTTTGGTCCAAGTGGACACTTTGAAAATTTTGGGAGCGCTTGCCATTGGTGGAAGCTCATTTGGAATTTGACTTTGGATGATAGAGCTTTTCTTTGACATTTCTTTTTCTTTTCTTTTGTTGGCTAGCTCCACTGCTTTTACCAAAAGATGACGCACACTGATCAACAATTTTCATTAAGTTTCATCACACCCTGGTGATGAATCTCGGATTCACCATTCTAAGTCTCATTAATTAAGCTCAAGTCCCTCAAAATCAACAATATTTCTGCATTTATTCTGCATAATTAGCATTCAGGCATGATTTCATAAGAATTACATTTTAGCATTAATGTCTGCATAAAATAAGAAGCCAAAAATCCAAGCCAAAAATGACCTGTAAATAGCCTAACTTCCTCTATTTTTAACTCCTTCATGCTAACACCGCATACCACAAACTCACTTCCACTGTGTACTCATAACTGACAAGAATAAATAAAAAATACAAAAAAATCACTAACCCTGTTAAGTGGACCAAAAACCCAAACCCTAGTTTCAGGATTTTCGAACTAAAAGCCACATATCTTCCCCATCCAGTGTTCGATTTGACCCTACTCACTTTTGAACTAATGTACATTCAATTACCTTCAAAACAAGACCAAGTTCAAGTGAATCGGAGCTCGTATGTGAAAGTTGGGTTTTGGGCCTCTTTTGTATATTTTCGCGGCTTTTCTGACCTTTAATTTATGTATATATTTTATTAATTAATAAAAATCCAAAAAAATTAGAATTAGGTGCCTTTTATTTATCTTTGAGTTTTCCAGATTTTCTCGGATTTTTATCTTGTTTTAAAAATGACAAAAAAATTAGAAAACCCAAAAATCAAGGTATTCTATGTACATGGGATACCCCAAAAATTCGCTTTTCACATTTGACCGAATTTGGCTTTGATATCTTCATGAAAGTTGTAGATCTCGTCGAGACGAGCATTTTTTGTGAAGAAACTTTTTCGATCCGAGGTCATTTGCTATTTCTTTTGGATTTTACAAATTAATTTTCCTTCGAATTTTCTGGAGGTGACACGTGGCAGCCCCAGTGGCCGCCACGTGTCATGGTTTTTTGGCCTTTTTAAATATCGTTTTTAATTAAAAAAAATTATTAGCCGCACGTGCGACGCACGTGCCATCCAGGCACGTGCTCCGCACGTGCCCCATTCCTCCCTCCTTGATTCGCCACGTGGCGCACTATTGGTCGTCCGATCTCGGCCGATCGGACGGCCGCTGTGCGTCATCCCCAACCTCGCGCCTCCCCCTTTGTCGCCCCGCAACCGCCGCACCCGTTATCCTCGCATCTCCCTTTGACCGCGCCGCCTCCCTTGACGCCCAACGGTCTCCGCTCTCACCGCTAACGGTCGCTCCTCCTATCTCGCCCAGCCACCCCTCTCGTGCCCTATTTAAGAACGCCGGCATCACCCCAATCCCCCATCCGCCGATCCTCGTTGAGTCCTCCTCCGGTGGTGACAGCCCGCGAGCTACTCCATCGCCGGCGTGATCCGAGAAGCCTCGCTCCTCGCCGCAACGACACCTCCAGCGCTGCTTCGCTCCGGCCGTGTTCGCCGTCGAGCCTCCATCTCCCCTAGGTATCCCTCCTTCTCTCTCTATCTCTCTTCTCTCTCTCAATCTCTCTCTCTCTATTCCCTTCCCTCGCTCTCTATCTCTCCGCCTACCTCCAATCATCGTCCCCTGCTCCATCTCGTCGACCCTCTGCTTCGCCAACTTCGCCGAGCTCCGACCAACGCTCCCGCCTCGACTCCAGCGTCGTCTCCGACTCCATCGCCAACGACTTCACCACGCCTATGCCCGACCTCTACCTCGCCGTAGCCGGCCTTCGTCTTCTTCTCCGACCAACTACGACAGCTACCTCCATCTACGTCGCCAACGACATCGACTGTTCCTCCTCCAGCCACGCTTGCTCCAGCGCCACCGCCAGGAGCGCTGCTCCTCCTCCACCAGCGACTCGGCCTCCCGCCGCCTTGGCCGAGCTGACCAACACCTCGCCGCTCGCCATCGACTCCAACACCACCTCGCCGCCCTCTTGGCCGTGTGTCGGCCAGAGGAAGGCCGACGATACGACGCCCAGTCTGCCTCGCCCGGTTCTCTTCAGCCGCCTCGCCGCCGGGCTCGCAGCCCGAGGTCCCCCGCACGTGCCCCGCACGTGCGTGGGAAACGTCGTCAGCACACATCCCAGGGGGTCACGTGCTACGCACGTGCCCCTTGGGTAAATTGCAGAAGACCCCCGGAGCTTCTTCATATTTCCGCTCCAGTCCACCGACCAGAGGCACGTGCTACGCACGTGCCATTCTGGTGAATTTGCATAGGAACCCCCCTGTTTCTTGGTAATTACGCAAACCCCCCCACTGCACTGTTTCTTTATTTATTTTATTTACCATTTATTGCATATGTACCCCTGTCGTCCCCTTTACTTTTAGACCTTCATATGATTAATTTATTTATTTAAAAATAGCACTATGTTTATCTTTCCATTCTCTACACATTGATATATTGTGAGCATTATTGTGATTGACGGTTAATTGGTAATCAATTATTCTGTGGAAATTTGCAAACTTTGCCCATTTCTTGCTCTTTAATTTTTATCTGATTAACCGTGGCTCTAAAAATCTCCGAAAAATCACATATTGTAGAGATTATTTTGATTAACATTGTGCCCAAAAATCTTTGCATTTACATGCATCATCTGCCTTGTAAAAATCATTGTGCACATTTCAATGTTTGATTTTTAATAGGTATTAAACCCCACATTTTCGAGGTTTAGGATTTTTCTGGGATCCATCACCTAGTGATAGATCTTAGATAATTTTATTTCTTGAAAATAAGTAGGTTTAATATTTATTAGAATTAAATATTGAAAATCATTTTGTTTGTATTTAAAAATTCGTAAAAAATTCATATTGCATCAGCAAATTCCAAAAAAATTACAGAATACTCATTTCATCATATTTTACATCTCGGCCAAATTTCGTATTTTCGGACATCATTTGATTGAAATTTACATTCTAGTCCCTAAAATAGGCCGAAATCGCATTTTGCATCCCTTTATTGCATTAAAAAATCCAAAAAAAGACCGCCTTGAAAGCCGAACTAAAAATTGGATAGACACTACTCTAGGTTGTTCCTTTGCCTCCTTGTGATCGACCTTGAGACTTGCCCAAGTAAAATAAACCTAAAAACCACTGGATTGAAATTGAATAAAATTTGTGGTTATTTCTTGACTGTTTCCGATTGCCGCCTACAACGAACAACTTATAATTATTTCCACGAACAAAGATTAAAAATACATTCTTAACGCGGCTTTTGCGGACTCGTCAGATGGCGCCGTTGCTGGGGAGGCAAACGGATTAGTTTTGTGTTTTAAAAATTTTTCGCTCGGTTTTCAGAATTCGAGTAGTCTGACCCCCGATTCTCTCACTGTAAATCCCATTTTATTTCTTGTATTTATTTTTCATCATTTATTTCATTTTTGATTATTTTCTGAGTAACTCTCTTACACCCATCTCTCTTATTTTTCTTGCGAGGTACCCGGCGTACGTGGAGCGGTTTTTCAAGGAACCAACGCATCTTCACCGACACCCGAAGAAACCGCAATTAAATTAAGATCGAGTCGAGTCGTGAGAGAGAGTAGAGTCTAGGTTTTTAATTTCTGCATTTTTATTTTCTGCTCATTTATAGCGGTGTCCGTTTGGACTCTCGCGTGTGTACAAAGACATTGAACTTTATTTGTGGTGTGTCGTGGCCTGTTTCACTCTCTGGAGAGGGTGGGGCCCGACTTGAGTGGCGATTAGGATAGACCTGCACATACGGCTCTTAGAGCATATTTTATTTTTGATTGTGCTCGTAGGATCTTAAGCCACACTGCACTTTAACTGAGACGCACATTAGATCGTTCAACTTAGCCAAATTCAACTCAATTCTTCCCGCTAATAGAACTTTCTGCTTAGGTGTGGTTTTCATCGGCTTGCACGCATTTAGTATAAATTTCCAATTCTGTATTGCATCCCACATGGAGATTGCGAGGAGGCACTGTAAGTCTTCTAACTGAGCATTCATCATAGTTTTCCGCGTGCATCGGCTTTTCCCGAATTCCTCTCTCTTGTTTTATCACATAAGTCTAAAGGAAATTGGGACTGGACGGTAGACGTGTATTTGTGTTCATCTAAATTCTACAGTGATCGCCTTAATAAAACTAGGACTGCTAAATATAGCCGATCTACAAAATCCATAAAATCAAGAATTTCTGCGGGAGAGCAACCCCGACATTGTTTGATTTATCTTGCAGCGAGGAGAGAGACGCACACTAGGATAGAGCCCAGCTCCAAACCTAACAGCTCGTTTAAACGGCTTGCAAGACTTGAATTATCACTAATTAAAACTAACAAGATAATTGACCGGACCCTTACGATCTTCACTTTGAGTTGAGTTGGTGAAACAACCCTTGTATTGTGTTTGATTGTGCGTAGAAAATAGTTCATCAACGAATACCACACAATTGTGCCTACATCATAAAACATCTTGTTGACCCCGAGAATGGAGGACTGTGGTAATTTTTGTTCAGGCTCGTCTCTCTCTACCACAAACTCCCCAATCTCAAAAGCCCAGAGAAACTCTTACTCTGGACCTGCTTGGCCTCCGGGAAACCCTTCCCAAGAACCCTATTCCTTCTTCCTCCTAGAAGGAGGACAGACCCACCCTGTCTATTTCTCACCCCGAAAGATCGAGAATAATTGTTACATCAATTCTTTCCAATCTATTAACTCAAACCCTTTATATTCTCCAGATAAAGAAAAAAAGATGCCACCCAAGATACCTTCCAAGAAAGACCCTGAAGACGAACCTAATGAAGATCCAATGAAGATGATTCTCGCGAGACTGGCTGCATCTGAGCAGCAACAGCAGCTACTGAGGGAGCAGCTCGAACAAATGAATGCTTGGGGAGAAGTGCCAATGGAAGCCGCATACAACCCTAGACAGTACAGAGTGTGGAACTATTTACAGCCACCACAACCAGAGATCCACTATGAACTGAAGCCACACTTTGTCAGTCAATTACCTCAATTCCATGGTAATACTACTGAGGAGCCATATGAATTCCTGAGGGACCTGGAGCTGATATGTTCTAATCTGAGGCACCCACAAGTCAGCCAAGACTACATTCGTCTCACTGCACTACCTTTCGCCTTGAAAGGGAAAGCAGACTACTGGGTGAAAAACTTGGGGGTAACTGTGACGACTTATGAGAGGTTTAAAAACCTCTTTCTGAAGAAATTCTACCCCTTGAGCCGGACCAATCAAATGAGGACCCGCATCACCAGTTTCGCTCAGATGCCCAATGAACCACTTTGTGAGGCATGTGATAGGTTTAAGGACCTGCTACAAAAATGTCCCTGCCATGATCTGGACAACAACATCCTAGTCCAATCACTCTACTCTGGCCTCAACCACGAGACTCAAGGGTTAGTTAGTGCTTCCTGCGGAGGGAATTACACATCACGAGGAGCTGAGACCGTCTGGAAAATACTGGAGCAGATGGCAGAAACAAGCCGGTCTCAAATTGCCAGTAGAGCATACACTGATTCCCTGAACACCCTTCAAGCCAAAGGCGGGAAGCAGACGGTGGCAGAAATAGCTGAGGACTTGATTCCAAGCATGCACTTTATTTCTGATAAATTGACAATTGTGGACAAGAGAATGAACGATATCGACAGTAGGATTTCGCAATTCCCGAAGCAGATGGAGGAACTCACCGAGAAGGTGTCCAAGATGGGGATGCCTAGTGCACCTACTGTCCCGATATATCATGTGCATCATGTCCAGGAGCAACCAGGAGCAGAGCAACAACAACCATGGGCTCACGATCAATCCCACTCCCAATTTTCCCAACAGCCGCCCCCACCGACTGAGACAGTCAAGGAAGTCCCGCCTCTGACATTTGAAGTGAATGGCATCTGGTACACCCAAGACACTACCCGACAGGGTAATATGGGAGACTGTCAGACTTATCAGCGCCCGCCTACTTTCTATAATGCCGCATTCCAGCAACCGAAGCAGCAGCAACCCTACAATCGCCAGAGCCAACCTCAGCAATACCATCAGCAATCTCAAGCCCCCAGACAATCAGCTCAGTCATCCAAATCCCCAGAAGAACCGATCGACATCCAGAGACAAATACTTGAGGAGTTTCGTCACTTCCGACATGAACTGGAAGATCTACGGGTTGATGTCAACCGCTTGTCCCGTTGGAAGGATGAGCAGACAGCTCCAGCCACAACCATTCCCGCCAGGTTCAAGCTAACCCCAATAGCTTGAACAAATTCAACTCATCTCAACACAATAACCAGGTATACTATCCAGACTTTTCCACATCTGAACATGAGATCCTTTCGTTTGACAAAATAAATGCCATGTCACTCAGGAGCGGAAGGACCGTGGTCGTACCTGACCGGGCAAGGGAATCGGACCATGAAGACTCGGAAGATCAACCGGAGGATGTTTCCGAGGAGGAAGATGAAGGACGCCTGAAGATCCCAGCAGTAGATAAAGGGAAAGCATCTATGGAGTCTGCATAGGACCTTGAACCTCTAGTTGCTGCAAAAATACCTTTGTCACCTTTTCAGCAACCTGATTTTGATTATTATGATTGTAATAAAAACTCCAAGTTGAATAAAGATGCTCTTATTTTTTATTCTGATCCTCTATCTCCTGTCTCAAATGCTTCCATTCCTTTCCCCCATGCCCTAAAAAAAGAAAAACAAAAGAAAAACATCAAAGATGACCCAGTCATGGAAAAATTCTGCCAACAAAACATCACAGTCAAAGTACCCTTTGATCAATACATGGCAGGAAATCCAGCCTTTCAGAAATACTTGAAGGCAAAATGCACCCCCACCCGGACTCGTACAAAGAGAACAAGTCAATTTGTGGAGACTCATATCTTGACAGTTGCCACCACTAAATACGTTAGAAACCAGCATCTGCCAAGAAAGAAAAGGGATCTAGGCGCCCATTACGTGGAGAGTCACATTGGCGGCATAGCATTCACACGCACACTTCTCGACAATGGATCTTCCATAAACCTTCTACCCTTAGCCTTATATTATCGATTGGAGTTGGGCCCTCTAAAGAAATCATCATCTTTACTCCAATTTGCTGATAAATCCACTAAAAGACCTAAGGGAGAAGTGAAGAATGTCATCATCATTATCGAGGGTACAGAATACAAAGTAGACTTCACTGTCCTGGACATGGAGACCCCGAACCATTGGAAGGAATCACAAATCATTCTTGGAAGACCTTTCTTAAGAACTGCTAAGGCCGTATTCGACTACGGAACTGGCATGATGAAATTCCGTTCTCCAAGCGGAGAAGTGGACTTGGAGATGAAACAAACAAAGTGGCAAAGGCCAGACTCCGAATCCAAAACTGAAGATGCCGAAACATCAGAATGCAATCTCCTCAGAACCACTGGGCCATGGGACCAACTGCCAGACATACATGTAGAAAGCACATCCTCAGAAGAAGAAATACTACACGATGCAGTCTCTGAGACTTCTAGACCCCCAGATTATCACACACTTGACAACACAGAAACCCTCTTGGATTTGTCAATCACATCACCTTTGGGACAGTCAATCGATGATGAGTCGGACGCGGCTCTGGCCGAATTACCATTCTCCTCTATCGATCCGACTCACTTTTCTTCGGAATTGGTAGCCAACATCTCACACAGCGATTCACCGCCAACCGATACTGAGCCAGAAGCAAGAGTCATTCAGCCAGACTTGATCGACGATTCAGAATTGCCAGAGCTGAAGCCACTTCCTCCCACACTGAAGTATGCATTCCTCAATGGACCCAAAGAAAAATTCCCTGTGATCATTAGCTCATCATTAACAGTGGACCAAGAATCCAGACTGATCGAAGTCCTTGAGCGAAATCGAAAAGCCATAGGTTGGACTGTGTCGGATCTCGTAGGAATAAACCCCGCTCTTTGCTCGCACCAAATTTATGTTGAAGATAATGCAAGGCCTTCCCGTGAATTTCAGAGAAGATTAAACCCCAATCTTCGGGAAGTAGTGAAGAAAGAAATAGAGAAATGGTGCAAAGCAGGATTTATTTACCCCATTTCTGACTCCAAGTGGGTAGCCCCCCTTCATGTCGTCCCGAAGAAGTCGGGAATCCAGATGGTTACCAATGAGGAGGGGGTAGAGATCGCGACCCGAGTACCCACGTCGTGGCGCGTCTGTGTCGATTACCGGCGCCTGAATGCTGCGACCAAGAAAGACTACTTTCCACTGCCATTCATTGATCAAATATTGGAGAGACTTGCAGGGAAAGCATTCTTCTGTTTTCTTGATGGGTACTCCGGCTACAATCAAGTAGCTATCGCTCCCGAGGATCAGGAAAAGACCACATTCACATGTCCCTTCGGTACTTATGCATTCAAGCGCATGCCATTCGGGCTTTGCAATGCCCCAGGCACATTTCAGCGGTGCATGATTGCCGTATTTGCTGAAATGGTTGGTGATTTCCTGGAGGTCTTCATGGACGACTTCTCGGTTCATGGTGATTCATTTGATACATGCTTAGCACACTTGGACCGAGTCCTTCAGAGATGCAGGGAGGTTAATTTGGTACTCTCCTGGGAGAAGAGTCACTTTATGGTGACTGAGGGTATCGTGTTGGGGCATGTCATCTCCAAAAAGGGAATGGAGGTGGACCCTGCCAAGGTGGATGTGATCAAGAAACTTGAGCCACCAACCAACGTCAAGTCAGTGAGGTCGTTCTTAGGACATGTTGGATTTTATCGACGGTTTATTCCTGATTTTTCAAAGATCGCCCGCCCACTGACTGAGCTCTTAGGAAAAGACACTGAGTTTATTGTAAATCACAGATGTCTAGAGGCCTTCGAGCTCCTGAAAAAGAAAATATGTGAATCGCCGATATTACAAGCTCCCGACTGGTCTCTTCCCTTCGAGATCATGACTGATGCATCGGATTTTGCTGTCGGAGCGGTACTCGGACAAAGAAGAGATGGAATTCCTTATGCGATTCACTACGCAAGCAAAGTGTTGGACCCTGCACAGAGAAACTATACAGTGACTGAAAAGGAAATGCTCGCGGTTGTTTGGGCCCTGGAAAAATTCAGATCATACATATCGGGCTCCAAGGTGACAATCTTCACAGATCACATAGCAATCGGATATCTCATGGATAAGAAGGATGCCAAGGCATGACTTTTGAGATGGATCTTTTTAATCCAGGAGTTTAATTTGGAGATTAAGGATAAACCTGGAATAAAGAATGTTGTTGCTGATCACCTTTCCCGAATCGAGCAAAACGATCATCCTGATATTGGACCAATCAAGGAGACTTTCCCAGACGAATCGGTTTGCGTCATTAATTCAACCGCATGGTATTCCGACATAGTGAACTATCTTGTCTCCAAGAAGGTTCCCTATGGTTGGACCAAAAAAATAATTGATCGATTAAAGTCGGATTCGAGAAAATACCATTGGGACGATCCTTTCCTTTTCTATGAAGGACCGGATTGTGTCTGGAGAAGATGTATTCCTCAGGAGGAATATCAGAGTGTCCTCACACACTATCACTCTCTCGAGGCTGGATGACACCATTCGGGAAAGAGAACCGCGCACAAGGTACTCCAATGTGGATTTTACTGGCGGACCTTATTTCAGGATGCTAATGAATTTGTACGGTCATGCCCGATTTGTCAAAGAATGGGAGGGACTATGGGATATAGAGATGAAATGCCCATGCAACCAATAATTTTCTGTGATGTTTTTGATGCATGGGGGATCGATTTTATGGGTCCCTTTCCCAACAGCAATGGATTTGAGTACATCTTGTTAGCGGTGGATTATTTATCAAGATGGGTAGAAGCTATTCCAACCCGAACCGCAGACAGCAAAGTCGTCTGTAAGTTTATCAAAGATAACATCATTGCGAGGTTCGAGATACCAAAAGTATTGATTTCTGATGGAGGTAGCCACTTCGTGAACAGGGAGATGAGATCTTTGGCTAAGGAGTACAAATTTGAGCATAGAATAGCCAACCCATATCATCCACAATCTAATGGCATGGCAGAGGTTTCTAATAGAGAGGTGAAGAGCATTCTCCAGAAGTTGGTTCGTCCCGATAGGAAGAATTGGTCGACACTGTTGGACCAAGTTCTATGGGCCTATAGGACAGCCTACAAGACTCCACTCGGTACTTCACCTTTTAGGATGATCTATGGCAAGCCATGTCATCTTCCTGCAGAATTGATCCACAAATCTGAATGGGCGATCAAAAAGTTGAATTGGAGTTGTCACCTTGGGAAACTATGTCAAGACTTAAATCTGAATGAGCTAATTGAAATCCGAAATCGGGCATATGACAACAGTGTGATTTATAAAGACAAGGTCAAGTGATGGCATGATAGACACATTCGAGAGAAGACCTTTGTCCCTGGACAAAAAGTGTGGTTGTTTAATGCTCGGTTGAAGATTTTTCATGGGAAACTAAAATCAAAATGGACGGGTCCCTACATTGTCATCGATGTGCATACCAATGGAAGCGTAGATATTGCCGAACTCAAAGAGAATGCACAACCGTTCTCAGTAAATGGACAAATGTTGAAGCCATACATTGAATCACTCAACGAACAAACAATTCAAGTCGAGGTCATCCATTTCACGCAGAGCGAGGACATTGAAAATCTATCTGATCATTCCCTCCCTCCCTCCCGACCACATCGGCCTCCGTGTACAGCTTCTTCCTTTACTTAGGCTAAGGCCTAAGTATAGGGGGAGACTGATACCATCTGTATATACCAGTCTTCTCCTGACTCCTAATCGCTCCATCTCCACCCTCCCTCCGTACTTAGGCTAATCAGAACATAGGTATAGGGGGAACCGACATCCACCCGTATATGCTCTCCTCATTTCCTGACCGCTTTTCCTTTCATTGTTTTTCTTTTCTCTTTTTTCTCACTCTCTTACGCTTAGCCCGAGCTATGTCTTCTTTACGCTTCTTGTGCTCTGAGGACATAGCACTCGCTAAGTATAGGGGGGTCTGTATATATACTATGTATATATTTTACCCATATCTCGTACTTTCGCATAAGTCTATATGTATTTACGGGGTGGGTAATAACTTGAAAAAAAAACAAAAAAAAGGAAGAAGAGTTCTACCACTAACACTGACCTGCCTAAAATTTTTGAAGGCTTCTTATTTCATTTTTGCATAAAAGAAATCCCTTGCATAAAATATCAAAAAAAGAAAAAGAAAAAAGAAAAACAATGTGTGTCTGCATTTCACACACCTGCACTTCATCCATCACCGCATGCATTTGCATCTGTGAAAAGTCATTGGGTTCTGAACCAAGTTATGAGCCGAAACCGAGAGTGGTCTGGGCTTGACCTTAATCCACCTAATTTTCAGAGGAACTTCACCGAGAAATAGAATTTTAAGAGCTTCAGGTCTTTTTGACTTAATTCCTTAAGTTCCACATAACAATGTGCAGCGTTTGACTCTTAGTGTCTAACCTGGTCTCTTCATTCTGGGTACCACTCTGGAATAGGGAATTAATTCGCACTCTCGCAATATGCACTTAGCTCAACCCAGACGGGATGTTGGAAGACTGTGTGAGTCTCTTTTTTGGTAGCGTGGAAATCTAAAGACCGGAGTACGGGTTGAAATAAAGCTTCGGAAAAGGGATGGACGGCTGGGCACAATTTTTCTAAGACCCCAAAAAATGTACGGAACAAAAGATTCTATATCCGTAGGGGCACAACAAGATCCAAGCAGAACCACCAAAAATTCCAAATACATAGAAGCATTCTACCAAATAAAAATCCGACCAAAAAGGTCCAAGCTTCAGAAACCTGCAGATCTTGGTGGAGACTCGGCTACACTGGCTATCTCCACAAGGAGAGGTGACTACACTGGCCACCCTCCAGTTCTTTTCTCTTTCTTCTATCTTCTCCCTCATTCGATTATGAACACAGCGCGACAGACCTTAGAAGGAAATACCTGACTCCCCGAGGACGAGTTACTGGAGAGGAGAGGAGCATGGTAGTCCGGCATTCTGAATGGGAAGAGCTAAAACCCTTCACACACATGAGTCGGTTATTCAATGTTCATAGGGTATACTTTGGGAAGAGGATTGATCTAAGATGACTTCTGAGTTGAAACTGTGTCAATGATGTGTAGAACTTGAGGGCTGTTGATTTTGAAATTCTAAGTCTCACAGAAGTTCTGCCACACTATTAATCCAAAGGTCGAGTTTAGCTTCACTTTCACCTTCAGTTCTTGGTCTTGGTATGGAACCCAGTCTCATTTCACTTCAAGGCATTTCTTTTTGAAGCTCAGGGACGAGCATGGTTTAAGTATAGGGGGATGATGAATCTCGGATTCACCATTCTAAGTCTCATTAATTAAGCTCAAGTCCCTCAAAATCAACAATATTTCTGCATTTATTCTGCATAATTAGCATTCAGGCATGATTTCATAAGAATTACGTTTTAGCATTAATGTCTGCATAAAATAAGAAGCCAAAAATCCAAGCCAAAAATGACCTGTAAATAGCCTAACTTCCCCTATTTTTAACTCCTTCATGCTAACACTGCATACCAAAAACTCACTTCCACTGTGTACTCATAACTGACAAAAATAAATAAAAAATACAAAAAAATCACTAACCCTGTTAAGTGGACCAAAAACCCAAACCCTAGTTTCAGGATTTTCAGACTAAAAGCCACATATCTTCCCCATCCAGTGTCCGATTTGATTCTACTCACTTTTGAACTAATGTACATTCAATTACCTTCAAAACAAGACCAAGTTCAAGTGAATCGGAGCTCGTATGTGAAAGTTGGGTTTTGGGCCTCTTTTGTATATTTTCGCGGCTTTTCTGACCTTTATTTTATGTATATATTTTATTAATTAATAAAAATCCAAAAAAATTAGAATTAGGTGCCTTTTATTTATCTTTGAGTTTTCCAGATTTTCTCGGATTTTTATCTTGTTTTAAAAATGACAAAAAAATTAGAAAACCCAAAAATCAAGGTATTCTATGTACATGGGATACCCCAAAAATTCACTTTTCACATTTGACCGAATTTGGCTTTGATGTCTTCATGAAAGTTCTAGATCTCGTCGAGACGAGCATTTTTTGTGAAGAAACCTTTTCGATCCGAGGTCATTTGCTATTTCTTTTGGATTTTACAAATTAATTTTCCTTCGAATTTTCTGGAGGTGACACATGGCCGCCCCAGAGGCCGCCACGTGTCATGTTTTTTGGCCTTTTTAAATCTCATTTTTAATTAAAAAAAATTATTAGCCGCACGTGCGACGCACGTGCCATCCAGGCACGTGCTCCGCACGTGCCCCATTCCTCCCTCCTTGATTCGCCACGTGGCGCACTATTGGCCGTCCGATCTCGGCCGATCGGACGGCCGCTGTGCGTCATCCCCAACCTCGCGCCTCCCCCTTTGTCGCCCCGCAACCGCCGCGCCCGTTATCCTCGCAACTACCTTTGACCGCGCCGCCTCCCTCGACGCCCAACGGTCTCCGCTCTCACCGCTAACGGCCGCTCCTCCTATCTCGCCCAGCCACCCCTCTCGTGCCCTATTTAAGAACGCCGACATCACCCCAATCCCCCATCCGCCGATCCTCGTTGAGTCCTCCTCCAGTGGTGACAGCCCGCGAGCTACTCCATCGTCGGCGTGATCCGAGAAGCCTCGCTCCTCGCCGCAGCGACACCTCCAGCGCTGCTTCGCTCCGGCCGCGTTTACCGTCGAGCCTCCATCTCCTCCAGGTATCCCTTCTTCTCTCTCTATCTCTCTTCTCTCTCTCAATCTCTCTCTCTATTCCCTTCCCTCGCTCTCTATCTTTCCGCCTACCTCCAATCATCGTCCCCTGCTCCATCTCGTCGACCCTCTGCTTCGCCAACTTCACCGAGCTCCGACCAACGCTCCCGCCTCGACTCCAGCGTCGTCTCCGACTCCATCGCCAACGACTTCACCACGCCTACGCCCGGCCTCCGCCTCGCCGTAGCCGGCCTTCGTATTCTTCTCCGACCAACTACGACAGCTACCTCCATCTACGTCGCCAACGACATCGACTGTTCCTCCTCCAGCCACGCCTGCTCCAGCGCCACCGCCAGGAGCGCTGCTCCTCCTCCACCAGCGACTCGGCCTCCCGCCGCCTTGGCCGAGCCGACCAACGCCTCGCTGCTCGCCATCGACTCCAACACCACCTCGCCGCCCTCTTGGCCGTGTGTCGGCCAGAGGAAGGCCGACGATACGACGCCCAGTCCGCCTCGCCCGGTTCTCTTCAGCCGCCTCGCCGCCGGGCTCGCAGCCCAAGGTCCCCCGCACGTGCCCCGCACGTGCGTGGGAAACGTCGTCAGCACACATCCCAGGGGGTCACGTGCTACGCACGTGCCCCTTGGGTAAATTGCAGAAGACCCCCGTAGCTTCTTCATATTTCCGCTCCAGTCCACCGACCAGAGGCACGTGCTACGCATGTGCCATTCTGGTGAATTTGCATAGGAACCCCCCTGTTTCTTGGTAATTACGCAAACCCCTCCACTACACTGTTTCTTTATTTATTTTATTTACCATTTATTGCATATGTACCCCTATCGTCCCCTTTAATTTTAGACCTTCATATGACATTAATTTATTTATTTAAAAATAGCACTGTGTTTACCTTTTCATTCTCTACACATTGATATATTGTGAGCATTATTGTGATTGACGGTTAATTGGTAATTAATTATTTTGTGGAAATTTGCAAGCTTTACCCATTTCTTGCTCTTTAATTTTTATCTGATTAACCGTGGCTCTAAAAATCTCCGAAAAATCACATATTGTAGAGATTATTTTGATTAACATTGTGCCCAAAAATCTTTGCATTTGCATGCATAATTTGCCTTGTAAAAATCATTGTGCACATTTCAATGTTTGATTTTTAATAGGTATTAAACCCCACATTTTCGAAGTTTAGGATTTTTATGGGATCCATCACCTAGTGATAGATCTTAGATAATTTTATTTCTTGAAAATAAGTAGGTTTAATATTTATTAGAATTAAATATTGAAAATCATTTTGTTTGCATTTAAAAACTCGTAAAAATTTCATATTGCATCAGAAAATTCCAAAAAAATTACAGAATACTCATTTCATCATATTTTACATCTCGGCCAAATTTCGTATTTTTCGGACATCATTTGATTGAAATTTACATTCTAGTCCCTAAAATAGGCCGAAATCGCATTTTGCATCCCTTTATTGCATTAAAAAATCCAAAAAAAAGACCGCCTTGAAAGCCAAACTAAAAATTGGATAGACACAACTCTAGGTTGTTCCTTTGCCTCCTTGTGATCGACCATGGGACTTGCCCAAGTAAAATAAACCTAAAAACCACTGGATTGAAATTGAATAAAATTTGTGGTTATTTCTTGACTGTTTCCGATTGCCGCCTACAACGAACGACTTATAATTATTTCCACGAACAAAGATTAAAAATACATTCTTAACGCGGCTTTTGCGGACTCGTCACCTGGCACTTAGGTCAATATCAAAAAGATAGCATATGAACTTGTTCACATACTAGCTAGGTTTTTGCTGACACTCAGGTTTTCTGCAGCCTTCATTAACTTTATCCCATCCTCGAATATCATCAGATCGGGTCTAAACTCAAATCTCTAGTCCTAGTTCCTCAAGTGATATCTCAACTCATCTCATCAATCATGCAGTTGTGAAAGTGATTGTGCTTATCATATTCTTTTTGAAGGTAGAGATGAAGAGTGCAATATAGCGCTCAAATCTTTCAAACTAGGGGAGTGTGGATTATTAAGTTAAAAACCCTAATGACTAAGGCATGCTAACTCAGAATCTCAAGATCTCAGGAATCAAATGTCCTCAAAAATCCTCAAGCCTTGAGTGATGGTGAATGTGTCAGGAATATATCGACCAAGGAATGCATGAAAAGCTTGATGAAATGCAAGACCATGAGTGATGCTTTTTTTTAATGCATTTTTTTCCAAAAAGTTTTGTTTTTGGTGTGTTTTTTTTGTTTTGTTTTTATTTTGTTGTTTTTTTGAAAAACAGGTATTATACACACTATTTGTATCCATCCCCGATGTTAGATAGAAAAGATTAAAGTACGAGCTATGGATAAAGTAGATAAAGTATATACAAATACACCCCCCTATACTTAGCATGTGCTATGTCCTCATGGCACAAAGTGAAATGGTGACATAGCTCGTACTAAATATAGAAGGACTAAAAACAGAAGAAGAGAAGTGATGTATAAACAACGAATGCGGTCCCCCTATACTTAGGCTCAGGTCAACGTAAGTATAATCGGTTAATTACAGATGGGGAACCGGGAAGAATTTCGGATGTACAAGAGAGTGTAGGTCTCGGAGAGGTGCGCCATCTGGGCAGATCAAATTTTTCATCAAAACCTATGCCCTGAGTGAAGGAGATCTGTTCAACTTGTACTAATTGCTCATTGGATTCGACAAAATGTTTAAGCAGCTGACCATTGACTATAGATGTTTGCGCGCTATCTGCGGTCTCTGAGATCTCAACACTCCCATTATTGTGTACCTCTCTTACAATGAAGGGTCCCGTCCATTTTGATTTCAATTTTCCTTGGAAAATTTTCAACTTTGCATTAAATAGCCAAACTTTCTGTCCTGGGACAAAGTTCTTTGTTCGAATGTTCTTGTCATGCCATCTCTTTACTTTTTCTTTGTAGATGGTGCTGTTTTCGTAAGCATGATTTTGGATTTCAGACAGTTTATTCAAATTCATGTCTCGGTTCTTCTTTCCTTGGTGACAGTTCCAATTAATCTTTTTGATTGCCCATTCTGATTTATGGACGAGCTCAGCGGGCAAATGGCATGGTTTTCCATATACCATTCTAAACGGGGAGGTTCCCAATGGGGTCTTATAAGCCGTCCGGTAAGCCCACAGAACTTGGTCCAGGAGTTGGGACCAGTTCTTCCTGTCAGGATGAACGAGCTTCTGTAAAATTCCTTTAACCTCCCTGTTTGACACCTCGGCCATGCCATTGGATTGTGGGTGGTAAGGAGTAGCGACACGGTGCTTGATGCCGTATTCCTTAGTCAACTTCTTCACCTCCCGACTGACAAAGTGGCTTCCCCCATCAGATATTAAAACTTTTGGAATTCCAAACCTCGAAATAATATGATCTTTCAAAAATTTGCAAACAGTTTTGCTATCTGCAGCTCGAGTAGGGATAGCCTCCACCCATCTAGATAAATAATCTACCGCGAGAAGAATATATTCAAATCCTTGACTATTGGGGAATGGGCCCATAAAGTCAATGCCCCATGCATCGAATACGTCACAGATGATCACTGGTTGCATAGGCATGGCATCTTTGGAACCAATGGTTCCTCCCATTCTCTGACAGACGGGGCACGACCTCACAAAATTATAAGCATCCTTAAACAAGGTCGGCCAGTAAAATCCACATTGCAATATCTTCTCAGCGGTCCTCCTCCCAGAGTGATGTCCTCCCGCCTCCAAGGTGTGGCATAGATTGAGGATACTTTGATATTCCTCTTGAGGAATACATCTTCGCCATATGCAATCCGGTCCTTCAAAGAAAAGGAAAGGATCTTCCCAATGATAGTGTCTCGCTTCAGATATGAGTCGATCGATTTTGTTTCTGGGCCAACCTTGAGGAACTTCATTGGTGACGAGATAATTCACCGTGTCTGCATACCAAGGAAGCGAGTCAATAGCAGAAATTAATTCGTCTGGGAAGGTTTCACGGATGGATTCAGATTCCGGAATTTTGTTATGTTCAATCCGTGATAAATGATCAGCCACGACATTCTTAACACCAGGTTTGTCCTTAATCTCCAAATCAAATTCTTGAAGCAGTAGAATCCATCTCAGAAGTCGTGCTTTTGCATCCTTTTTGGCCATTAAATAGCGAATGGCAGAATGGTCTGTGTAAACTGTCACCTTAGATCCTAGAAGTATTGATCGAAATTTTTCCAAGGCAAACACCACAGCAAGCATTTCTTTTTCGGTCACAGTGTAATTTTTCTGAGCAGGGTCTAAAACTTTGCTTGCGTAGTGAATAGCATACGGGATTCCATCTTTTCGTTGTCCTAATACAACCCCTACAGCGAAATCAGAGGCGTCTGTCATGATCTCGAAGGGAAGAGACCAGTCGGGAGCTTATAGGACGGGAGTCTCAATGATCCTTTTCTTGAGTAATTCGAATGCCTCTAGACACTTATGATCTACCACGAATTCGGTGTCTTTCCCCAGAAGGTCAGTTAGCGGTCGGGCAATTTTTGAAAAATCTTTGATAAATCTCCTGTAAAATCCGACATGCCCTAGAAAAGACCATACTTGTTTCACATTTGTGGGTGGCTCAAGCTTTTTGATCACATCAATTTTGGCAGGGTCAACCTCCATTCCCTTTGAGATGACATGCCCTAGTACAATGCCTTATTTTACCATGAAATGGCTTTTTTCCCAAGAGAGCACCAGATTCACTTCTCTACACTTTTGGAGGACTCGATCCAGGTGCGCTAGACAATCATCGAATGAATCACCATGGACCGAGAAGTCATCCATGAAGACTTCCAGGAAATCCCCGACCATGTCGGCAAAAATCGCAATCATGCACCGCTGAAAGGTGCCTAGGGCATTGCAAACCCAAAAGGCATTCGCTTGAATGCGTATGTGCCGAAGGGACATGTGAAAGTAGTCTTTTCCTGGTCCTCGGGGGCGATGGCTACCTGATTGTAGCCCGAGTACCCGTCTAAGAAACAGAAGTATTCTCTCCCTGCCAATCTCTCCAGGATTTGATCAATAAAAGGCAGCGGAAAGTGATCCTTCTTTGTTGCGGCATTCAGGCGCCTGTAATCCACACAGACACGCCACGACGTAGGTACCCGTGTCGTAATCTCTTCTCCCTCCTCATTGGTGATAATCTGGAGTCCTGACTTTTTCGGGACTACATGCAAAGGTGACACCCATTTGGAGTCGGAGATGGGATATATGAACCCAGCTTTACACCATTTTTCGATCTCAGTCTTAACCACTTCCCGTAAGTTTGGATTCAATCTACGTTGGCATTCACGGGAGGGTTTAGCATTATCTTCTAAGTAAATATGGTGTGAGCATAGGGCTGGGTTAATCCCTGGAAGATCAGACAATCTCCAGTCTATAGCCTTGCGGTTTTTCTCCAAAACATTAAGCAGGCGGATCTCCTGCTCTTCGGTCAGTTGTGAGCTGATAATGACCGGAAATTGTCCTTTTTGTCCTGCAAGGAAGGCATACTTAAGTGTAGGGGGCAATGGTTTGAGTTCAGGTAAGTCAATGATGTTTCTCGAATCTGGTTCTGTCTGTGATGTTTGTTTTTGTGATGTGGACGCTTGTAGTGTATCAATGTTGACCACCATCATGGTTGTATCAGGGATCGGATCGCTAATGATGGAATGAGGTGTGGCAATCGCCGCGTCCGATCTGTGTACCTTACTCAAGGATTGTCCATAAGGAGAATGGACTGACAGGTCGAGAGTGGCCTCTGAGTCTCCAAGAGTATAGGTAGATGCATGGATGAGCTGGCAGACTAAGTCATCAACAATTTCCTCACCAGATGAGGTTGATTCTATCATAGCGGCTGGGTTTTGTCTCCAGGACCCAGCTGTTGGTTCTGTAATTTCAGTCTCAGTTTCTGATTTTTCAGACTCGGTGCTCGACTCAGTGTCAGGTCTTTGGAACCTAGTTTGCTGCATTTTAAGTTCAACTTTTCCGAACTGGATTCTCCCGGATGTATAATCAAATATAGCTCCTGCGGTCCTAAGGAAGGGTCGCCCTAGTATCATCTAGGAATCTTTCCAATTTCTAGGGACATCCATGTCAAGAATTGTAAAATCGACAGGGTAGTTTTGTCTCTCTATGTTGATGACGATGTTTCGAATCTCGCCCCTAGGTCGCTTAGTTGAGGTGTCTGCGAATTGAAGTACAGCTGCAGATTGTTTAAGAGGACCTAGATTTAGATGCTCATATAGGATTGTGGGCATGAGATTGATGGATGATCCATTGTCTAACAATGTTCTCGCAAACTTGATTTCCTTGATGTAGCTAGTGACAAAGTGAGCACCCATGTCTCTCTTCTTTCTTGGCAGCTCATTTTTTATAAGACGAGATGTGGCTACTGAGAGAATGTGTTTCTTTGTTCGGCTAGGAGTTTGTTTGCTGGCCCTAGTTGGTGTGCATCTCACCTTCAGGTATTTTCGAAAAGCCGAGTCTCTTTCTATCATCTCGTCTAGGGACAGAGTGACCTTAATATTTTCCTTACATATGTGGGCCATCTCTTCATCATTTTTTTGGTTTTTTATGTTTTTCTTCTTCCCTGTCGTAAGAGCACGGGGGAAAGGAATAGATTTGTTGTGATCAACATCATCACTTTTATTGAATGAAAAAGTTCGTACAGGACTCTGACTCGGACTAAAAACAGGGAAATTTAAGGTTAGAGGATGGTGTCTTGGTGGCATTTCTTTGTCTGACTCAGACTCAGACTCTCCATTATATCCGGGTGGTGTGGGTGGGACTTGTTCTTTCTCCTCCTGTCTTCGTTTGTCAATTCCCCCAGGGTTGTGTGAATTGGTGGACACTGGGGCTATGTCTTCGTGTTCCTTTGCTCGATCAGGCATGGTTACGGTCCTTCCGCTCCTAAGAGAGATATGATAAGAGTCATTATTTGAGGAGGGCTTAAGATCAGGTATGGAATAGTCAGATATTAATACCTGATTGTGTCCAAGGCTATTTGGGTTAGCCTGGACTTGAGCTGGAATCACGGTCTGGGGTGCTGTTACCTCATCTCTCCAACGAGAGAGTCGATTTATGTCGACTCTCATGTCATGAAGCTCACCCAGCACTCGCTGGAGTTCTGGAGAGATAGCAGAAGAGGAGGAGGACCCTTGGCCCTGCCTGGCCTGAGGTCGCTGATACTGCCCTTGTTGGCTTTGGCGTTGGTTCTGCTGTGGCTGAGGTTGCGGGTTCTGATAACCCGTGCGATATTGCTGCCTCTGTTGTAGTTGAGGCTGGTAGGTGGGATGGGCTTGCGGTGGACGAGGATTTGGAGTAGAGTTTTGGCCTGAGCGATTGACTGGTTCCAAATTGTACCAGACTCCGTTTATCTCCATGACCTGTGGAGGTTCCTCAAAATCAGTCTGAGCGGAGGTTTCATCAGTTTGAGAGGACAAGACTTGGTCTCCACCCCAATGGCTATTTTGCCCTACCCCTTGACCTTGAATGTAGTGAATTTGGTGTATGGGTGCGGGGGGTGCAATCTTTGATACCCTGTCAGCCAATTCCTCCATTTGTTTAGGCAATTTGGCTAATTTCTCCATATCAGATGATTTATGGATCTCATCCACCTTTTTATAAATCTGCTCAACCATAGTTAGCTTATCAGCTATTATTCCCATGTCAGCATTGTGATCGGTCGTCAGATTATTCACCATCTTTTTGGAGCCGGCTATGTAAGCCCGGCTGGTGGTTTGTGCACGACTAGATTCAGCAAGTCTCTCGAACACCCTGTAGACGGTGTCCTCGTGGCGTCCCATGTAGATTCCTCCGCAGGATGCACTAACCAACCCTTGAGTCTCAGGGTTCATCCCGCTCACAAGACTTTGGACCAGCATCATTTTACTTATCCCGTGTCCTGGGCATTTCTGTACTAAGTCTGCGAATCTTTCCCAGGTTTCATGAAATGGTTCACTCGGGTGTTGGGTGAAACTCGTGAGCTTTATCCTCATTTGATTAATTCTACTAACTGGGTAGAATTTCTTTAAGAACAGAATCTTGAACGTGGCCCATGTCGTGACTATTTCCCCTAGATTTTTTAGCCAATAAGACGCCTTATCAGTCAAGGCGAAGGGGACATCTCTCAACCTTATGTAGTCCTGGCTAACCTTAGGGTGGCAGAGGTTAGCACAGACTAACTCGAAGTCGCGGAGGAAGATATATGGTTCTTCATGGTTATTTCCTCCGAACTTTGGCAATAGTGCCAGGAAATGCGGTTTGTGTTCGAACGCATCCTCAGGGGGGACAGGTCTCAACCAATTATAATCTTCATCTAATTCTGGGAGATACGTGTCTTCCATAGCAGCCTCGCCTTGTTGTATTATTGCCAACTGCGTCCTAAGTAGTTCATTGGTTTGTTCGGCAGCGGCTATCCTAGCCAAGAGGGCATGGATGGGGTCATTGTTGTTCTCATCGTCACTAGGGTTCTTCTTTGGAGGCATTTTGATTCACCTTCAGAAAGGAAGAGTTAAGTGTTAAGTGCCGGAATTGAATGAGGTTTTTGATAAGGATAAGAGATTCCTTAGCAAATGAGTGAAAAGAACAAGTCAAGGAGGAGAGAATCTATACGAGGAAGCAGACACAAAGCAAACACCAGTCAATTTTCAAGTTCACCACTCAACACAGATGAAGGCACGTCAGGGTTCGGCCGCTTATCTTTTCAATTTTAATTTAATGACAAGACAATCTTGCAATAAGCGGAGCTGTTAGGAGCCAAAATATTTTGTAAAGACTTTCCCGAGTTCATACAACTAGTTGCACCCACTTTCAGCCAGTATAGATGTAAGTACGAACCGTTTAAACGGCTACCCGTGTTACTTGAGGACGGTGCCTTCCGCGGTGTCCTTTAAACCACCTACTCTGCTAAGGGAAGTCGGACCGTAAACGGCTACCCGAGACCCTCACTGAAAAGTAGCTAATTGTTTTTAAAATCAGTAGTCTGAATGAAATATTTCGGTTTTTGGCTCTACCCTAAGGTGTGCGATCTTGTCCTTACACAAACAATGAGTGGGTTTCTCTCCACCAACAAAAGTTAATTTTAGGTCAGTTTATTTACAGTCACCTTGATTAGCAGTCCCAATTTTAGATTAAGGTTATCACTGTAGTTTATGTGAGCACAGAAATTCACGCCTAACGAGCAGTCCCAATTCCGTTAATTCCTAAGTTGTAAAACTTGAGGAGGGAGAATCGAAAAAGCCAATGCAAGCGTAAATCAATGATGCATGCTTAAGAGAAGGACTTACAGTGAATCCTCGCGTTCTTCATGCGGGATGCAAGACAAGGAATTTTAAATTTACACTAAATGATATGCACAGATGAAAAACGCCCTAAACAGATAGTTCTATTAGCGGGAAGAATTGATTAAAATTTTTGGCTAATGTTGAACGATCTATAGTGCGTTTAATTAGTGAAAAAGTGTGGCCTAAAGATTACGAGCACAATCAAAGATAAACAGGCAAGCGTATATGTGCCTAAGTCCTACGCCACTCAAGTCAGGTCCCAACCACACAGAAGGGGTTGAAACAGACCCGACACACCACAGGAATGTTCAGTCTTAATTATTACAAGGGTTCAATGAGAGGGACCCTGAGAATATTGCAAAAAATTAAACCTATGCTAAGCTCTCTCACAAAATTAAAATTCGGTCTTCTTAGCAGATCCTTGAATTAATATCGAATTCCAGCTCCCAGAAGTCTGCAAAGAGAGAATTTGCGGTTAGTAGCAGAAGTAAGAGAGAAATGCAAAAATGCAAAAAAAAATTCACAAAAACCAATTACCAAAATGATTTAAAACCCTAAAAATTCGCCGTTCCCCGGCAACGGCGCCATTTGATGATCGCGAAATTCGCCTCTTTAAAAATGAGGAATTGTAGTATAGGAGACGGATTTCGATCGTCAAAATACCACAAGCGTTGAATGTTGTGGAATATTTTACTTGGCAAGTTTACCAAGGTCGAACACAGGGAACAATGATTTTTAGTTGCGTGGTTTTTAAATCAAATTAAATAATTAATTAATGCTTGATTAATTTGTGTGTTTGCAAAAATATACAATGCGAAGATGTCAATGTTATGCACAGAAAATGAATGGGAATACTAATTCAGCTCAGGATCTTGTGATTTTGCACGATTTAAATCCTCAATTAACAACTTGTATTAATCATCAAATATTATCACAGATCGAATAATAATGTAACCAAGAAAAATCAATCGACTCCAAGTTCACAGATTTAATGTAAAATGACTTTTCTAAGTTAATAGATGATCACCCAAATAGAGAGTCAAAAATAATGGTCCTCAATTCAATCCCTGTAATGATTTGGAATAATCAACAATAAAACAATGGGTTAATCAAATTAAAATTTCTCAACGGAACTCCTGCAACAGGTTTATCGTTAAATTCTCAAGCACAAGTATGTCAAAATTGAGCCTGCATGTCAAATTAGATCCTTGAAGAATAATAGATAGTAAACAACCTCAGATCTGTTCACAAGGTATACTAAGTTGTAGAGCATGAAAATAGCTTCGAAACGACATATTATATGCTAAAATCGGAGTCCGTATGACAAAGATATGATGAAATGAAATTTCAGGGACTAAAATGTAAATAAAATAAAGTTTTCTTTGCAAAAAGGTCCCTGGGAGGACTTATCTGTAATTAAAGAAAATTCGGAGGGCCTCCTCTGTAATGTACCCCTGGCGGGGGTATTTCTGCAATTTCTTAAAGTTCCAGGAGCTTGAGTGCAATTTTCCCAAGAGCGCACGTGCTCTGGTTCGGGCCCGGGCCTGGAGGCACGGGCGTACGAGGTAGAGGCGCGGGGTCCGAGCCTGAGGCGCGGGTCAAAGCAGGAGGCTCGGGTGACCGAGCCTATGGTTCGGGGGCTGGCTCGGGGATCCCGAGCCTCGAGGCTCGGTTGGGCGCGTGGTGGCTCGACGACCGTCGGATCAAGGGCTGATTAGCCCGATCCGACGACAACTGTGCCTCGTGGTGGGGTGGTGCTGCAAGTGCAGCCGAGGCGGAGGCGGCGATGGCGTAGCGAGGTCGCCGACGCGCGTGGGCGCGGCGGTGCAGAGGCAGAGGCGGCGATGGACTCGGCAGCACCCCCGCACGGCGGAGAAGGCGCGCAGGAGCTCGGGCCGGTCGACACACGACCGGCGGGGCTCACAGGTGGGGGTGGAGCGAGGCTGTCGGAGGTCGAGGGCCAAGGTGCGGCGGTGGCGTAGCGCCTCGGCTGCTGTACGGAGGTGGTGGAGGCGAGCTGGAGTGGCGTCACCCCCGGCGGTGAGGGCGAGGCGGCGAGCTGTACCTGCAAGTTAGCACGAAGAAGAAAAACAGAGAAGGGGCTGGTTTTGGTGGGTTTGGTGGCGCGGGGTCCAGGCCAAGGCGAGGCCGGAGCTGACGACGGAGAAGAAGAAGAGGAAGGAGAGGAAACCTGGGGGGTACCTGGCGTGGCTCGAGTCGCGGGAGAGCGACGAGCTCGGCAGCTTGCTGCAACAGGACTTCTTGAAGTCCTGGATCTCACCAAGATCGTGGCCGCTGTCACCGGCGAGAGGGTGGATACATTTGGGAGCCGGTGAGGGGTTGCTTTATAGGATGACGGCGGCTGGGGGGTTACGGTCGAGGATGGTAACGGCCGGAGGAGGTGATTAAGGCCGTGCATGGCGGCGGCGGTTACAAGGGGAAGAACGGTAAGGAGAGGGGGAGCGGCTTTGGCAACGACTGGAGGAAGGGGAAGATGGGGTCACGTGCTAGGCACGTGACCCGGGTGTGACCAGGAGAGAGAGAGTGAGGTGGGGTGCCACGTGGCACGCCCTGGAGCTACCACGTGGCACCAAAAAAATTTCAGATTTTTAAGTGGGAAAAAGAGATAGAAAATGACCTCGGATCGAAAAATTTTCTTCACAAAAGTTGTTCGGCTCGTCGAGATCTACAACTTTCATGAAGGGCCCGGGAGCAAAAGAGGTCACCTGTGTGAAGTGGTATTTTTGGTGGCTTTCCTTGTGTACGAGAAACCGATTTTTGGAGTTTTGTAATTTTTTTGGTGGTTTTAGAGAGGATAAAAATTCTAAAAAAAATACGATAAAATATAAGAAAATTATTTACACATTAATCTAATTTTTTTGGATTTTTAATAAGTAAGAAAATAGGAAAATAAAATAAAAGTAAGAAACTGACAACTTTTGTACAGACCGACAACGGACACTCGGACTTGGTCAGTTTCTTTGATTTCAATTTTAATCTGGATTTAGATTTTCACGTCGCTTAATAAAACTTTCATCAAAGAATATAAATGAAAAAGAAACAAAATTAAAAGAGTTAACTAAGTACATAAAATCTCAGGTCAAAATTAGCAAGAAGTTAAAATGCGTAAAAGAGGCCCAAAACCCAACTTTCACATATGAGCTCCGAATTTTATGAAATTGGTCTTGTTTTGAAGGTATTTAAAAATGGAGTACTTTAAAAGTGAGTAGACCAAAATCGGACACTGTATGAGGGAGATATGCTCGGTTTAGTCCGTCAGATGTAAAATTTGACTTTTGGATTATTTGACACTTATTGGAGTTAGTAATTTTTTTGTATTTTTTATTTAATAAGGTTAGTAATATCTACACAATGGAGATGGTTTTGGGTTAATCGGAGTTAGGATGAATTAACTAAAAATGTGAGAAGTTAGCGGCTTTTTGGGCTAATTTACACAAGGGATTTTTAATGCAATTTATGCATGATGAAATGCAGATATTATTTACACATGTATGAATGCTAATAATGCTCTATTAATGATTAATTGCAAGTGGATGATGGGGGACAGAGCCTAAATGACCAATTTTAGCATGATGAATACGTGATTCATCATAATTTTAATTTAATGACCAATTTTAGCATGATGAATACGATATTCATCATAATTTAGCATGATGAATACGGGATTCGGCCGCTTATCTTTTCAATTTTAATTTAATGACAAGACAATCTTGCAAATTAAGCGGAGCTGTTAGGAGCCAAAATATTTTATAAAGACTGTCCCGAGTTCATACAACTAGTTGCACCCACTTTCAGCCAGTATAGGTGTAAGTACGGACCGTTTAAACGGCTACCCGTGTTACTTGAGGACGGTGCCTTCCGCGGTGTCCTCTAAACCACCTACTCTGCTAAGGGAAGTCGGACCGTAAACGGCTACCCGAGACCCTCACTGAAAAGTAGCTAATTGTTTTTAAAATCAGCAGTCTGAATGAAATATTTCGGTTTCTGGCTCTACCCTAAGGTGTGCGATCTTGTTCTTACACAAACAATGAGTGGGTTTCTCTCCACCAACAAAAGTTAATTTTAGGTCAGTTTATTTACAGTCACCTTGATTAGCAGTCCAAGGCTATTTGAACAGAGATCCTTAAAGGTTTACTCAAGATGACAAACAAGTTCCCGCATAGCGCAGGCTGGCGAGTCGCGTACTTGCATGTGCTAAAATAATACGAGAAACGATTCAAGATCAGATATCAGTAATTGCAATTGTATACCATTGTGAACTCTACCCAACAGGTGGAAATATCAAGATTAATATGGTAGTCCTCAAACGATGATTAAATTAATAAATAAAAATAGTTATCATGCAATCCCTTGAAAATTAGAATAATTCAATATATTCCAGTTTCTACAATATATGCATATGCTACTAGATAGAGTTAAGTACACATGCGTTCGATTACCCCTACATTACTTATTATAGTGTTTGTCTTATTATTGGACAATTGCTCATAACGTTACCCTCTTGTGAATCCAATAAGTGTAGCTGAGCAACAGCCACGACAGTAGCGACTTTCAAGAGATCGGACTTTCCACGTCATACTTGCACCAGGCAGGGTGCGTATACTTAGAGTAATTTATTGCTTCTGCATTATTTTTCCGTTCTATTTGAGAGAAAATATGATGAGATATCTGAAGAGCTTATCCTACACATTTGATGGTTATATGTTGTATCTTATTTTGTAGACATGAACTTGTTGGACAGTATTAATGAGAATGAATCGATGTAACATTTACATTTTATTTTATATTATTCTCATACTGTTATATATATTTCAAATATTAAATAGCGTGCATTATTTGATTTGCTAAGTATCAGAGAACATGGAAGTAGTTGGATCGTAGGTCTGACGCTCCCGTCTCCTCGGTTTCAGTAGCCGAAGAAGTGAGGTGTTACATCATTGTTCTTTATAAGTAGTCTATAAGCAATTCTCTTGGTCGTTCCTTTAGTTTGGTAGCATGTATGATAACATAAAAATGAAGGGAACACTTACAACCGTTCCTTTGGGTTTATCGGAAGGGTTGTCGCAGTTATCCATACACTTTTTCTTTGTCTCCCCTAGTTACCACATAGAGCAAATAGCAACAATTGAGTTTAGCGACGACTGCAATGACCACTCCACCTGGTCTTGACAAAAAAAATATTTTCATACTTCAACTCTTCGCTACTAAATTGACTTTGTTCTTTGTTATAGTTTATATAATTATAGATATACATTTCCGAATTTTTTAGTAACCTTAATTCATAACACCCTAAGAATCGTCCTAAAATACGCAAAATGAATGTTAACCAACATACCATGGATGTTTGGAAAGTTTTTATATTCCTGAGATCCATCATATTCTAACATAAGTATAAAAATAAACATTCTTGAGAAACTTTTACAACATCATATAATAAGAATCATCCTAATATTTTTACAATATAAGAACCATCTTAACATAATTGTGTGGAAATATTCTTTATAAGTTTATTAGTCCTTATCATTGTGATGTCATTGTCATCACCTTCGGCATGGACGTGATCATCTCCATCATTCCGTGCATTTGCATGAAGACATTTGCATGAAGACATAAAGTCTTACCATACCTCCGCGCATCTTTTGATTCTTCTCTTCTTTACTTATATAATTTTGTCACAAATCTTAATAACAATATTTTTTTATTGTAATTTTCTTACACATTTTTAAGATGAGGAGCTACCTCTTCATGCCAAATATGAATTACTGCACCACGATCACTGTGTCTATCTCGAAATTCTCAAACCTTGTTGTTCAGAGAAAATCATCATCATGAGAAACCAACACTTGGCTAACGTTGGTACTCTCACTCAAGGAGGTGGTGATCAGACTAATTATCTAATATTAAATATTTTTAGAATAAAACTAAGACTTAACTACCTATTATCGATTCTATATCTCAGAAAATGATTAATTACTTAAACGAAAATAACTATAAGAATTGCCTATCTAATGAACGGCTCAATTTACACCACAACTCTTCAAATTTCAATTACTCAAAAATTTATATCTTATTTAGCCATTTACCTAAAAATGAACATAGATAATTACAAAAGAATGATAAAATATTCAATAAAAAATAAAATACTTATAAAGGTTGTCAAATAATCGATTGGTATATGTCTATCCATTTTATGTGCTATGCTATGTATTTTTTAAAAAAAATTGTAGTTAATGTAATCAGGATTGTCACGTAGCCTATGGATGAACTTAAGCAAGTTCTCATCTGAAAATATATAGATGCCGATGAGTGGCGGGAGAACTCTATATAGTGGTTACGGTAGTCACTGATTGTCATCGATCCTTACCTTAGCTTGGCGACAGTCTCCCCTTGATCCTTTATCTAATGGTTTGTGTAAATCCGTGAGAGGTACTCATCCATGAATACATCTCAAGGGTCATGCTCCCTCTGGCGTGTGGATCATCCTCAAAACCGGATTTCAATATTCTTAGGCTTGATAAAAAGGTTTTGATTGGCCCTATCTGTACATCATAAAGTCTCCAGACTTAAAATATTAGGTTCCACATAAGGCTTCAATTAACATGGTTTCTTGACAAGTCATTGACAACAGAGGGTAAGGACAAAAACATGGAGGAGGTGTCATGAAGAGTGAGGTGTGGCATGATGACGAAGGGTTAATGGCAACGGTAGCGGTGTAGGGAGGAGGAGAGGTAGCGACAATGGCTGCGGAGGGACTTGCTGCATGGGAGGAGGTGGTGGCACAAGGGGGACATTATGATGCTAATGACTAGAGGGAGAGGCACGATGGAAGAGTAGGTGGAGGCTGAGGAGGTGGTGCTATGAGGTAGTGGTGACAAAGACAGTGGGAGAGAAAGTACGAGGGAAGATGGCATGCTATTGAAATTCGGTATGTTGTAAGGACAAATTATGAAAGTTCTAATGGATTTCTTTAAAGTTAACTTTTTATCCAGGTGAAAGTTAACTCAAAGGATCATAGTGTAAGGGTTAGTATGAAGATGTCAAGAGTTGTCGTGTACTTGCAAAAGTGTGTAGAAATCATGCATAAGTATTTCTTTCTTTATTAGATATGTCATTTTAAGCACTTAGTTGAAAACAAAAATATTAGCCTCAATCCCACTCAAGTCTTTACTTGATATGTCACATTGATGGTCACTTTCATCTGAAAAATATAGTTTCAAAACTATATTTTTGTAACTTAGCTTTGATAATATTTAGAAGTGTTGCAATGATGAGAGAGGGAGAGAAAGGTGGGGATGACATGGGAGGAGAATGCATATGGAAGGGAGGAAAAGGAAGCATGCGAAGTGGAAATGACAACATTGGTGGAGGAAGTCATAATAGGAGAGGGGAAAACTATAAGGTAAAGAAGGATGATGTCGGAAGAGGAGGTGGTGGCACACGAGACACGTCTAATATGGTAGGTGGTGTGAATGGGATAGGAGACAACATGGAGGAAGGAGGGTTGTGAGAGGGAATGCATCACAACAGGATGGACGCCAATCGTGGAGGGAGGGGAGCTGACGAAGGAGGGATTGATCATGCAACATAGGGAGGGAGAGTGGTTGTGAGTGATGATGAGTGAAATGAATGATCCACTGCGGGCCACTATATGCTAAACTGAGTAGATCAAAGGAGACAATTATAATGACTATCTTCTTTCTGTACATTTAGAGACGGTCACTTGACATCTGCTTATCCATAACTATAAATGGACAAGTTTTGATAACCTTCCCTTAAATCATGTCATGTAGTACAAATAAGAAGATGACCACTCATTTTGATAATCATAAGGTACAGTTATCAATACCCATACCCTTCGAGTCACATACGAGAAGGGTACCGAATGATCCCGTAGGATTGTATCCAAACGGGATGGTTGTGCACAACCATCACCTATAAATCATCCCCTCTACTACATAGTCTTGTAGTGTCTATGGCATCAACTGCTATTGCACGGGCACGGTAAAGAACATGCTCTTCTGGATTATCACATGTAAGGGGAAGCTCATGGTGGTGCATGAGGTCATGTACAAGGGATTGTCTTCGGTAGATTTTCACAGCTTCTTGTGGTCGAAGTGAAGGGTTGCGAAATTGAAGGAGAGGAGTTACAAGAGAAAGGGGGCGATTGGCGGGGATGTGAGTCGGGGCAGAAAATAATTATACATGTATGCAAAATTTCCATCTTCATACGGAAGAAAGAAAATGCCTGAAGATTGGAGGAGAAGTATCGTGGTGTATGGAGAAGTATAGAAGTATGGAGAGTCTTAGTTGAGCGTAGTTTGACTTGGCTTACAAATCTATTCGATGTTATTTGACGAAGCAAGAAAATGCCTTAACATGGAGGAGAAGTATCATGGTGCTCTTTATAAGAACATGGAACATTCAAAATTGTTCAAATTACAGAGGTATCAAGCTGATGAGTCACACAATGAAAATTTGGGAACGTGTGATCGAAAGAATGTTGAGGCAAGTTTCTAAAGTAAAAGAAAATCAATTCGGATTCATGCCAGGTCGCTAAACCATTGAAGCCATCCATTTGCCGAGGAGAACAATGGAGATTTATAGAGCTAAAAGAAAAAACCTCCATATGATTTTTTGTTGTTTTGGTGAATGCTCATGGTCCTGTCCCACGTTAGATATTGTGGGGAGTTTTGGAGAAGAGACAAGTACCTGTCCTACACATTAACCTCATAAAGGATATATATGATAGGGCTTCATCTTGTGTAAGGATCCAGTACGGGAAGGCTGACTATTTGACATCAACATTGGTTTACATCAAGGCTCAACTTTGAGTCCATTTCTTTCTACTTTGATTATGGACGAGTTGACAAGTCACATTCAGGATGAGATACCTTGGTTTATGTTATTTAATGATGATATTGTGTTGATCGATGGGACTAGAAATGGAGCGAATGAGAAGCTTGGGGTCTGGAGACATGCATTGGAGACTAAAGGATTTCGTATAAGTAGGGCTAAGACTGAATATATGAAGTGTACTTTTGATAGAGGCAATGGTGAAGGAATCGAGGTGAATATTGGTGACAATAACATTCGGAAGAGAGACTCTTTTAGATATTTGAGATCTATTTTGCAACATGATGGTGAAATTGATGGAGATGTTAATAATAGAATAAATGCAGGCTGGCTAAAGTGAAGAGGAGCCCTTGATGTTCTCTATGATAAGAAAATTTGAAAATCAATGGAAAGTTCCACAAAGCAGCAACGAGACCTGCTATGCCTATGGATCCGAATGTTGGCATGTGAACCATAGACATGTGCAGAGAATGACAGTAGCAGAAATGAAAATGTTAAGGTGGATGCGTGGACCCACATGTAGAGATTGGATTGAGAATGATGCAATCAGAATGGAAGTTGATGTAACTCAGATCGAGGATAAGATGCGAGAAAACTGCTTAAGGTGTTTTGACCATTTGCAAAGGAGGCCAGCTGATGCACCGGTTAGGAGATGTGAGTTTTGGGATGTTGAGTCGGCTAAGAGAGGGTAAGGAAGGTCCAAGAAGTGTTGAATGAGACTATACGAAGGGATCTTAGTTTTTGGATCTAAGCACGAGAATGACCCAAGATAGATCTGAATGGAGGCAATGAATCCATGTAGCCGACTCTAACTAATGCGGGAAAAGTCTTTGTTGTTGTTGTATATGGAAGAAAGATTTAACAATACAAATTAATGGAATGGTATTTTTACTATCAACAAAAGTTTATAGGAATTTTTATATAAATATAATGGCGGTAAGGGTTTTATTGTAAGTTATCATATTTTTTGAATTAATGCCCTCTTAAAAGACAAAAACTAAAAACAAAAAAACTCAGAATCCGTATCTCCATGCAATATTAATCATAAACTATTACTATTATTTTATTTTTAATCCCTGAGACTCGGTATGTCCCGCCCAACACCACTTGCCAATAATCTTAATATAAATTCAATTTTAATATTTTTCCCGATTTCCTCCCCGTGGACTCTCAACCGCAAAACCCGAGCACGACTCCACCACCTCTACGTCCCCCCTACTTCTTCCTTTCCCCCCCCATTCCACTCCGGTCAACGCCCACCGCCACCTCCTCCCCCTCCTCCTCCTCCAATGGATCGCAGGCGGCCCTTCAGCCCTTCCCACCTCCGCCACCGCAGCGAGGACACCAGCACCACCACCTCCGGCAGCGCTAATGGCTCCTCCTCCCCGTCCCGCGAACAAGCCAACGCCGCCGACAAGAAGAGGGCCTACTACGCTCGCCTCGCCCGCGTCATGAACAACACCCTTCCCGGCGACGACCTTGACTTCGCCGCCCCTCCTCGACGCCCTGCCGCCGGCAACTCCACCTTCCGCCGCCGGGTCGACGCCCCACCCGCCGGCGGAGCCTTCTCCTTGCGGACGAAGAAGGACGCCGCGTCGCCAGTTGAGGTAAAAAGGGCGAACCTTTTTGTTGCGCTTGAATTGGTCCGAGAAGTTGGATTGTGTGCGGCTCAAATCTAGTCATTTGACCGTCTTGCAAATGTCCGACCAGAACACAGGTTACAAAATCAGTAAACCAGTTATTTATTATAGATTTCATTGATAACGAGCATTCGAATCCAATTTCACGCAAAACTGGACTTCACATTGCGGCGACCAAAACCGTTTGGGTCACTGGAACGTAAAGTGAGTCCATTAATCTAATAGCAACTTGCCAAATCGAGGTAATGATTTAAGACGATGGATCTAGGTATGATCTAATTAACAAATTTGTCAAATGATCTAACTGGAAACAGTATAAGATCATAACATCACATTGTAGATTGCGATAATACTGAACAGTAGAATTCCATTCTATGGAGAAGGATTTCATGCAGTCAACAAACCTTACTGCAGTCCAAAATGGTCCCCGAGTTTGCTTCTCTGGTGCAGTGAATAGGAAATGTGGGGTGATCTTGAACTGTCTCGGTGCCTCTTGTATTCCCATAGACGATCTATGAATAATGGTGACTGAGAACAGTAGTTGATCTTACATTGACATTGACAATGTGCTGTGTTGCATGGTTGTTGAGAAGTGCTATACTAATTCCTGGATGCCTTCTTTAGGATTGGTTGCTTGGTTGGGATCAGAAGCACGATCTTATTTCGAGTTTGTGATCATAATCAGAAGAGGGATGTTACATCTTTACAATTTTAGAAAAGATATTGCTGCTGTTGGGTCTGGCGGAAATATTTTGACTATGTTTTGTTTTTTAGAGATAGATGAGGGCATATTCGGGGAGCTGGTATTCGTTGCAACTTGGTTGCATAAAAATGAATATCATCAAGTCCCATTCCAACAATCCATGTAGGGTCTTGGGATGTCCTCAAATGTGATTTTACAGGAAAGAGGGGTTTGGGTTCGCGTGAAAGAACATCTGGTTTGTTGAATGTGATCTGGTATTTAATTTTTTTCTCTTTTTTTGATGTGTTCCCGAGAGGTCAAGATCATGTTGGGAAGGAAATTGTTTATAGGATTTTTATCAAGTGATTTTAGTTTGTAATTTGGTTACCGGTAAATTTCTGATCTTCAGAAGGAAATGCTGGTGGTAAGTTATATTTTTTCACAAAAATTAACATGAAAAGCTTCAAAGAAGCTTGTTGGATTTCAATTTGTTTGATTCTTTTGAAGTTAAGAATCCAAAATTGGATATATGATTTATACCAAAAATCCGTCCTTGAAGATTGTTCTGCATATTTCTTCAAACCAGCTTTTCCCCGTTAAATCAAAATTCAAATTAATAATGTTTAAATACAACCTTGTGTTTTTTTGAGAATGGGCAATTACTACATGCTTATCTACTTGATCGTTGGGTTATTTTGTACACATGTTTTATAGATTTTTCTCTATACTTATATAATTGATAGTTACATTTTCTGTCATCAAATCTAATCCGAACTATATTATATATTAGAGTAGGCGGATGCTAATAGTTTGGAGTCTTTTCTTACCAAGGCTGTCGTCTTCCCCTGCCTTATTTTTCTTGGGAGATTCAGTCAAATGTTGAATAACAAACTCACCCGACCAAGGCTTTTTCAACGTACCCATAGCTTTTATTAAATACACAATATATATTAGTATAGAAACTCCCATAGATAGATAAATTACATAGTAGCGCTGCTTGCTCTGCCGAGCTAGAATGGTGACTGACCTCTACAACAATTCCATTCAAGCGGTCAGAGCTTCCCCACGTCGCATCCTCGCAATTTAATTGCTACTCGAAACCCAGGACATGAGTGGTGAGGACTCATGAGATTCAACGGCTTCCTTTTGATTGCTTCTACATAAAAGCTAAGATGAAAGAGAAGCCCCTTATGTGCTGGAATCTTGTAGACTTTGCTTCCATCTGCCTGTTAAAGACACTTTTGACACAACTTCATGCAAGCTATTGATAATGTTGTTATAATTATTGCCACTCGTGTCCTAATCATATTATAAATATTAAATAAGATAACTGAGCATATAGAACCAAACACTATAATTTTATTATGCAGAAATAATCTGCAGATTAAGTATCGTCTGTTGGGATGGCAGCATGCCTTTCCATTTTTTAGGTCGTAAATAATACCACACCACATCATAAGCGAGTTCAATTTCTGAACAAGCTAGATTAGCAACTTATGGAGCGAATTGACGCCCTCTAGAGTAGGAACCCCGTCCAAAATTGCATGAAAGACTGTAGTTTAGTCATTCAACTTGAGGGAGTGTTTTCTTTTCCTTTGTGGTCTCACTAGTTATGCTGCATTATTTCAAAGATGCTCTTGATACAACCCCTGATTTTTGGGGAGGAAAAATTGGAAGAGCATGGAAGAAATGGGGTGATGGGGAAGAGTATACCGAACAATGTACGTGGGAAGAAGAAATGGGTGGATGATCGAAATAGAGGTTTCAAGAGAAAATGAATCATGGTGGGGGGCATCGAACCCAATGCTAACCAAGATTTATATCATGTGTTGTCTTTTCACACACAATGTCTTAATATATACAGCCAATGCCATATAAGTAATAAAACTAAATTAGAAAATGAAAAAAGTGAATGCATCATTAGCTATGTCTTCCTCTGACGATTGTTGAGATAAAACGTTTGGTCTATCATGCCTCATAAATTTACATGTTAATTAAAAATATAAAATTAGGAACTTATTTTCTTATTTGATAACTGTTGGGAAAAGTGAGCGATTCATTATTCAAGGGAACCCTAGGCTCTCTTATATAGGGAGAGACCTCACGGGTAAAATACATAGTAGTCCAGAGAAAAATAAGAAATTATGAAAAGGTACATAACATATAATAATATCGGTCTCTACACTTCCCCTCAAGGTGGAGCATAGATGTCTATCATGCTCAGCTTGGAAGAACATCTCTGGAAAGGTCCTCTAAGCAACGGCTTGGTGAGTATGTCAGCAGTCTGATCCCCTGAGCTCACATGAGATGCAGATATCAAGCCTCTCTGGATCAAGTCTCTAGTATAGTGGCAGTCAACTTCAATGCGCTTTGTTCTTTCATGGAATGCTGGATTGTTGGCAATAAACAATGCTGCCTGATTGTCATACTGAAGCTGCATAGGTAAATCTACGGCTACATGTAAATCCTCTAGCACAGATCGAACCCACATCATCTCTGTGCTTGCTTGCGCCATGGCCCTATATTCAGATTCAGCACTGGACCTTGCCACAACAGTTTGTTTCTTATTTTTCTAAGAAACTAGAGAGCTCCCAACAAAAACGGCAAATCCTGAGGTCGACTTTCGATCCTTAGGGCATCCTGCATAATCGGCATCTGCACATGCTGAAATAGATAAATCTGTGCCCTTTCGAAATAGTAACCCTGAACCTGGAGAAGACTTTAGATACCGTAGTATCATGTATATGGCATCCATATGAACTTGTCTCGGCTGCTCCGTAAATTGACTCACTCGGCTTACTGCAAAGGCAATATCGGGTCGAGTTATGGTAATATAAAGGAGCTTACCCACCATTTCTCTATATCTCCTCTTGTCTACTTCAACAATGTCATCATCATACAGCTTCATGCTTGGATCCATGGGAATACTCGATGGTCTGCAACTCTGCATCCAACCATGCCTGCTTCAGTCAACAAATATGTAATGTACTTCCTTTGGGTCATCACCAGACCCTGTGCATTCCTGGCGAATTCCAACCCCAGAAAGTATCTTAGGGTTCCAAGATCCTTTGTGACGAACCGACGGCCTAGAAATGCTTTTGCCCTCTCTATTCCTTGATCATCATCTCCTGTAATCAGAATATCATCAACATAGACCATGATGACAACCGTACCTGCAGAAGACTTCTGAATAAACAACGAGTGGTCTGCATTCGATCTTTTGAACCTTTGTCGTTCAATCAGATGGGAAAGCTTCTGGAACCACGCCCTTGGGCTCTGTTTGAGGCCATAAATTGCCTTGTGAAGTCTACACACCATATGTGTTAGAGTAAACAATACTCTGATGATTATTCCATAGAGCCCTCGGGTCTCTTATATAGTGAGAAAACCCTTGGGTAAATTACAGAGACGTACAATATATAAATAGAAAATACGAAACAGTACATCGTAACATATATAAACCTCTACACTCCCCCTCAAGATGGAGCATAGATATCTATCATGCTCAGCTTGGAAGAACATCTCTGGAAAGGTCCTCTGAGCAGTGGCTTGGTGAATATATCAGCAGTCTGGTCCTCTGAACTGACATGAGAAGTGGAAATGAAGCCCTTCTGAATCATGTCCCTAGTATAATGACAATCCACCTCTATGTGCTTTGTTCTCTCATGAAAGGCTGGATTGTTGGCAATAAACAATGCTGCCTGATTGTCACATTGGAGATTCATAGGCAATGGGACATCTACATTCAAATCTTCTAAGACTGCTCTAACCCACATCATTTCTGCGCTTGCTTGTGCCATGGCTCTGTACTCGGATTCAGCACTGGATCTCGCCACAACAATCTGTTTCTTGCTTTTCCAAGAAACTAAAGAGCTTCCTATGAAGATAGCAAATCCAGAAGTAGATTTACGATCCCTTGGACATCCTGCATAATCTGCATCTGCACAAGCTGAAATAGACAGATCTGTATCTTTCCTGAATAGTAACCCTGTGCATGGGGAAGACTTCAGATATCTCAATATCATACACAAGGCATCCATATGAACTTGCCTCGGCTGCTCCATAAATTGACTCACCCGGTTTACTGCAAAGGCAATATCCGATCGAGTTATAGTAATGTATAAGAGCTTACCCACCATCTCTCTGTACCTTCTTCTGTCCACCTCCTCGGTATCATCGTCGTACAGCTTCATGCTTGGGTCCATAGGTGTACTTGAAGGTCTACATCCAGTCATTCCTGTTTCAACTAGCAAGTCTCTGACATATTTTTGTTGAGTCATCACCATTCCTTGTGTATTTCTTGCAAACTCTATCCCCAGGAAATATCGTATCGTGCCCAGATCCTTCGTAATGAACTGGCTTCCCAACAGGGACTTGGTTATCTCAATCCCCTGAGCATCATCTCTGTAACCAAGATGTCATCAACATATATCATAACAACAACTGTACCTCTAGGAGTCTTCTGGATGAACAGTGAATGGTCCGCATTTGACCTCCTGAACCCCTGTCGTTCAATTAACTGGGAAAGCTTCTGGAACCATGCTCGGGGACTCTGTTTGAGGCCGTAGATAGCCTTATGAAGTCTGCACACCATGTGAGTCTCCCCTCAGCAGCAAACCCAGGTGGCTGATGCATGTAGACTTCCTCCTGTAGGTCACCATACAAGAAAGCATTCTTGATGTCAAGCTGAAAAATGGTCCAGTTACGTACCACAGCAACATATAGGAGGATGCGAAGAGTGGAGTGTCTAGCCACTGGTGAAAAAGTATCCAAATAATCTACCCCATAAGTCTGGGTAAATCCCCGTGCTACAAGTCTTGCCTTGTACCGGTCGAGACGTCCATCCGCATGATATTTCACCGTAAACACCCACTTGCAACTCACCACTGAGGCACCTGGAGGAATGGGGACAAGAGACCGAGTCCCTCTAGACTGTAAGGCACGCATCTCCTCTTCCATGGCTAGACGCCAGCAATCAATCTTCATGGCATCCTGATAGGTCCGTGGAATCTCAACGGAACGAGACAGCAGCTGCAAACTTCTGGATATCCCCATTGAGACGATGAAATGAGACTTGAGAGGCAAGAGGATATGAAGCACATTGTCTTCGCTGCTTCCTGTGAGCAATGGGCCGATCCAGATCATCCACCACTGTGTTGACCGGTTGATCTTCCTCCTGTAGTAAAGGCGCCTGCACTGGTGCATTATCTAACCCATCATTGATAACATCAGAACATACCTGAGGCGTGTAGAATGGTTGACATGTAGCTTGAGCAGGTCCTGTCCGCCTTGTATAGAACTTAATAAAAGGGATGGTTGGAGGTGGTGGTGGCGGCGGCGGCGGCGGTGGTGGTGGTGGTGGTGGAGTAGAAGATTGACCCAGACTTGGAGGTGGAGGCACATAGACATTAGAATCTGTGGATGTGGAGGAAACCAATCTGTCACCTGCAGGGGAGAAGTACATGACGGGTTCGAAAAAAGTAACATCAGCGCTCACATAGTACTTGTTATGAACAGGGTCATAGCAACGATATCCTTTCTGCGTCCTGGAGTAGCCCACAAAAACACACTTGATAGCCCTAGGAGATAGCTTATCAAGTCCCGGAGATAAGAGGTGGACAAACGCAACAGTGCCAAAGACCCGAGGTGTAAGGGTAAACAAATCTTTGTCTGGAAAGAGAACAGAGATAGGAGACTTTTCCCCAAGAACAGTTGTAGGCATGCGGTTGACCAGATAGCATGCTGTAAGTATAACATCTCCCCAATAGGATAATGGGGCACAACTCTGAATAAGTAATGTGCGGGCAATATCAAGGAAATGTCGATGCTTCCGTTCTGCAACCCCATTTTGTTGAGATGTGTATGCACATGTTGTTTGGTGGATAGTGCCTTTAGAAGAAAGAAAGCGGGCAAGGGAACGAGTGCAGAACTCCAATGCATTGTCAGTACGCACATACTTAACAGTAGACGAAAAAACATTGTGAACTTCATTGATAAGATTTTCAATAACACTTCCTGCTTCGGATTTATATTTAAGAAGAAACGTCCAGGACACTCTAGAGAAATCATCAACGACAATTAAATAGAACCTGTGCCCCTGATGATCTGGGACACGACTGGGACCCCAAATATCTATGTGAAATAACTCAAATGGGGAGCGACTGCTCCGACTCTGACGACTGGGGAAGCTAGACCGATGGTGCTTCCCTAACTGACAAGCTTCAGAACGAAATGACGAACTCGGAGAGATCTGAGGCAGGAGGTGACGCATTTTCTGAAGCGGCAGGTGACCAAATCGAAGATGCCAGGTATATGGAGATACAGAGCCCTGGGAATGTAGTGAGACGCCAGCGTAAGAGTTCCGTACGAGACGATAGAGGCCATTGTGCTCAGAACCACAGCCAATCACCCTACCCGTCAGTATGTCCTGAAAAATAACAGACGATGGGTCAAAAATAGCACGACAGTGCAAATCTCGTGTAATCTGACTAATGGATAAGAGATTCATAGAGAATTCTGGTGCATGTAGAACATTCTGTAAGTGCATAGAGGGCAGTAAATCCGTCTCCCCCTGACCAATGATAGGCGAATGAGTGCCATCAGCAATGAGTACAAAGCGACCAGGCTGAACAACTCTATAGGACTGCAGAACATCTTTCTCACGACAGAGATGATGGGTGGCTCCAGAATCGACAATCCATCCTGTGAGATCATGGTTATGATATGAGACTGAAGGACTACCTGAGGCACTGGCTGAAGCCGATGTACTAGCTGATGCCGAAGCCGCAACATCAGAAGCATCAGCACCCTCTGACGATGACTGTGGCATGATATCACGAAGCCGTGCCACTAGCTCCTCGAACCTGTGATCTGGAGTAGATGTTGGTGGACCTTGAACATGATCAACGACACGTGCAGAAGGAGGGAAACCATGCTTGGAATAGCATGTATCCTCTGAATGACCAGTACGACGACAAAATGAGCACGTAGAGTGTATGCGACCTCCACGGCCACGTCCACCACTTCCTCTGCCACGAAATGAGGAGGAACTACCTCGTCCTCTGGAGACCGCCATTGCCGAGGGCAGTGTAGTCGATGTGTTCGATGGAACTGGGACACGACTGAGCCGTCTGTAGACTTCTTCCATCGGTGGAATGGTGGCATCAGCAAGGATCTGAGAGCGTGCTGCCTCGTACTCCGGATCAAGGGCAGCAAGTAAGACACCAACCATAGTGGCGTTGCGGAATGTCTTCTGCTGTTCCGGCGTGGCTGTGAGTGGAATTGTGCTATAGAGTTTCTCGAACATTCCACGAAGAGACGTATACAGAGAATGAAGAGGCCTCCCATTTTGCTTCGTGGTAAAGATATCATGCTGCAACTGTAGCATCTTGGTCTCATTCTGTACCTGAGAGTACGTCGTTGCCAAAATATCCCACATCGCCTTAGCGGTGGGTTGATGAAGGACATCATTTGCTATCTCCGTTGTGAGCGTACCTGACAGCCAGACTTTGGCATACGCGTCATCAGCCTCCCATGAGGCATATATTCCCGTCTTCTCCGGCGGTTCATCTTCGGTAAGAATATGCTTTTTACCACACGACTTCATGAGGCTGAGGAACTGCATAGCCCATAGTTCGTAGTTCGTCCCGTCCATTTTGACGATAGGTGCCGAACCCTTGAAGGCACCGATGGCGGGCATTTCGACCTTTTGATCTGACATAATGCCGGAGAAGAACAACTATGGATGATAGACAAATAAACTGCTGTCTACCGGGACCGTTGAGGATTCAAGTGCATATGTAGACGTCATGCACTTGAACCCATCATCAATCCGAGGCCGACCTAAGCGAAACGGACGACGGGGAGGCTGATGAAGCCTCGGCTGTGAAGAGCCGGCGGGGCAACGGCCGGCAGGGGCCTGGCGGAGGCCTGGCGGGTGCTGGCTGGGGCTGGCTGGCGCTGGCGGAGCCCTGGCAGGGGCTGGCGGTGGCCTGGAAGGCCTGGCGGAGAGGGCTGGGGGCCCGACGGAGGGCCTGGGGGCCCGGCAGAGGGGCTGGGGGGGCCCGGCGGAGGGGCGGAGAGGAGGCGGGGCCCTGAGGGGCTTGTGAGCGGCGGCGGGGGGGGGGGGGCTTGGAGAGACCGGCGGCGGCGGGGGGGGGGGGGGGTGGAGAAAACCCTAGGTTAGGGCTCTGATACCATGTTAGAGTAAACAATACTCTGATGATTATTCCATAGAGCCCTCGGGTCTCTTATATAGAGAGAAAACCCTTGGGTAAATTACAGAGACGTACAATATATAAATAGAAAATACGAAACAGTACATCGTAACATATATAAACCTCTACAATATGCTTCTCCCCCTCAGCAGTGAACCCTGGTGGCTGCTGCATGTAGACTTCCTCCTGCAGATCTCCATACAAGAAGGCATTCTTGACATCAAGTGAGATATAGTCCAGTCACGTACCACAACAACTGATAAGAGAATGCGAAGAGTAGAGTGATGAGCCACCGGAGAAAATGTATCCATATAGTCCACGCCATAGGTTTGTGTGAAATCTCTCGCGACCAGCCGTGCCTTGTATCGATCTAGACTGCCATCAGCGTAGTATTTAACTGTGAATACCCATTTACAGCTAACAATGGATGCATCAGGAGGAGCATTAACCAAGCTCCATATGCCACGAGACTGTAAGGCACGCATCTCGTCTTCTATAGCCATTCGCCAGCAATCAATCTTCATAGCTTCTTGATAGGTCTGTGGTATGTCCACGGAAGACAAAGCTGCAGCAAATCTCTGAAAGTCGCATGTGAGGCGATGAAAAGACACCTGGGAAGCAAAGGGATAAGATGTACACATCCGCTTTTGCTTCCAGATAGCAATAGGAATATCAAGGTCATCGTCCACTGTACTGGATGGTGTAGTCTCTTCCTGCAATGAAGAATCCTGCACATGTACCATATCTGACCCGTCAGTAGTAATGCCATCTGAACATACCTGAGGCGTGATGGATGCCTGACGTGTAGCCTGAGCAGGACCTGACCAACGCATATAGAATTTTGGTAAATGTGGAATAGGAGGTTGTGGAGGAGGTGGTGGTGGAGGTGGTGGTGGTAATTGTGAAGGTGACGTAGCAACTGTCGCAGGAGTGGACTCAGGTGAACTCCAACTAGGAGGCGGAGGGACATAGACATCATCGCAAGTAGTGGATGGTACCAGCCTGTCACATGCAGGGGAAAAATACATAACAGACTCAAAGGACGTGACATCAACACTGACAAAGTATTTCTTGTTTATGGGGTCATAACAGCGATAGCCCTTTTGAGTCCGAGAGTAACCGACAAAGACACACTTGACAGCTCTAGGAGAGAGTTTGTCAAGTCCAGGAGTCAGGAGATGAACAAATGCAACAGTACCGAAGACACGAGGAGTAAGTGAGAATAATTCCTTATCAGGAAAAATGATAGAAAGAGGAATTTTCTCACCAAGGAAAGATGACGACATACGATTGACCAGGTAACAAGCTGTAAGAACAACATCCCCCCATAAAGAAATAGGAGCACAACTCTGAATAAGGAGAGTTCGAGTAATGTCAAGAAGGTGACGGTGCTTTCTTTCTGCCACGCCATTCTGCTGAGATGTGTAAGCACAAGTGGTTTGGTGAATAATGCCCTTCGACGAGAGAAACTGAGAGAGAGACTGTGTGCAGAATAACAGAGCATTATCTGTACGAACATATTTGGCAGTAGAAGAAAAAACATTCTGCACTTCATTAATTAAATTTTTAATCACATCTCCTGCTTCAGATTTATTCTTTAAAAGAAAGACCCAAGATGCACGAGAGAAATCATCCACTACAACTAGATAGAACCTGTGTCCCTGATGATCGGGAACACGACTGGGACCCCAAATATCAATGTGAAATAACTCAAACGGGGAGCTACTGCTCCGACTCTGACGACTAGGAAAGCTAGACCGATGATGTTGTCCCAACTGACACGCTTCACAGCTAAATAATGAACTGGCAGGTATCTGAGGCAGCAGATGTCGCATTTTCTGGAGTGAGAGGTGACCAAAATGAAGATGCCAGATATACGGAGAAACAGGTCCGACAGAATGAGAAAAGATGTCAACATAAGAGTTCTGGACCAGTCGATACAGACCATTTTGCTTAGAGCCACATCCAATCACCCCGCCCGTTAGTATGTCCTGAAAAATAAGAGATGAAGGGTCAAATATAGCACGACAGTGCAAATCCTTTGTAATCTGACTAATAGACAACAAATTCATGGAGAACTCAGGAGCATGTAGAACATTCTGTAGACGTATAGAAGGTGATAAGTAGACCTACCCCTGTCCAACAAGGGGGGAATGAGTACCATCCGCTATTTGCACTGAACGACCATGTGGGATGTCCCTGTAGGACTCGAGTCTCTTTCTATCATGGCAGAGATGATGGGTGGAGCCAGAATCTATAATCCAATTAGATATATCATGACAAGATGTAAAGGTAGTAACACTACCTGAGGTACTGGCAGCAGCAGAAGAACTGGTAGAAGCTGTAGTAGCAACATCTGAAGGTCTGCCTTGAGAATCAGCAGATGATTGTGGCATAATATCACGTAGACGTGCCACAAGCTCCTCAAATCGACTATCTGCAGTGGATGCTAACTGGGGCAAAACATGATCGGCTACACGCGCTGATGCTGGAAACCCATGCTTAGAGTAGCATGTATCCTCCGAGTGTCCTGTGCGATGGCAGAACAAACATGGCTGGCGAAAGCGACTACCCCTACCACGGGGTCCACGTCCACGACCAGAAGACTGACCACCTCTGCCACGCGATACTGCCATCGCCGATGAGGGTGGAGTAGATGTGCTGGAAGAAACTGATATGCGACTGAGCCTCCGGTAAACATCCTCCATTGGAGGAATAACTGCATCTGCCAAAAATCTGAGAGCGGGCTGCCTCATATTCAGGATCTAGGGCTGCAAGTAAAACGCCCACCATGGTAGCGTTTTGAAATGTCTTCTGCTGCTCAGGAGTCGCCATGAGTGGTATGGTACTGTATAGCTTCTCAAACATCCCTCTCGGGGATGTGTATAATGAGTGAAGTGGCCTGCCATTCTGCTTCATCGTGAATATATCATGCTGGAGCTGTAACATCTTGGTCTCAATCCACACTTGGGAATACGTAGCGGCCAGAATATCCCACATTGCCTTGGCAGTGGGTTGATGGAGGACATCATTGGCATGGCAATCTCCATCGACAGTGTGCCTGGCAGCCAAACCTTGGCGTAAGAATCATCAACCTCGTACGAGGCATATATCCCTGTCTTCTCTGCCGGCTCTTCCCCGGTAAGAATATGCTTCTTACCATTTGACTTCATGAGGCTCATGAACTGCATCGTCCAGAGCTCATAGTTCGTCCCATCCATCTTCACTATTGGCGCGAGACCTTTGAACGCGCCTATGGAAGGCATATCAACCTTCTGACATATTGCCGAAGACAAAGAACTAGGGTTTGTAGACAAAGAACTAGGTGTCTACACAGATTGTATAGGATTTGAGTGCGTATGTAGACGTTACACACCCAAATCCATGGATCCGGCGAAAGAGGTTGCTATGACGGAGGCCGCAGAAGGGGGCAGGCGCCGGCTAGGGTGAAGCCGGCGACATGGGGGCGGCGCGCGGAGCGAGGGGCCAGAACCGGCGCTGGCAGGCAGAGGCCGGGACCGGCACGGGAGGCGGGGGCCGGGGCTGGGGCCGGTGTCGAGGCTGGGACTGGGGGCCGAAGGCGGGAGGCCGGGGGCCGGGTGGGTGGCAGGAGCCGGAGAGGCGGAGGCGGGGACCGGAGCGGGGGGCCGGTAGGCGGATGCGAGGCCGGTAGATGGGAGCGGGGCCGAGAGGAGGCGGGGGGTGGGGGTGGGGGGGGTGCGGCGACAGGTGGGAGAGCCCTAGGGTTTTGGTTCTGATACCATGTTAGGAAAAGTGAGCGATTCATTATTCAAGAGAACCCTAGGCTCTCTTATATAGGGAGAGACCTCACGGGTAAAATACATAGTAGTCCAGAGAAAAATAAGAAATTACAAAAAGGTACATAACATATAATAATATAGGTCTCTACAATAACTGTAGAGATATATTCATATATTCATATTTATGTACTGTTTTCTCAGTTTACTTTTCTTTCGACGATCTTATGTAATTTACCCATAGGTCTCTCCTCTATATAAGAGAGCCTAGGATTCTATGGAATAACAAGTTGCTCAAATTTCTCAACATGGTATCAGAGTGGCGGTCCTAGACCGGAGATCTCATACCCAGAAACCCTAACCCCGCCGCGCGCCCTCTCTCCCTTCTTTTGTCGCCGCACCCTACTCCAGGTGGTGACGCCCTCCAGTGGGCACCGCCGACGCACCCTACCCTTCTAAGGGGGCTGCTGCAGCATCCTCTCCTCCAACAGGTGTCGTAGTGCCCCTTTTCTTCGTCGGGTGTAGCGAGTGCCGCCGCACCTCTCCCTTGGGCGCTGCTGCTGCACCCTGATCACCTTCGAGTGCCGCTGCACCTCCCTCTAGGGTGCACCATCGTTAGGTGCATCGTTGGTCTTCGAGTGTGACACCGTCACACACCGCCTTCGACCTTTGATTGATGGGATTGGTTGCTTGAGTCTACACATGCAACCAAATCCCCTTATGTTTGTGTAGACAAAAGTTTGCTAGTCTACAATCCGAGTCTTCTTCAACCGGCAACATGTCAGAAAGTAAAGCAGATATCCCCACCACGCGCGCCTTCTGTGGTAAAGCGCCAATAGTCAAGATGGACGGGTTAAATTACGAGTTATGGACCATGCGGTTCAGCCTGATGAAGTTTATGGGTAAGAAGCATTTTTTTACCGAAGAAGAGTCGATGGAGAAGACATGGACACATGCCTCCTAGGAGGAGGACGATGCCTATGCACAAGTCTGGCTATCTGGTACACTAACACCAGAGATAACAAATGATGTTCAGCATCAACCCACTGCAAAGGCAATGTGGGACATTCTTGCTGCAATTTATTCGCAAGCAAAGAATGAGACGAAGATTCTACAACTCCAACATGACATTTTTACCATAAAGCAGAACGAATGGCCTCTTCATGCACAATACACGGTCTTAAGGGGGATGTTTGAGAGGCTCCAGTTTTATGCCTCTCACAGCAACTCCCGAACAACAGAAGACATATCGGAATGCCACAATGGTTGGTGTGTTCCTAGCATCACTAGATTCATAGTACGAGGCAACATCTTCCCAGATCTTGATGGACACTACTATTCCTCCCATAGAGGAAGCCTTCCGCAGATTGACCATAATCAATGTTTCATCCCCTACTCCAATGCCAAATTCATCCGCTATGGCAACCTCCCGAGGAGGGGGGCCACATCTCAGTTCTGTGGTTGTGGACCACATGGTAGAGGAGGTCGTGCCTGTCCACCTTGCACCTACTGTCACCGCTCCGGGCACACAGCGGAAACATGCTATTCCAAGCATGGCTTTTTAGCATTAGCACGCGTTGCGGAACATGGTACAACTCCAGCACCTTCATTTTCCTCTGAGCAGAGATATGATGATCTTGTATCATGTCCGAGGGATATTATGCCTCCTGCTAATTCTAGTGACACATCGACCCTTGATGCGGCAGCTTCTGCTAGAGCCATCACCTCAGGTATCATTATTGCATCCACTTCTTGTCGTGGTCCAGAAATTACAGACTGGATTATGGATTATGGACAACACATCACTTATGTAGTAATAGAAATATTCTTATAATATATATATATAGTTTCCTCCGGGATGAACTGTAGTCATAGCCGATGGGACTCATTCCCTAATCACAGAACTGGGGGAGTGTAGTTTGACACCATCCATACATCTGCAGAATGTGTTAAATACCCTGTATTTTTCTATGAACTTATTGTCTATTAGTCAGATTGCTATAGAGATTTGAACTATCATGCTATATTCGATCCATCGTCTCTTGTTTTTCAGGATATTCTAACTGGCAGGGTGATTGGCTGTGGTTGTGAGAAGGGAGGCCTCTACAGTCTGGTTCAAGCTCTGTGTGCTGGATTGTCTTCTCAATCCACTGGTTCTGCTTCTCCGTTCACATAGCATCTGCATTTTGGTCATCTTCCCCTCCAGAAATTACGTTTTGTTCTTCCTCAGATCTGGCCTCGAGAATCCTTCAATTATGAGGCATGCCAATTTGGAAAGCATCATCGGTCTATCTTTCCTAGTCGCCAGAGTCGGAGTAGTCTCTCCCATTTGAGTTGTTCCATGTCGATATTTGGGGTCCGAGTCGGGTTCCTGATCATCAGGGACACTGATTTTATTTAGTTGTTGTGGATGATTTTTCTCGTTTGACATGGATGTTTTTGATGAAAAATAAGTCTGAGACTGGGAACTTGATTCAAACTCTTTTTTCAATGAACTTCGTAATATTTTTTCTTTTAATGTCAAGATTGTGAGGACTGATAATGCTTTAGAATGTTGTACTCATGTTCTGACTAAGTACTTCTCCTCATCCGGTATAATTCATCAAAGAACTTGTGCTTGCACGTCTCAACAAAATGGTGTTGCGGAAAGAAAACATCACCATATCCTTGATGTTGCTCGTACTCTTCTTATCCAGAGTCATGCTCCTCACTCGTTCTGGGGGGATGCTGTTCTTACATCCTGTTACCTTATCAATCGCATGTCATCGTCCATCTTGGGAGAGAAAGTTTCCTTTTCAATCGTATTCCTAGAGAAGGAGTTGTTTGCTCGTGGTCCTCGACTCCTCGTGTGTTTGGATCCATTGCCTTTATCCATAACTTTTCTCCTAGTGTTGACAAGCTCTCTCCTCGAGCTGTCAAATGCGTATTTATGGGATATTATAGGACTCGGAGGAGATATAGATGTTACGATCCCGTACACAAGAAATACTATATCAGTGCTGGTGTCACATTTTTTGAGTCCATAATGTATTTTTCTCCAATAGGTGATCGGTTGACTTCCTCAGACTCTGATAGCGAAGTATACATCCCACCACTACTATCTCTATCATCACCACCATCCTCACCACCGTCCTCACCTCTCGGTCTTCTACGCCATCACCACCATCATTCCCTGTCCTACCACCTATCATTCCTGTTCCACCATTACGACTTCATTACAGTCGACGGCCGCCTCCTGCTCATGTCCATACCATGTCATCCAGCACATCTGAGGTATGTCCTGAATATGATATTTCTAACGATGGATCTGGAGATGTGTCTCAGCAGGAACTATTGCAGCAGGGTGAAGCCCATGGGCTTATTGGGGATACAACCAACGACCTTGGTATGCCCATTGCTATTCAGAAGCAAAGGCGTACTTGTGCATCATATCCTATTGCTTCTCAGGTGTCGTTTGATCGTCTTATAGGAGAATTCAGGCGATTTGCTGTTGCTTTGTCTACTGTGGACATCCCACAGACTTATCAAGAGGCCTCGAGGGATAGTTAGTGGTGCAAAGCAATGGAGGAGGAGATGGCTGCTTTACAGTTCCGAGGCACTTGGACCTTGGTAGCTGCCTTTAGTGGGTCATCTGTGGTGAGCTGCAAATGAGTCTTTATTGTGAAGTATCATGTCGATGGGAGCCTTGATAGGTACACAACCAGACTGGTTGCACGAGGTTTTACTCAGACTTATATGGTGGATTATCTAGACACCTTCTCTCCTGTTGCTCGGCATTCTAGCCTAGACTTACGGGTTCTCCTTGCTGCTGCAGTGATACGTGATTGGCCGTTGTTTCAGCTAGATGTTAAAAATGCTTTCTTGTATGGTGATCTTCAGGAATAAGTCTACATGCAACAGCCTTCGGTTTTCGCTGTTGAGGGGGAGTGCCACCATGTGTGTAGAGTTCATACATCAATATATGGCCTTAAACAGAGCCCAAGAGCTTGGTTTCAGAAGCTCTCAGATTTGTTTGAGAAGCAGGGGTCCAGAAGTTCGAATGAAGATCATTCTCTCTTTGTACAGAAAGCCTCCATAGGATCAGTGGCTATTACGGTATATCTTGATGATATATTGGTTCCATGTGATGATAGTCAAGGGATAAAAAGCGAAAGAATTTTCGGGCTATCAATTTGTCACCAAAGATCTTGGCACCCTAAGATATTTTCTGAGGTTAGAGCTTGCCAGGAATCAGCAGGGTCTGGTGATGACCCAAAGAAAGTATGCCACTGACATGCTAAGTGAGACATGCATGCATGGATATCCACCAGCTACTACACCTATGGATCCAAGCATGAAATTGTATGATCACGATACAAACAAGGTTGATAAGAGAAGATATATAGAGCTGGTGGGAAAGCTTCTCTATGTAACCATCAGTAGACCTGACATCTCCTTTACAGTCAATCGGGTTAGCGAATTCATGGAGCAACCGCGTCAGGTACATATGGATGCTATACATATGATATTAAGGTTTTTGAAATCATCACCAGGTGAAGGGTTGCTATTCAGAAAGGAGAAGATGTTACTATTTCAGCATGCACGGATGCAGACTACACATGCTGCTCTAAGGACAGGAAGTCCACATCAGGCTTTGCTATATTTGTTGGTGGTTCAATTGTTTCTTGGAAAAGCAAGAAACAGATTATGGTGGCCAGATCTAGTGCTGAATCTGAGTACAGGGGTATGGCATAAGCTAGTACAGAAATGATGTGGGTTCGAGTAGTACTAGCAGATCTATACATAGAGGTGCCTCTTCTTATGTCTCTGAAATGTGATAATCAGACTGCCCTATTCATTGCAAATAGTCCTGTATTTCATGAGAGGATGATGCATATTGAAGTTGACTGCCGCTATATACGAGACATGGTTCAAAAGGGCTTCATCTCCGCATCTCATGTCAGCTCAGGGAATCAAACTGCAAACATCTCTACCAAGGCACTGCTTAGAGGACCATTCCAGGAGTGTTCATCCAAGCTGAGCATGATTGACATCTATGCTCCATCTTGATGGGGAGTGTAGAGATATACTCATATTTATATATCGTTTTCTCACTTTTCTTTTCTTTCATCTATCTTATGTAATTTACCTATAGGTCTCTCCTCTATATAAGAGAGCCTAGGGTTCCATGGAATAACAAGTTGCTCATTTTTCCCAACAATAACAACGATTGGACTCACTTTACATAGAGATGGAGTTAAAAGATCACAACAACAACAAAGCCTTTTCCCACTTTAAGTAAGGTCGGCTACATGGATTTTTTTACCTCCATTCAAATCTATCTTGGGTCATTCTCGGGCTTAGATCCAAAAAACTAAGATCCCTTCGTATAGTTTCATTCCAACACTTCTTGGGCCTTTCACACCCTCTTTTAGCCGGCTCAACATTCCAAAACTCACATCTTCTCACCGGTGCATCAACTGACCTCCTTTGCAAATGGCCAAACCACCTTAAGCGATTTTCTCGTATCTTATCTTCTATTGGAGTTACACCCACTTTCATTCTGATGGCATCATTCCGAATCCGATCTTTACGTGTATGTCCACACATCTACCTTAGCATTTTCATTTCTGCTACTGCCATTCTCTGCACATGTCTATGGTTCACAGGCCGACATTTAGATCCATAGAGCATAGCAGGTCTCACAGCTGCTTTGGAAAACTTTCCTTTGATTTTCAAGCCATGCCCGGTCCCAAGCCTAGGTAAATTAAGGAGGGTTGCGCGTTTGGTAGCCGACAACCAACGCAAGAGAGATAAATTCCTAAATAGTATTCTTTTAAGAAAACTATTTAGGAATTTGTCTCGAATTCGTTCAGATCTTTTAATCATGGATTTAAGGGAGTTAAAAAAATACATAAACAAAAACTTACTTGAGGATATATGTCTCTAATGTTCATCTTGAAAATATATTTATCAAAATTGGGGTAAAGAAATGTTTCGTAAGCATGTTAACGACATATTCACCAGAGCTAACATGAGTGGTAAATATAAATCCCATTTTCATCGTGTCTCCAGTGTAATGATCATTCACCTCCACATATTTTCTCCTGCCATGAAATGTTATATTGTTAGCGATAAATATAACATGTTAATCAAGGAAGGAAATATCGGTATCGATATCGTTTCGATATAATGTCGATATCGATATATCGCCGATATATCGGCGATATATCGACGCATATTGCCGAAACCCGGTATCCACCAAGGCATTTTCTCCTGTCGATATCCGATATCGTCCATATCGGCGATATATCGGTGACCTGTCGATACCGATATATCGCCGATATATCGACGATATATCGCGATATGGCGATCCCTGATGTTAATTATCACCGTAGAATTCTAAAGGAACATTCCTATCTCTATGTAGATCATGGAGTGCAAACTCGATCCATATAAGTTAAGTAAATGTTTGTGTCGTTGCCATATACTCAAATTTTTGTATCGATCTTGCACAATTTTGCACTATTAACTCAAACGATAGCCCTTCAGCCTTTTGACAGGGTGGAACATGGATCTGCTTGATTGCATTCATAGAAGGGGGGTGTAAGCAGGTGCTCTCAGTGGTGGTTAGAAGAAAGTGTAATTAGATGAACTACTGATATCAAATGGTTATGGTCCGATGGATAAGAATACTAAGACTGACTTGTGGGCAGAAGTGAGATGGCACCACGATGATATTTAGGGGTTTCGTTGGTTGACGGGGGTGACTTTAACGTCATTTTGAGAGCCAATGGCCCTCCTTGAGGCGGGAGGAGGCTAAGATCAGGGGTCAGACGACTTTGCAGCTTTAGCTGTTGACTTGTGATTGGAAGTTGTTGATGCCAAATAATTTCAAAAATACAGAGAAAAAGAAATGCTAGGTCCCGTATTGATTGATACCTAATGTCAGTGAGTGGTTACGAGTATTTCATTTACAGTTTATTAGGGCCCTTCCAATATTTCACTCAGATAATACCCTCTTCTTTGGGACTCGGGGGTCATTAAGCGACAACGACCCCCATTATTCAAGTTTGAGTGTGCCTAGCTATTTGAGAAGGGCTTTGAGGCCATAATTACAAAGTTTTGGCATGGCTGAGAGGTGTATTTGCTCCACCACCAAGACAATTTTCTTGAAGCTAAATGCTATCTCAGCTTGGCTCATGGTATTTAGACAGTAGACTCGTAAGTCAAGAACCAAACTAGAAAATACCATGTAGGATGAGATTGATGGACCGGATCGATTTGACAATGGAAGAGTTGGACGAATGAGTGGCACAACAAGTTAGCAATTTATAGGAAGATAAGAAGGTCGAATTGGACTAGAATCAGAGATTGAGGTTGTTCGAAAATATAATTCGGAAGTGTATCAGAGAAATAAAGATAAAGACATTATAAAACTCAGGATTTAACGTGGAACCCTGCTCCCTAAGGAGCATGATGGAACTACGGGAGAACACCTCAAAGGGCTGGTTTATGCATTGCACTTTCTCACTGGATACATGAGGTATGGGGCTTCTTATATAGCCCTCACAGACCCTCAAAGTCTCACCATTGGTAGATGTGTGACTAAACAATGGATGTGGAAAATGGATCTTGGAAGGATCCATTTACCCATCTTACATGATAAGTGACACATACTCTAACACTCCCCTCAAGCTGGAGCATGCAATGCTCAACTTGGACAAACATAAAGAAATCTCAAACTCACAATACAAGACACTATAGACAATATCGACTCAACGCACACAACTGTCGGCTGCTGTCGATGACATTGCTTCTCATACCGTGCATGTGAGGAGGACGAACGAGCTGGAGTGTGAGTCAAACTGAATCTCCTTGTCGAAGAGCATGCGCTCTGTACTGCGTCTATCAGGGTCACTGCAACTGAAATGAGTCTCCTCGTCGGAGTACTCTAGCCCACCACAATATGCGGACAACTGCTCCATCTCTGAAAGGGCCGAACTGAAAAAATCATGGAGACAATTCTAGTCGTAGTCCACGGTCGCTGGAGAATGGAGTCTGAAAAAGTCTTCTCATCGGAGAATTGGGTCTCTCCCATACTGGCTCAGAGAATGGGATCTCTACTCTGGAGTCCATATGAAACCACGAGCCCACATAGCATAGGGAGTAGGATCTCTACTCTGGAATCCCTATGGATCACATGAAAACTTTGACCAAAACACAAAAGATGGAGACCACGCAAAAGATGGCAAACATGTGCACATCAAACTGAAAACCGCATACATGTGCATGTCTGAAACTGAAGACTCGGAATCTGAACGTCAAGTCTGAATATCTGTAGAGTCTGAACATCTGGCTGGTTTGGAATCTGATATCTGAATCTGGAGCATACCTGTGACTCTACACAATACTCCCCCTTTCTCCCATACTTGTTGGAAAACAATGGCATCGACAAAGTTGGGAGAAGACAAGAAAATAAGAAAAATAAATGAACATTAATGAATTACTTACCCGTTCTTGATTTTTTACGGTTTTTTTGCAATTTTCTCGGCTATTTCTTCTATATCTTTTATAGCCGAGTCAACTTTTTTTCCTTTTTTGTGTATGGTTTTTTATATGCATCTTTTTCTTTTCTTTTTTCTTTCTTTATTTTTTTTGAACAAAGAAGACCCGTTGGGCCTAAAAAAATCTCCTCCTTTTTATGCTTCGGCCCAACTGGGCCCTTTCTCCCCTATTTAGGGTTCCCGCTTGGGAACCTCTTCACGTAGAAGCCGCCCCCTGGAGTATAGGAGGAGGTGCTACCACCGCCACTAAATGGTGCTACTGCCGTCGTTGGATAGGAGGGTGCCATCACTGCTGGATGATGTTGAAGGTGCTCGAGGCAGTGTCTGGAGAGCAGGAGCACCCCTGCCGTCTGAGGAGACCTGGTGGGCGACGGTGAAGCTCTCGCTGCCGCCTGGAGACAGGGAGGCGCTGGACGAGCTCGCCGTCAGAAGAAGATGCAGCCCGCGTCGCCGCCTGGGTTCTTCCAATGGATCCCTCCAGAAGCATTGGGCTGGAGTAGAAGATGCGCACCTGGAGTTCCAGAAACGGTAGGTGGCACCGCCGCCTGAAGCTGCCTTTTTCTCGCCTGTTGCGATCATCTAGGAGAATAGGGGGAGTTTCTCCATCTGAGTTGCCGCCTGGACAGGATTAGTTCCCCAATGGGGACCTCTCGCTTGCGGTCCACCCGTAGGTCGCGAGGGATCTGCAATGGAGGATGCGTAGAGACTGGAGCCGCCCGAGCACCGCCAACACGTAAGACTTGCCGGTTGCTGGAGGTTACGATCTGGTGGAGCGACTCTGGGAGGCTTGCTTCGCCTGGAGGCAATGAGATCATGGGGCATCGAGAGCTTCATCATTTTTTTAATCTCCAGTTGGTGCGACTGGGAAGGAGATGATGCCGTTAGATTGGGCAAAGCATATATCAACCATAGAATACCAACACAGGAACCCTAGAAACCAGTGCACTTTCAAAAGAAACCTTACAAATCAAACTGTAGGACTTTCCTTGGATGAATCACAACAACTATTCTTCATGAACAGATCTTCAATAATAATCAAATATCGACTCTTGAACAAATAATGAAAAAAACCTCGAGAATCGAACCCACTCTGATACCATGTTAGAAAATAAAATGCGGAAGTATATCACGGAAATAAAGATAAAAACATTATGGAACACGGTATTTAACGTGGAACCCTGCTCCCTAAGGAGTGAGATGAAACCACGGGAGAACGCCTCAAAGTGCTGGTTTATGCATTGCACTTTCTCACTGGATACAGGAGGTCTATGGCTTCTTATATAGCCTCCACATACCCTCCAAGTCCTACCACTAGTAGGTGTGGGACTAAACAATGGATGTGGCAAATCGATCATGGAAGGTTCCATTTACCCATCATGATAAGTGACACATGCCGTAACAGAGTAATGATGGCTCAAAGAGGGGGACACCAATAGGAGGTACATCCATAGCATGTCTAGTTTGAGAAGAGGACATAATCATATATGCTCCGTTGATGTTAATGATGATGAGATTGTTGGGGAACGAGACATTGATGCACTCGTAGTAGGATATTTTCTTCAGTTGGCAAGTGGGGACTGGTATGCGGCTTGGTGTGCAGGGGGCACAATGTTAGCAAGATCTTACCTGCCCAAAGCTCTAAGTTTAAGATAAAGGTTCGAATGTAGGAAATGCATGATGCTATTATGACTCTTATTGAGAAAGGGGCGTCATGCCTTAATGGATTTCCTATTTTCTTCTAGAATTTGTTTTGGAGTGTGGTGAAGGACGATGTGATGGACTTCATTGTGGAATTCATGCAGGGTAATAGTGTGGTGGAATTGCTCAATAAAGCCCTTATTTTCCTCCTTTCGAAGAACAATGTCACCACACACGTAGATGATATCTGATCCATCGCCCTTTCCAATTGGATCTACCATATCTTGACAAAGTTTCTCTCTAATTGCCTTAGCTGCGTGATTGGTGACGTCATTTGATGGTTTAGATGGTTTGGATGAATCGTAATATGATGGAAAATTTGGTGATGAGAACATAGATGAGTACCGATTGGAAGAGATGACCGTTGAAGGGAATTTTGTAGAAGATTGACTTCATGAAGGCATATGACAGTATTAATTGGAAATTCATTTGGTCTATCCTCTAAAAGAGGGTGGTTTTTAGATAAGTGGATTAGTTGGGTGAAGCAATGTATCACAACTGTCTCACATTCAATCTTGGTTAACGACAGGTCGTAGCCATGCGTAGATACTGTTGGGAAACGCGAATGAGTTATCTATTCCATAGCCCTAGGCTCTCTTATATAGGAGAGTAGCCTATGGGTAAATTACATAAAGAGAATAACAAGAAAAATAAAATAGCAAAGAGACACAATAACTCAATATGCGTCAACACTCCCCCTCAAGATGGAGCATAGATGTCAATCATGCTCAGCTTGGAAGCACACTTCTGAAATGGACCTCGTAACAATGCCTTGGTGAATATATCTGCAGTCTGGTTCTCTGAAGTAACATGAGATGTGGCAATGAATCCTTTCTGAATCATATCACGTATGAAGTGACAATCCACCTCAATATGCTTGGTCCGTTCATGGAATGCAGGATTGTTTGCAATGAACAAAGCAGCCTGATTATCACATTCCAAGTTCATAGGAAGTGGTACATCTAAGCATAAATCTGTCAGCACCGCTTTCACCCACATCATCTCTGTAGTAGCCTGGGCCATAGCCCTATATTCGGATTCTGCACTGGATCTAGCTACCACAGTTTGTTTCTTGCTCCTCCATGAGACTAGGGCATCTCCAACATAGACAACATACCCTGAGGTGGACTTCCTATCCTTGGGACATCCTGCATAGTCTGCATCTGCGCATGCTGAGACAGAAATCCCCTTTCCTTTCTTGAATAGCAGACCTTTACCTGGAGAAGATTTGAGATATCTAAGTATCATGTGTATTGCATCCATATGCACCTGGCGTGGCTGCTCCATGAACTGGCTCACACGGCTCACTGCAAATAATATATCTGGCCTAGTGATCGTGACATATAACAATTTGCCTACCAGTTCTCTGTATCTTCTCCTGTCAACCTCCTCTGTGTCATCATCAACCAGCTTCATGCTGGGGTCCATTGGTGTCGTAGCAGGTCGACACCCTAGCATACCTGTCTCACTCAGTAGATCTGTGACATACTTCCTCTGTGACATGACTAATCCATACGGATTTCTGGCAAACTCCAGCCCCAGAAAATATCTAAGGACTCCCAGGTCCTTGGTGACAAACTCGGTCCCCAGCCTTTCCTTTGCCTGCTTAATGCCCTGGTCATCATCACCTGTAATCAAGATATCGTCAACATAAACCATGATTACAACAATACCTCTTGCCGTCTTCTGTACAAACAAGAATGATCAACATTGGAGCGTTTATATCCTTGTTTCTCAAAGAGGTCTGACAGCTTCTGGAACCATGCCCTGGGGCTCTGCTTAAGGCCATATATGGCCTTATGTAATCTGCAAACCTTGGAACACTCCCCCTCAACAGCAAAACCTGGTGGCTGTTGCATATAGACTTCCTCCTGCAGGTCGCCATACAGAAAGGCATTCTTCACATCCAGTTGATAGAGTGGCCAGTCTCTAGTAACTGCAACTGATAAGAGGATCCGCAGAGTGGAATGACGAGCCACAGGGGAGAACGTGTCAAGGTAATCTACCCCATATGTCTGTGTGAATCCCCTTGCAACTAGGCGTGCCTTGTACCTGTCAATGGAGCCATCTGCATTATGTTTCACTGTAAATACCCATCTGCAACTCACGGGGTTGACATCTGGAGGTATAGTAACCAAGCTCCATGTTCCTCTAGACTGAAGTGCCGCCATCTCTTCCTCCATTGCTAGCCGCCATCTAGAATCCTGCAAAGCCTCATGGTGGTTCCGTGGAATGTCTGTAGCTGAAAGTGCCAATGCAAACGTCCTGAAGTGTCCAGATAGCCTCTCAAAAGACACAGCTGCTGATACTGGATATTTGGCACAGCTTCTCTTCGGCTTGCGTAGAGCGATTGGAACATCCATATCCTCTGTGGTATCACCATGCTCCTGTAATGCATCCTGCTGAGAAATGTCGTCAGATCCATCAACATTAATATTTTCCTTACATACCATAGGCGAGCTAGTTGACTGGTCAGGACCATGAGCTGGATGCAGCCTGCGGGTGTAATGGAATGGTAACAGGGATACTGTTGGTGGCGGTGGTGGTGGCGGTGGTTGTGATGGTGGAGATGGTGGTGACGGTGGTGTTGTTGGTGGAGCCATGAATACGGTATCAGGAGATATAGGTGGTAACTGCATGTTCCCGGATTCTGAAAAATACATAATGGATTCAAAGAATGTAACATCTGCACTGATCATATACCGCCGACGCACAGGGTCAAAACACTTGTACCGCTTTTGAGTTCTGGAGTACCCCACAAAGACGCACTTGACAGCCCTAGGAGAGAGCTTGTCAGAACCAGGCGACAGCTGACGGACAAATGCGACTGACCCAAACACACGAGGGGTAAGAGTGAACAGATTCTTGTCAGGATAAATAAGTGAGAAAGGAACCTGTTCATTCAAGACAGACGAGGGCATACGGTTTATAAGATAACATGCAGTGAGGACTGCATCACCCCAGTAGGAATACGGAACATGACTCTGAATGAGAAGTGACCTTGTGACATCAAGTAGGTGACGGTGTTTTCTTTCTGCAACCCCATTTTGTTGAGACGTATGAGCGCAGGATGTTTGGTGAACAATTCCTTTAGAGGAGTAGTAGTTGGCTAGACTGTTGGTGCACAACTCTAAGGCATTGTCACTTCTCATAATTTTGACAGTTGTGGAAAAAACATTCTGAATCTCATTTAGAAAGTGAATAATAATATTTCCAGCTTCAGACTTATTTTTCATTAGAAATACCCATGATGCTCTAGAGAAGTCATCCACAAATACAATATAAAACCTGTGCCCCTGATGATCGGGAACACGACTTGGACCCCAGACGTCGACATGAAACAACTCAAACTTGGAGTTACTACTCCGACCTTGACTACTGGGAAAAGATGACCTGTGATGTTTTCCCAACTGACACGCCTCACACTGGATAGGTGTGTGAGAAAGACTACAAGGTAAGACAAGACGCAACTTCTGAAGCGGTAGATGACCAAAACGCAGATGCCACAGGAGAGGAGATACTTGGTCTGCGGGAGAAGCTGTGATTCCGGCAAACGGGGTCTGGTTCAGACGATAAAGGCCTCCTTGCTCATAGCCATGACCAATCACGTTGCCCGTACGGATGTCCTGAAAAATCAATGAAGATGAATCAAAAATAGCTCGACAATGAAGATCCTTCGTAATCTGACTAATTGACAACAGATTCATAGAAAAATGCGGTGCATGCAAAACATTCTTGAGCTGCATAGAAGACGTCAATCTAATCTCCCCCTGACCCGTGATAGGAGAATGCGTGCCATTGGCAATAACTACTGTCCGTCCTGGAGGAATCTGTGTGTATCCTGTAAGTAGGCTCTGGTCGCCACATAGATGATGTGTAGCGCCGGAGTCCATGATCCATGGCAGTGTATCAGATCTACTACTGTGAAGTGCAAGTAGACTACCTGAAGTACTAGTAGAGGCCGAGGCGGAAGCAGCAGCATCAGTATGGTTCTGTTCAGTCGGTGCTGTACCAGATGGTGGAATAATGCCCCTGAGGCGGGCAACTAGATCATCAAATCGTTGATCCAGTGTAGCAGCAGACGGGGGCTCTATCTGCTCAGCTGCTCGTGCGGATGCAGGAAATCCATGCTTTGAGTAGCATGTATCTTCAGTATGTCCGACTCGGTGACAATATGAGCATGTTGGCCTAGTGCGGCCACCCCTTCCACGAGGGGTACGTCCACGTCCCTGATGATGAAATCCGCGACCTCTGTTGGCCGCCATAGCTGAGGGATTCTGATTCGCTCCTGCTGAAGGTACTGTGATCCTGCTCAATCTGTGAAAAGCTTCCTCCATGGGAGGAATAGTCGAGTCTGCCAGAATCTGTGAACGTGCTGCCTCATACTCTGGGTCAAGTGCAGCGAGAAACACACCCACCATCGTCGCATTCCTGTATGTCTTCTGCTGTTCTGGTGTGGCAGTAAGAGGCATGAAGCTATAGAGCTTCTCGAACATCCCTCTCAATGATGTATAGAGAGAATGTAAAGGACGACCATTCTGCTTTATCGTGAAGATATCATGTTGTAGTTGCAGAATTTTCGTCTCGTTCTTCGCTTGAGAGTACGTTGCTGCCAGGATATCCCACATGTCTTTGGCTGTAGGTTGATGTAGAATGTCATTGGCGATTTCAATAGCCAATGTGCCAGATAGCCACACCTTGGCATAAGCATCATCAGCCTCCCATGAGGCATGAACTCCAGTCTTCTCTGCAGGCTCGGGCTCGGTAAGAATATGCTTCTTACCCGTAGACTTCATCATACTCATGAACTGCATTGCCCACAGTTTATAGTTCGTACCATCCATCTTGACAATGGGCGCTGGACCACGAAATGCGCCCATAGATGGGATATCAGCCTTGCTTTCTGACATACTGGAGATGGAAAACTTGAGTGACCGAGAGACAACAATCTTCGTCTACAATGACATAGACGGGATTAGTTGCGTGTGTAGACGTCAGGCAACTAACCCCATGTATATCAAGATCTGTGCCCTAGAGTTTTAGGGCTTGTGGCACGCAGGCACGTGCAGGAAGCACGCGCGCGCGCAACTGGATGCAGTGGCTGGAGAGCGCGCAGTGGCTGGATGCGCGCTGGCGCACAGTCGGTGGAGGCGCACTACGCGCTGGAGTCACGCCGCACGTTGCGCGCTAGGTGCGCACGTTGCAGGTTGCGCGCTAGATGCGCGCGAGATCGGAGAGGCGCTGCAGGTTGCGCGCTAGATGCGCACGTTGCGCGCTATATGCGCTAGATGCGCTGCGCGCTAGATGCGCTGGAGTCGCGCTAGATGCGCTGAGATCGCAGGGGCGAGATGCGCAGATCGGAGAAGCGCTGCAGGCGAACGGCGGAGACCGGCGATCGGATCGGAGACAGGAGCGGCGCCGAGGAGAGAGAGAAGAGAGGCCGGCGGGTGGGGCGGGTTAGGGTTAGGGTTTCGAGAACTCCGGTCTAGGACCGTCGCTCTGATACCATGTTGGGAAACGCGAATGAGTTATCTATTCCATAGCCCTAGGCTCTCTTATATAGGAGAGTAGCCTATGGGTAAATTACATAAAGAGAATAACAAGAAAAATAAAATAGCAAAGAGACACAATAACTCAATATGCGTCAACAAACATGGATGCCTTCTTGCCCCTACTAATATTTGTTATTGTTGCAGACACCCTTGCAATTTCTAGCAGAATGATTATTGAGGCTTTAGCTCCGGTTACACTTGTGACAACCTTTCCATCCGTCCTACAGTATGCAGACGGTACGTTCTTCATTTGGGGGTAGGGGGTGCGGTTGGGGGGTGGAGGAGGTTAGGGCCATGTCGACAGTAATTGATATGTGGGGGACATGCCTCGGGCTTAACATGGCCAAGACATCAATCATTCCAATCGGCTTATTTCAGGAAGAGTTTGACTCTTGTGACAATGCTCTAATATACTTAGGACTTGTATCCCATTACCTATTTGGGTCTCCCATCTCGCGTGGCAGGCTTGCACAGACTCATTGGCTTCCTTCGATTGAGAAGCTAGAGATATGTTGAAGGGAATGGAGGCCCTTTGTCTTTCCACGGGTGGTAGATTGGTTCTTCCGAAGTTAGCTCTTGCTGCCATTCCAATTTTATTTATGCCAATGAGGCATATCCCTGCTGGTGTTATTCCCCAATTTTAGGTTTTGATGCGTTGTTTTTTTTGGTCCAAGCGAGGTAGAAAGCCAAGGTTCACATGTGGTGGATTGGGATACCATAACTCAGGTGGAGAGTGGTGATTTATGTGTTAAATGATTCAAGGAGCTCAACCGAGCACTCTCTACGAAATGTGTTGTTAAAATCCGGGGCAGAAAGGGGGATCCTCTTTGTTACTAACTTCATCACATTAACAAGGTGAATGGGAACCTGGAGGTTGTGGAAGGAGATGCTACCAACCCCTCCATCTTTTAGCGTGGTATTTGCTGACGTACCCTTTGTTAGGTGTATGTTGAAGCCGATGTTGGAACAAGGTGATCGGTTTCGGTTTTTGAAAGACGATTGGTCCGAAATTGGTGTACTTGCAGACCGCATTCCTTGGTTTGATGCATTGGCTGCTCATAAGGATGCACTGATTGCTGATGTTATGGAGAATGTGGCTTGGCAACCTTCTTTTAGCTCCAGTTTTGCGAACCAGCTATTGCAGAAATATCTGGACCTTATGCGGGAGCTCGGCGAAGTAGATGGTCCTTCAGAGGCCTGCAATTGCCGGACATGGGTAAACATGCGTTTTTCGTTGAAGAAGGCATATAGATGCCTCATATCTAGGCTTGCTCCTAGAATGGATGCTGAAACTGATGATTATAGATGGATTTGGTGATCATCTATCCCCGTGCGAGTGAAGATATTTATTTGTCAGATGAGAAATAGCCGCTTGATGATGGACATTATAGCCAAGTGGATGCATAAGAATGATATTGTTAGCCCGAGATGTGAGATTGCTAGCGAGTGCATTGAACATATGTTCTTCGAATGCTGCTGTTCGGAGGAAATCTGGCATGTGATGGACTTCTCGTGGTTGGACTGGTGGCATCAGGGGAAATGCTAGAAGATGTCTAGCTGTGAGTGGTTGCACAATTAAGAAACATTTGTGTTGTATTGGGTATCGGTGGTGCTAGCATTTGCAACTGGACCGGGCACTGTTCTAGGACCACGGCTGTGATACCATGTAGAAAATATGAACTTATTTTTTTATTTGATAGCAAAGCCTGGGATTCTTTATAAATGGATGGAAACCCAAAGCCGAAAAGTAAAAATTATGTAGAAATAGCCAAGTAGGAAAACTTACAACAGGAAGAGAAGCATACTAGGAAAATGATTCAACTAGGAAAAACTTAATTTCTAATCCTATAGATTCTCATCAAAAAGATATTTAAACTGAACACTATAAAATGGATATATTAAATTTGTTGTTAATTGTATGCTCTGTATAATTACATGTTTGTTACATGACCATTTAAAATTTCCTCATTCTGGTAACTCCAACCAACGCCCCTCTTTAGATCTACTAAGAGGAACCATTGTCATTGATGGATTTTTTTCCTAACAAAGGCTAGTAACGTACTTTGGCCGATAATATATGAGATTTCTTGACAAATGTATTTCTGCTTTGTCATATTTAGTTCTTGGTCCCAGCATACTATTGATACTACTTGTTATTTCTGCCTAGTTGCTGAATTGCATAACATTGCTTTCTGTTATGGCTTTAGTGTGGTTTACATTATTTTATTGTCTCTTTCAATTAGTTAGATCAGAAAGCTGCTGATTCTATCCCACCAATTGAGGCTCCATATGCTGAAACATTGGTACCTTCTCCTTTGAAGACGCCTTTACTGGAACCTCACCCTGCTGAACTGTCAAAATTGAAATTATCACCGCAACCAGAGTCTCGACCGACGGTTCTTGCTCGAGATCCTCCAAGTGAGCATTTGTTTACTGAAGCAGTGGTACCGGCTCTCATTGAAACAGTCCCACTAGAACAACGTCCTAGCAGACCTCTAAAATTGGAGGTACCATCACGACCGGAGACGCCACCTCCTGTTCCTGCTCGTGAACCACCCATTGATCGGAACAAGGATAATGGGTACTAGAGATCTTTTTTCTTATTTTTGTCTCTTTAGTAAATGTCTTAAAGCGGTCTTTTTTCCTGCTTGTTTTTTAATGTAGTATATGCACAAGAAATTTTACTAGTGACTATTTAGCTAAATTACAGAGTATCAGTCCGTGTATTACTTACTTGCCAGTCACAAATTTTGTCCAACTCTTTCACTCGATCATAAGAAATTTGTTGTAGATAATATAGCTAATTTGTGGAAAAAAGATGTATACTTTTCCATTAAAATAATTTATCTATATAGAAATTCAGCTTCATCCCATCATTTTGTTTAGTAAAATGGATTATTGTTATCGTAGTTGCTAAAGCATGACCATGCCCCAATGCTCAGTTAGTTACTGTCATTAACTTTTGATTGTTATAAATTGTGTATGGATATTAATTCGAAGGCATGGATTGTTGGAAGCATTATAAACTGACTCGTAAGAGGGAATGGAGAACAAGGCTGAGAGAGAGAGAGAGAGAGAGTTGAAGGGGTGGTGGTGGAGAGGTGGTGGTGTGGGGTGGGGACGAGGGAAATCAAGGCGAGGCAACAGCTTCAACGGTGCAGGAGCCAGGTTGCACGGTTGTGCAATGAATGCATCGATTTCCTTCTCAGCCTTTGATGAAGTGCTATTTGACATGTTACTATTGCAGCTCCCATGGTCACCTAGTCCATGACCTGAAGGTTTGCTAAAGTTACGTGTGTTGGTCATCGACATGTTCAACATGTGTAAGATGCCAACAATGACATGTTTAGGAATCGATGAAGACATGAAACAGCAATGGATTGATGTTACAAAGGTCGTAAGGGATCAAATGGATGGTCAAGAGGGTCAACAATGTGTGGCAGAATTAGAGAAGTGGAGGGGATGCAACAACAGTTGCAACTGCTTGTCGGGCCTGTCAGGTGAAGGAGGTGGCGGGATTTAAACCTGCAACTGGGTTAGACCTGCATTTGCAGGGGGAGATGAGAACTGACTGTTGGATTCAGATTTCACATCCAATGGTTAAGATTAGAAACTTATCATAGGGCTTGGTCGTTGGATTATGATTGATGTGCTCTAGATTTGCCACGTGGTGAAGAGGCATGGAGGCTTATCAGTCATCTAATCAAAATCGATCGGCATGGCTCAGTTCATTTAATTGTAATAACACTGACTGTTTGACCATATAATCAACTGAGTGTAGACAAGGTTGCAAAAGTCGGTAGTCGGTACTCGGTCGGTTGGGTCACTGACTAGGGATTAAACGACAGTCGGACGACTAATTGGATTTAGTCGGACTTTAATCGATTTTGAATTTTATGATTATTTTAAATATATAATTCATTTTTATACATATATTTATATAGATTTTGTACATTTTTTACTATCATAATAAAATAAAAGAATTAATTGAATTTAAATAAAACACTGAGCATATTATAATAAGTTTGCTTATGAAAAAAAGCAAAACATATTAAAATATGGTATCTCCAAGCAAAAAGTTGCTCGACTAGTGTAACTAATCGGAATTAGTCGGTACTCGGTCGGACATCCCACTGACTAGACTAATCGGACCTACTAGTCAGGCCAGTCGGGCGATTTTTACAACCCTGAGTGTAGATAATTATCAATTCAGCTAACAACTGAATAAATCCAGATTTAAAACAATTCCTATAATAGGAGCAATTACCTGTCGAGTTCCTATGAAAGGAAATTCTGGAATTTCGGATTTTGGAATAACTCAGTTCTCCTTCACTTTGAAAAACACATTATATGATGATTTGTCTTTACAACATGATTGAATTCTTTGCCGTCACTTCTACAACTTGAAGCTCTGGAGCCTTTGAACAAATTTTAAAAATTAAAACCTTGAATGCATTATTTAAATGTACAAACTTGCCTTCAATTTTTAAAGGTAAGTATCGTTTATTTAATATAGATTATGACCTTGATTAAATCTATTTAAGAAATTTCTTTGGAATTCGAGGATGTTCTCATTTTTTTGCACATAATTTTTTACACAATCTCGCATTTTTCAGGCTCTTGGAGATATGTGGAAATGTTTTTTGGTTGTGGAAACCAAAAGAAATGATGGCTTTGAATTGTTATAAGTTAAAAACCAAGTGAATTTTATTTTTCGACTTATATTTTTATCATCTTTTTATTTTTACAATAACAATAAACAACAACAAAGCCTTTTCCCACAATTAAGTAGGGTTGGCTACATGGATTCTTCGCCTCCATTCAGATCTATCTTGGGTCAATCTCAGGCTTATATCCAAAAACTAAGATCCCTTCGTATAGTCTCTTTCCAACACTTCTTGGGTCGTCCTCACCCTCTCTTAGCCGGCTCAACATCCCAATACTCGCATCTCCTAACTGGTGCATCAGCTGACCTGAAGGATACGGCTAGATCCTCAAGCGCATCACGGAAGCGTGAGCGTCGTATCAAATACGACGAGAAGCGACTAGTCGGACTAGTTGCTCGGTGCAGCGGAATTTAAAAAATTTTATACGACGAAATCACATGATCCAAGAACACTTCTCGAATCGTTTCGTCTAAACCACAAACAATTAATAGGATTACCTCTTGAAGCGTGGTTGCGATCGAGTCTCTAAACGAAGAGACCTCCTGTCTCAAGTCCGATCCGACGGAGGAGACGCTTACGAGCGCGGGGATGAACCGCGTGCTTCTCGCAATCCATGTTGATGATCCAAGCGGCGGATCTCCTGATCTCGACACACGAGATCCGTCGTCTTCTTCACGAGCGAGGTGCACCGAAGGAGACGGAAATCCACGAGCAGAAGAACGGGCAGCATAACGACGATGCCGCGGCGATGGAGAACCTTTCCATGACATCCATGGTGGACGGCCATGAAAGGGAGAGAGAGGGCTGACCTCTAGAGAGAAAGAGAGAGAGAGAGATGCTTCTCAAGCATTGTGTGTAAAGAGAGAGCATGGGTATGCCTCTCTATTTATAGGGTTTTGGGATCCATGGATATCAATCCACGGGACATGTAAAATCAATGGATGAGATTGATTTATGTCAATCCAATGGTCAAGATTGTTGTTGGTAAAACCAACAAATTTAGGTTAAAATATATTTGACAAAATCAAATATAAATTAGTCCTAAATCAAACCAATAAATAAGGAGAGAATACATACATGGAGATCACAATTCCATGTATAACATGGTGGACGGCCACCCATTCCAAATAGGGCATGGGTGCCGCCCACCCCTTTCCTAATGGAGGGCAATCTCATGATAATTCATGAGATTGCATATCTCCATGGAAATTCTCTCTTTATTTATTTCCAACAACTTTTGTTGGGTTTTATTCTTCAAAAATAATTCACAATTATATTTGAGAATATTGCAATCTTGCCATGAAAAAATTGTGAATCAAATTCACAACCCAAAACAATATATAATTTACATTGTCAATTAATTACAAAATGTGTATCCAATACACATAATAATTAATCAACACATATAAATTATAATTAGCTCTCTCTAATACATTATAAATCACATTTATAATATATATTATGAATAATTGGATATTACTATCCACATTATTCTTATCCATAATAATTAAATCATATTTAATTATATTGGATAACTTATTCTCTTGTGCTTCAAATAATATGAATCACATTCACATTATTTACATCTTTGATAATCAAATCACATTTAATTATCTAAGACAACTCCCCTTATAATATGAATCAAATTCATATTATTCATGATAATTAAATCACATTTAATTATCCATTTTCTCAATGCTCGGATACATATATCAACAATAGAATTATCCATGAACTCTTTCAAGGATAATGCGCTTTCTCCGCGAATACTTGGAGATAAGGACAGGGCGATTGTATTGTTCCATGTATAGTGACATGGATATTGAGATCACATCTCAAATCCAGATCTCGGGCCTCCCATAGATGCTTGATTAAATCAAGACCGCAAATCTAATCTTCTCATTGAATCTGAATCACATTCAGATCAATGTCCAACATTTGGACTAAGATCAGATTACTTCTCTACTGAGAGGAGTCACTAAAATCCAGACCCGTTTCATCACTCCCTAGGAATGGAAGCGTCATGGTTATACAACCGTTTATGATCACATCACCCTCAGGTATTCCTAATACCTGTACATCCTGCATACTGGAAGACTCAGATTAAACCCGAAGTATTGGATCAACTTTATACTGTCTACTTCATGGTTTTTATCACTAAGTTTCTCATTCGATCATTGGGAGTCGGTATTGATCATATACTTTCCAAAAGCATATATCATACCTAGGTCTTGATCATATACTTTCCAAAAGTATATATCAAACCAACAAATTCAGTCAAGCTTCCAAAGCGAGACGACCGTGCGCACGGAATTTGATTCTTCCCAATATCTCATGAGTGAGCTCATGTCTTCCGGTTCAGTAGTGAACCTGTATGATCCCTTTGAGAGATCGTATTACTCATATGCCCTTATATGCACACCAGCGCGCCGGTGTATAGACCTTGATTAGGCCATCAACCTATTGGTCTGCCAAATGTACATACTCAGACATATAGTAACACATCTGTCTCCGGTCAGAGGATGTGTGCCTATATCATGACAGCATATGATATAGGACTTTGGTTATCTCGATCTCGTTAAGTCAACTCTTTGACCTAACTAATCTGACACCTCCGAATCTCTATTCCTATGCAGAGGACCTGCATCAAGAAGTCGGTCAGATATCAGCCTAACTGAGAAAGGATTGCCATCTCCTACTCAGGCTGGAGATCATCTCTTAATAATCATTTGACGGTGCTTAATGAGTCCTCAATCTAACTCATTAGATATTCATCTAAGCACCAGCCTTTATGATTCAATAATTGAATCAACAGCTGTATGATCATTAAGATGGCCATGGTACATAACCCTAATTGCACTAAGGGACCTATTTATGCAAACTATGTACTCTTTATTTCAGACTAAGGAGTGAATTGCAATAACATTTATTGCATAATGGCTCGCCGTGGGCTCGCATGTCCAACATGACCTTCTTTGCAAATGACCAAACCATCTTAGGCAGTTTTCTCGCATTTTATCCTCGATCGGAGCTACACTTTCTTTCTGATTGCATCGTTCGGAATCCGATCTTTACATGTGTGTCCACACATCCACCTTAGCATTTTTATTTATGCTATTGCCATTCTCTGCTTATTTCTATGGTTCACATGCCAACATTCAGATCCATAGAGCATAGCAGGTCTCACGGCTGCTTTGTAAAACTTTCCTTTAATTTTTAAAGGAATTTTCTTATCACAGAGAACAACAGAGGCTCCTCTCCACTTTAGCCAGCTTGCATTTATTCTATTAGTAACATCTCCATCAATTTCCCCATCATGTTGCAAAATATATCCCAGTTATCTAAAAGAATCTCTTTTTCGAATGTTATCGTCACCAATCTTCACCTCGATTCCTTCACCATTGCTTCCATCAAAAGTGCCCTCCATATATTCCGTCTTAGCCCTACTTATATGAAATCCTTTAGTCTCCAATGCATGTCTCCATACCTCAAGCTTTTCATTTACTCCATCTCTAGTCTCTTCAATCAACACAATATCATCAGCAAATAACATACACCAAGGTAACTCATCCTGAATGTGACTTGTCAACTCGTCCATAATCAAAGTAAAAAGAAATGGACTTAAAGCTGAACCTTGATGTAAACCAATGTTGATGTTAAAAAGTCCAGTCTTCCCAGACGGGGCCCTTACACAAGATAAAGCCCTATCATACATATCCTTTATGAGGTTAATGTATAGGACATGTACTTGTTTCTTCTCCAAAACTCTCCACAATATATCTCGTGGGACAGAATCATAAACCTTCTCTAAATCAATAAAGATCATATGGAGGTTCTTCTTTTTAGCTCTATAAATCTCTATTGTTCTCCTCAACAAATGGATGACTTCAATAGGTGAGCGACCTGTCATGAATCCGAATTGTTTTTTTTACTTTGGAAACTTACCTCAACCTTCTTTCGATCACACATTCCCAAATTTTCATAGTGTGACTCATCAGCTTGATACCTCTGTAAATTTGAACAATTTGATGTCTCCTTTATTCTTATAAAGAAGCACCACGATACTCCTCCAATCTTTATGCATTTTCTTGCTTCGCCAAATAACATTGAATAGATTCTTAAGCCAATTCAAACCACGCTCACCTAAAGCTCTCCATACTTCTACAGGAATGTCATCCACTCCTACACCTTTCCCAAGTCTCATAACCTTCAAAGCCTCCTCTACGCCCTTTCTTTGTATTCGTCTATAGCTTGCACGATTCAAGTAACTTTCACTACAAGCTAGATTACCCAAAGGGATCTCTCTATTTCCTTCCCTAATGAAAAGTTTATGGAAGTACTGCTCTCATCTAGTCTTTATATCCTTCTGAGTAACAAACACGTGACCTTCCTCGTCCTTAATGCTTCTCACTTGAGAAAGGTCTTTGGTCTTTCTTTCTCTTGCTTTGGTCAACCTGAATATATCCTTCTGACCCTCCTTAGAGTCGAGATTTCTATACAAAACTTCATAAGCTTTTGACTTAGCTTCGGTTACAACCTTCTTTGCTTCTTTCTTCGCTATTTTGTAGTTTGTGACAGTTTCTTCTATTCTATCCTTAAACATAGCTTTAAAGCCGCTCTTTTAATTTTTAGCTTCTCTTGCACCCCTTCACTCCACCACCTAGCCTCCTTTTCACCTGGAGCTCCTCTCTTTGACTCGCCTAGCATCTCTTTGGCTACCTTTCGGATACAAGATGTTACTGCCTCCCACATCTCGTTTGTACTTCCGCTACAATCCCAAGATAAGTCTTCTAAAACCTTCTCCTTGAAGCTTGATTGCTTCAATGGAAGATTCCACCATCTAGTTCTAGTGATCTTAAGAACCCTCCTTTTCTTTATCGGCCCTTTTATTTGAACATCCAAGACTAACAAACGATTTTGGGTTGTCAAACTCTCTCCTGAGATTACTTTGCAGTCTTTACAACACAATTGATCTCTTCTCCTCAACGCAAAGTAATCTATTTGTGTTCTTGGTGGGCCACTCTTATAAGGAATTAAATGCTCCTCCCTCTTCTTGAAGAGAGTGTTTGCTATGAAAAGATCATATCATATGCCATTACAAAATCCAGAATGACTTTTCCCTCTTTATTTCTATCCTCAAAACCATGTCCTCTATGAACACTAGTATACCCTGAAGTTTCTTGTCCTACATGTCCATTAAGATCTCCACCTATGCAAATCATCTCTCTTTGTGGGATTCCTTGTAAAATCTTATCCAGATCCTCCCAAAAAGCTTGTTTAGTCCTTTCATCTAAACCAATTTGTGGTGCATAAACTTAGATGGTATTCAGAGTTTCTTCTTCAAGCACCAATTTTAGCAAAATAATCCGATTCCCGAATCTTTGACCTCAACCACACAATTCTTCAAATCCTTATGAACAACCACTCCAACACCGTTTTTGCCCTTGATCTTTACTTGAATACCAAAGTTTAAAGCCTGTCTTCTCGATCTCCCTTGCTTTCTCTCCAACCCATTAGTCTCTTGAAGATATAAGATATGAATCTTCCTTCTTTCCATTGTATCCACTATCTCAATCAATTTTCCAATTAAAGTGCCAATTTTCCAACTACCAATCCACAACTTCCTTTGCAATCTCTTTTGGACTAACTTCTTTACTCGCATGCGTCCATTATGCGAGAACCCTTGCAAATTTTGGACTGCATCCGGGTAGTGATGCATCAGAACTAGCTTATTTACCCGCATGCGTTCCTCATGCGAGAACCCTTGCAAATTTTGAACAACATCCAGGCTGCGATGTAGCGGCCGTTGCCAAATTTTCATTGCATTCGGGTGATGCAACGCGTCGCAAGTAGGGAACGCCCTAACGAAATCTATATGTTTGCTTAAATCCATGCTGAAAAGATTCGACTATTACGAGGCAACTTCCTAAATAGTATTTTTTTAAAATACTATTTAGGAAGTTGTCTCCGATTGTTTTATGCTGGTTGTCGGCTATGTAACGCAACCCTCCTGATTTACCCAATCTTGGGACCGACCATGACTGAGTTAATCATATTATTTTTAATATATTTTAATTTATATAATATCTAAAATTTTAATTTCTATAAGATTTTTAAATTTACCCTTCATTACAATTGTCATACATAGATATTTTTATAGGATATCTACGTCCTCGAGCTCTACATCTTAACTTTTTCATAGTGAGTTCACATTGATTGGCTTTATTAATAAATGAATCAGCTTCATTCAATACCATATAATGAGTAGTGCTATTGTAATTGTTTATTTATATTATTACAATCTTTTTCTTTCTTTTATGTGTATATTTAATAGGGCATCTATGTAGCCGAATCGAGCAAACATTTTCACACATAGCATCTCTTTTCTATATAAAGAGAACCTTAGAAGTTCATAATATGATTAAGTTATTTCATTTCTGCATGGTGTCAGACCGACAGTCTTCGACTAGAGATATGAGGCCTTCTTGAAATTCTACCCCATCATCAAGGCTTGCCCCTTCCTACATGTGCAGCAACAATGCTTGTCCCAATGCAATAATAAACACACCAACGAGAAGCAATGACGATGATTGCACAACATCAATAGTAACTACAAGAGTGCAACTACCATCGATGGCGTTGCCTGTTATTGGTGGTGCTTCGAGCTGCCCTTTTGGTTATCTGTTTGTGCCTTGACTGGTGCATCGAGGTCCCATGACCTATTTTTATACACCTTAGAGTTCATTTCTTGTCGAAAGGATCTCTAAATTCTCCTTTCTTCAGATAGTGCAATTTTGGGACAACATGATCCTAATTTGATCTTATAAATATGATCCCTCGACCTATAAAAAGCACCTATAGGGTAATGAGAGTATTGTATATCTAAGTCTACACACAACCTCCCTACTATCCTTGTATAGACAAGTTTGGTTCATAGTCATCTCACGGTTTTTTCCTTTCATGCTTCGTATGTCAAGGTAGAGATCAAGATAGGTGCTGCTTCATCTCCTGAGGCCATCAGAGATCCCTATCTTATCGTCAAGATGGATGACATAAACTAAAAGTTGTGGGCAGTGCAATAAGCATTATGGAGAGCCACAACGAAGAATACATCACGGTGGAGCCATGACCGGTTAATAAAATGGTGCTAACGCAACATGATACAAGACAACGTGTAAGCCCTTATGTGGCTATCGGGCATTTTGATGATTGAGATTACCCATAATGTTGGAGTATGCGTCATTCATATAGATGGGTAAATGGATCTCTCCAGGATCCATTTACCCCATCCAGTTGTTTAGTCCCACATCTGCTAGTATCCATTTACCCCATCCATCTTCTCTTGTGTTTTGGGATATACTATGGAAAATGTGATTAGATGTGACCATGAGTAAGGAGGTCTCTATAGATTGGTCTAGTCTCCATATGCAGATAAATCTTCCATATCTATTGGACTAACATCCTCCTTCCTATGGCATCTACATTTTATCCATTTATCTTGCAAAAGTTATGCTGAGCCCTACCTCAGATCTCTCCCCAGTTTAGCGTTGAATGTGAGGCCTGCCAGCGTGAGAGGCATAATCATACTGGCTTTAGAGGTTATCATGGTCACAATAATAGTTCTTTGTTTTAGTTGGTGAATTCTAATGTTTGGGGTCCTAATCGTGTTCTCGATCATCGGGGACATCGTTTTTATACTGGTTATGGCATTTTTCTAGATTATCTTGGATATTTTTGATGAAGTATAAGTTAGAAGGTAGTAGCGTTATGCAAAATTTTGTCATTAAAATAAAGAATATTTTTTTGTAAAATTCAAGTATGTGTATTTTGATAATGCACTAGAGTTTTACACCGGTCGCTTTTCTCAATTTTTCAAGTCACATGAGATTTTACATCGAACCTCATGTCCCTATACATTTCAGCAGAATGGTGTTGCTGAGAGAAAACACCGACATCTTTTGGATATTACTAGAACTCTTCTGATACAGAGTCAAACACCTAATTCTCAATGGGGAGACATCGTTCTTACAACATATTATCTGATTAATCACATGCAATCTTTAATTTTTAGAGGAACAAGTTCCCTTTTGATTGGGTTTTCTGATAAATTTTTTCTCTAATGCCCCACGTCTTTAGTTGTGCTATTTTTGTTCATTAATTAACTTGTGGTTGATACAAGTTGTCTTATCGGTCTATTAGGTGTATTTTTGTGGGATATTCTTGGACCTAAAAGGGATATCGATACTTTAACCCTATCAGGAGGAAATACTATGTGAGTACTGTTATCACCTTCTTTGAGCTTGTTATTTATCTCTTCTACAGGAGACAAGGTGGCATCATCTAAGTCAGACACTTCTGTTCTGTCTGACTGTCTCCTTCTACTCAGGTTGAGACCTTTTCCCATGTATACTCTCCAAGACCAAGAATTACAGTACCTGTTGCTCATGTAAATTCCCCATCATCCAACATACCTCACGTAAATATTGAGCACATGGTTTCTATTAAAGGTACATTTGATGTTTCTGTTTAGCAGAGGGATATTGTAGAATAGGGCGATACAACTAAGCCAGAAGTTATAGTTCAACAAGGTAGGCTTTATGATTCCTCTGAGGATCTTACTCCACATGTGCCTTATACCCTTTCCCTCGACGTTAGTTTGGTTACTGGATTGGGGTAACCTCCGGTGAATAGTAGTTGTTTGGATGGTTATGAGGGTTGGAAGTGATGTGTTGTCACATTGATTTGTGATGGAATTCCAACCCAGGGTTGCAGGGGGTTTATCGGGTTACCCTTAGGTAACCTGGGGCACACCACGAACCAAACGAACCCTAGACATTCTCTCTTACTCATCTCTCAGAGGACTATAAGAAGTTTGTAAACTGTCGACTGTTACTTTCCCACACATGCATCAAGAGGCATTACAAAATAGAGAATGACAACTGGCTACGGAAGAGGAGATGGCATCATTGCAATCTAGAGGCACCTAGACCTCGGTTACTTCTCCCATTGGTGCATATGCGGTTGGGTGCAAATAGGTATGATGGTGAATCATCGAGCAGATGGTAGCATGGATTGCTAGAAAGCTCGATCAGTGGCAAAAGGGTTTACCCAAATGTACGACATGGACTGCCAATATACTCTCTCTTGTAGCACACCATTCTACCATTCAAATTCTTCTCTTTATTGCAATTACCATATAATGTCCATTGTTTTGGTTGGATGTCAAAATGTATTTCTATATGGAGACCTGTAGGATAAAGTGTGTACATGCGACAACTACCTAGGTTTTCTATTGAGGGAGAGAGTAGATGGTATGCAGGCACCATAACGCTATTTATGACCATAAGTAGAGCCCTAAAATGTGGTTTCGGAAGCTCTCAAACCTGATAAAACAACATAGCTTCACCAGATTCATTGTTGATCATTCATTGCTTGTGCACATGACAATGAGAGGTACTATTGTCATTTTGGTGTATGCAGATGATATTACTGTAAGAAGAGATGAAATCAAGGGCATTAATGAAAAAAAGAATTCCTTGGGAAACAGTTCATCACCAAGGATTTTGGGGAGCTCCGGTATTTGGCCTACAGTTTGCCAGAAATCACAAAAGATGTATGTCATGATGAGTTAAAAAAAGTATGTGATTGATCCTCTTGTAGAAACTATAATGGTGGATCCCAGCCTTGCTAATGTTCTTATGGATCTTACCATGAAACTTCGTGATGAAATAAAGGAAGTCGACAAGAGGATGTACAAAGAGCTAGTTGAGAAGCTCGTTTATGTGATAATCACTAGAGATGATATCTCATTTGCTGTGAGCCGAGTCATTCAGTTTATGGAGCAACCATAACATGCCCACATAAATGCAATTACAATGATTATTAGGTACATGATGTTCTCACCATGTACAAGATTTCTCTTCAGCAAAGGGACATTTTTTGCCATATTAGATTGCGTTGATGCATATCATGCGGGATGTCGAAAGTACACAAGTCCATTACAAGATGTGTTGCTTTCATTGTTGGTTCTTTAGTCAAATGAAAAAGTAAGAAGTAGACATGAGTTGCTAGAGCGAGTGCATAGTCTGAGTGCAGAGCCATGTTTCAAATCTACAGTGAGATGATGCGGGTTTATCAGTAACTAATGAGGCGCCTCTCCCTATGCAGTCAAATGTGGCAACCATGCATCTCTATTCATTACTAACAATCCAACATTCCACGAGAGAACTTAGCACATTGAGATCGATTGCCATACACTTGGGACATGATTTAGGATGGCTTCATATCTACTTTCCGTTGTCAGTTTAGCTAAAAAGATGGCTGACATATTTACTAAAAAAGCACTTCCCTGGTGACCATTCTTGAATTGTTGCGGAAAATTACTAGAGTTTCATAAGAGAAACCCAACATCGTCGTTGTTGCGGAAAATAAGAGGGCGCCATAGATGGAACTTACCCATTGCTTCCATGTGATGTAGAACATCTTGGATACACACACTTTCTAGAATAAAATCACACCATCGTTTTCAACATTCATCTGAGAGCACCTCAAAGAGCTAGGTTTTCTATTATGAATCTCTCAATGCGCACAAAGGATGTAAGGCTCTTTATATAACCCTACAAACATTCTAAAGTCCCACTAATAGATGATGTGGGACTAAACATGAGGGGTGTGATAATTAGATCACAGAGAGATCCATTTATTATCTGTTGTGAATCATGGAAGCACACACAAACGAGATCGATCAAGCAAGACGCAAACACACAGATTTATAAGGTTTACTTGTAACTGGGCTACATCCTTGGCGGTGGCGATCGGTTTTCACTATGTGGAGAAAGAAAAAAGTACAGAGGATACATATAGCCCTAACCGTAAGCGAGACCCTCGTCTTGTTGGGGGTATAGTATGACAATATGGGATGCATATAGGGTTCTTAAACCTGGGTCAGATGGTAATGATTTAAGGCATATCAACACCATCAATACATACTCTAACAAAACTGTTGCATTCGAAACAATTTAGTTTGTGAGAATTTTATTTTAACTAAAATGTGCAAAATCACCAAAAAAAACACCAAAATTGTAACGCCCTGGGCTTAGGTCCCTGGTTCATTAATGAGGAAAATTGGCTTGAACAACTTGTTGAGCTCGGGCACAATTGAACCCTTTGACAACCACCCAAAATGCCTAAGCCCAAGTTGTCAAGTAGTAATCCCCATTACTTATAACCCACATCCCCACTTCGTGAGTTTTAAATGTGGGACTATTTTTGGAGATTGGGGTGTTACAACTCATTTGTAACATCCCGGGCTTAGGTCCCCAGTCCGTTAACAAGGAAAACTGGCTCGGACAACTTGTTGGGCTCGGGCCCAATTGAACCCATTGACAACCATCGAAAATGCTTACGCCCAAATTGTCAAGTAGTAATCTCCATTACTTATAACCCACACCCACACTTCGTGAGTTTTAGATGTGGTACTATATTTGGGGATTGTGGTGTTACAACCTCCCCTACTTATATTCGCAACGTCTTCGTTACGACATGGCACATCACATATTCCCAGTGACATTGGCGGATGCACACCCTCGGCCTAGGTCCCTTTGGGTAGCTCTTTCCGCTATCAGAGGAAATGTACTCTGATACCATTTGTACCTGTTGGAGTATATGTGTCACTTATGTATATATGGGTAAACAGATCCTTCCAAGATCTATTTACCACATCCAGAGTTTAGTCCCACATCTACTAATGGTGTGACTTGGAGAGTCTGTGGAGGCTATAAGAAGTCCCAGACCTCCTGTATCCAGTGAGAAAGTGCAATGCATACATCAACCCTTTGAGGCGTCCTCCCATGGTTTCATCCCGTTCCTTAGGGAGTAGGGTTCCACATTAAATCCTGGTGTTCTATAATGTTTTTATTCTATTTTTTCTGATATGCTTCTAAATTATTATTTTCTAAAATGATATCAGAGTGGGTTCGATTCTCGAGGATTTTACATTCATTATTGTTGAGATATTTGTTATTATTATTGTCTTTTGCTTATTTTCTATTTCTTTTTTCCTCTTATTGTAATTTGCCCAATAGGTTCCTCTCATATATAAAAGAACCCTAGGGCCTCTCATTAATCAATTCATTCTTCTTCACTCAACATGGTATTGGAGCGACAATCCTAAATCGTAGTTCCCATATCCCACCCTAACCCTATCCCCGCCCTCTCTCCGCATTGCCGTCGTCGTCGTGCAGCCTCTCTCTGCGCCGCCACTACCACCACGCACCCTTTCTCCGCACTGCCACCGCCGCCGTGCACCCTCTCTCCGCGTTGCCACCGCCGCTACGCGACCTTCTCCTTCAGCAACCACCAAGGTCGTCGCTTGGGCATCTCCAACCCTCCAGGCCGTGGCCCAGGTCGCTGCCCAGGTCACCGCTCGGCCTCCCCAGGCCGCTCAGCCCACGACCTGCTGCAGGCCGACCTTCCCAGGCCCCTAAGACCACTTTCGACAGCCACCTTTGCTCTCCTTGGCCACTGCCGGCCCTCCTGCACATTGTTATGAACCTCTGAGGTTCGATCCGTGGTTTGATTTCGACCGAAGAATGTGATGTCAGTCATATAAATCACGTTTTCTGGTCCTAGCGAGCGCGAGGATTGATGAGGATGGTTGCATGAGCCTACCTGTGCAACCAATCCTCCATATGTTCGTGTAGACTTGTTCACACCGGTATACTCCCTAGTTGAGTTCCGCCTTTGGCCATCTTATCATCATGGCAGAGAGCCAAGGCCTTAAATGTCAGATTTTGATTTTGTTTCAGTAAGCCTGGAAAGAGAAATTCGATGGAATTTTGGTGAAATGGCCAGAAATTGAGGAAAATACTTGAAAAATTATTTTTTTCTAAAATTAAGACGTTTAATATTCTTTATCTCGATAAATGATATAGAAATACACTACTTTTTGCTAATAGTAAGATATTAACATAATATGTTATAATAAATGTCCATCCGATCGCTCCAACAGTAAACAAAATATTATATTGCTCGGAATCAGAACTAGCCTTCAAACTAAAATTAAAAGCCATTAGTTTCACATCTTGAATATGGAAAGAATAGTGACACCTGCAATAGTAACAGAGAAAAACATAGGCCAACAAAGTGTACTAGCAAAATGACATGTTATGTGAGAAATTGAATAACGAAATGATAGATTAGAACTCGTATCTAACCAAAATACTTTCAACTTAGAGAATATTTAATTTTAGAAATAAAATAAGAAGCACATACATACACACACAAACACAACATGTATGTCTAATAGATGCACTATATAAATTGTGATAATAAAATCTGTGTTATACAAGACATAAACAAATCAAGTAACACAAAGAAACTACATAGCATTCACAAGCACAATCTATATCCAACCTGATAGTAGGCAAATACTTTCAATAACAAGATTCGTAAGGATGCTAACAACCTAACACTCACACAATGACATGTACTCTTGTAGTAGACATAAGCTACAAGAAAGCAAAACCTTAAATTTCAGATTCAATTTCGCCATGTTCGCAAAGAGAAATTTCGAAGAAATCGTAAGAAATCTTGAAAATGACTCTAGACTTGACTTTTTCCAAAAAGTTAAGGTTTTCAATATTCCTAAGTCAATAAATAAAATAGAAATGCACACTTATTTGTAAAATTGAATTATAAATATAAGTATTGAAGTAATAATATTGTCATATCATCACACATGTTGATATGTCGAACATGATGCTTAGAGTCAAAACTGTATGCTAAACTGGAAGCAAATGCCATGATAATCACATCGTCAAGAAGAACTAGGTATCGCATATAACAACTACTAATAAAACATATATATCGAAATAAAGAAAGAACTCAAAAAGTAGAGCTCTCCAGCTAAAACATGAATTTTACTCTTAAATCTTGTGTCTAATTAATTTGGTTTGGATTTAGATCTAAAATTTAGAAACTAACTTAAGAAACGTCTTCAAATAATGTAAAATACAACACATCGATGAATAAATGTGAAAATTAATTAATATATGCAAATTTCGATGAAAGTGAATGGTAGATTCACTTATTTTTGTTATTTCGTTGAAATGACAAACAATTTTGATGAAATTTCGTTGACATTTCGGTGATATATCGTTGAAATCATGGAAAAGGAAATAAGGTAGCATTTCTATTTCGTTGACCTAGAGAAATGGAAATTTCGTTGAAATTTGAGGCCATGCAGAGAACAAGGGTGACATTTTTTCGTCCGGTGCCTTCAAAGGCCTGTCTCCCATCGCTAAGATGGATGGGACCAACTATGAGTTGTGGTCCATGCAGTTTCTCACCCTCATGCAGTGCAACAATAAGGAATACATTCTTACAGATCCAAAGCCAACGGATAAGACTGGGGCAAATGCTTCTTGGAAGCAAGATGGCGCGTATGTGCGTGTTTGGCTATGTGGGACCCTCACCATAAAGATAGCTAATGATATCCTGAACCAGCCATCGCTTAGGCGACATGGGACACTTTGGCTTCCACCTATGCTCAAGAGAAGAATGAGTCCAAGATTCATCAACTACAGTTTGATCTCTATAATGCCAAGCAGAATGGTCGTCCTCTGCACATGTACTACTCTTCACTCCATGGCATGTTCGAGAAGCTTCATTGCTATATATACCTATTATGACATCTTTAGAGCTACAGAAGTCTTATAGAAACTCCACAATAGTTGGAGTTTTCATGGCAGGCCTTGATAAAGAGTATGGTGCAACGCACACAACTTCTCACTGGGGCTACCATACCTCCCAAGGAGGAGGCCTATAGTTGTCTCAGTCGGATTATCATGCCTTCTACGGCCACTCCTCGGCCCTAATCTGCTATGGCCAATTCTTGTGGACGAGGAGGGCCGACCCAGTCCAGAGGACGCACCCCTCGTGCCAGAGGTGGTGGGTGTCTACATGATCCTTGCACCTTCTGTCATTGACCGGGACATGCAAAGGATACATGCTACCTGAAGCATGGATATCTGGTTTCGGGTCGCATGGCAGAACAAATTGAGTCTTCCGAGACTACAGCTTCCCAGGCCGATCCCCGCTTAGATGGTATTGTCTATCGTATTTGAGAGATCATGACTCCTACTGCTGGCACCACCACTACAGGTACCACAGTCGCAACCAGAGCCTCTTCGAGCTCCTTAGGTATCACCTATGCTTTTACTGGTAGTACTGGTGCAGACATGACAGAGTGGATTATGGACTCTGGTGCTTCACACCACCTGTGTGGAGACAGAGAGCAACTGAGGTCCTACAGGACTTTACCACATGGCAAATGAGTTGTCATTGCTAATGGCGACCACTTACTCGTTACAGGCAAGGTTTAAAAAAGCGCGAGGCGGTCCGAGGCGTTTTCTCTGAAATTGAGGCGAGGCGTAAGCCTCGAGGCGGTCGAGGCGTAAGCCTCAATTTTTTTGAAAAAAAATTAAAATTAAATCAAAATACATTTAAAAAGTATATAATACTATTAAATTTTGCCAAAAACACATTCAAGAATAATTTAAAACTAGTAGAAGATACAATACATAAGCGATGAAGACATTGAAGTTCAAAAAAACTAATACTAAGCCACTAATATATAGAATATCAAGTTCCAATCCAACTTCAATGACTCTATATGAGTATTAAACTAAAGTCTATACTTAATAGTAAAGTACAATAGAAACCATAATCTTTAGTGCGAACTAAAAAAATATTTAATACGCCTTGAATCCCAATCATTTGTCTTGTTGGACGTAGTTGGAGAACTGTCATATGCATCCCCTCCTGCCATATCATACCCCAACAAGACGGGGGTCTCGCTGCCCGGTCAGCGAGCCTGTGGGGGGGTCTAGGGGGGAGCAGGTGCGCTCCCCCCTGCGGGGGTGTGGGGGCAGCGCCCCCGGCGATTTTTTTTACTAATGATATTATTTGTATTCAGCTACTCACAATAAAACGTAATAATTATTTTACTTCAGTCTTCTCGTGGTTATTATTCAACATTACTTCATATATCATATATGTGATAACTATTCTAAGTTCACAACTTATACAACCAAACAACAACATCAACTTGCAAACTTGCAACTAATATAAAATTCTATTACAATTCAAACAAAAATATGTATAATAAAACTAGTATGTGTAGATGTATACAAGATCATGTAATTTAGCTTATTTCAAGCTATCTCTTCTCTTTGCATGGAGCTATATATAGAAATATGCAAGGTTTAACATGGAAACAAAAATACAAAAATAAAAAGTATAATGCTAACAAAAAAATAGGGTCATGTGCAACAAAAAATGTAAAAAAAAGCCTCATGACTCGAGGCTTACGCCTCCGCCTCGCCTCGAACGCCTCGCGCCTCGAGCGCCTCACGCCAAGTCAAGGCGCACGCCCCACCTGGAGAACCCAAGGCGTACGCCTCAGGGCGAATTTAGTGCGCCTCGCCTCGAGGCGTACGCCTTTGCGCCTCGAGGCGGCGCTTTTTAAAACCATGGTTACAGGACAAGGGGAGGTGCATTTGACGCCGTCCATGCATCTTCAGAATGTGTTATATGCTCCCGAATTTCATATGAATTTACTTTTCATTAGTCAGATTACTATGGATCTGCATTGTCGTGCCATTTTGACCCATCGTCTCTTGTGTTTCAGGGCATACTCACGGGCAGGGTGATTGGATGTGGTCGTGAGCAGCGGGGGCTATACAGACTGGTCCAACCTCCTCATACTGGCACTTTTACTATACCTAATGGACATGTCTCTCCATATCTGTAGCACCTTGTTTTGGCCACCTTCCTCTGCAGAAGCTGTGTCATGTTCTCCCTCAAATTTCTACGACATCCTCCTTTCAGTGTGAGGCATGCCAGCTTGGAAAGCATCGCCATTCCTCCTTTCCATCCCGTTAGAGTCGGAGCAGTTCTCAGTTGTTTGAGCTCTTACATTTAGACATTTGGGGTCCGAGTCGTGCTCCTGATCACCAGGGATATCATTTTTATCTCCTTGTTGTCGATGATTTTTCTAGACTATCTTGGATCATTTTATTGAAGAATAAGTCTGAGGCTGGATCTATGATCAAGTATTCTCTTAATGAGATAATGAATATTTTTTCTGCCAAAGTCAAATCCTTCGTTCTGACAATGCTTTAGAGTTCTGCACTTTATAACTTTTTGAGTTCCTTAAATCTCTGGGCATTGTTCATCAGACCTCGTGTGCCTATACTTCCCAGCAGAATAGTGTTGCTGAGCGCAAACACCGTCACTTACTTGATGTGACCATAATCTTGCTGATACAAAGTCGTGCTTCTCATTCTTCTTGGGGAGATGCTGTCCTCACTGCATGCTATCTGATTAACCGCATGCCCTCGTCTGTGTTGGGAGAGAAGATTCCTTTATCGATTGCGCTTCCCGAGAAGGATCTTTTCTCCCTCACTTTTCATGTGTTTGGTTCTGTTACATTTGTTCATTATGTCTCTCCTGATCGTGACTAGCTCTCTCCCAGAGCTGTCAAGTGCGTTTTTATCGGCTACTCTCGTACCCAGCACTGCACCTCCTCACGCCCTTCTCCAGCTCCTTATTGCAGGAGCCTCCAGGCGACAGTGATGGAAGACCCCCCATCGGGGGCGACGAATGATGAGAAAGTGTTCCCTCATCGGGAACCCTAAATAAAGCCCTAAATTGGTCCGTGCGTATAAATTTTTTTTGTTTGGGTCAAATGAGCCCAACCATATGTAAAAAAAGTGAGTGGGCTGCAACATCAATTAAAAAAAGGAGAGAGAGAATGCCCACAGTTTTGTAAGCCCTATTTGGGCTAAGTTTCAAGGGTCCAATTGGACCACGAGTTTCTTCGTTGAAGAAAAAAAAAGGTGCGTGCAAAAAAACCATACGCGATAAAAAAAGAAGAGTCGGCTATTAAAAAAGGAAATAGCCAGAAAAAATGATGATTGAAAAAAAGCCGAGAAAAAAAAGAATGAGATCGGCTTATGTGATGTTTTTTGTTTTCTCCATCTTCATGTCCTCTCCCAACTTAGTCGATGTCATTGTTTTCCGACAAGTATGGGAGAATGGGGGCGTATTGTAGAGTCACAGGTCTGTTCCAGATTCAGATTCTCCAGGCCAACCAATTGTTCAGACTCTACAATGATGTTCAATTTCACAATCGACGTCGGATTGGTTCCGAGTCTTCAGTCAGATGTGCACATGTTTGCCATGTGGTTCCCATCTTTTATTTTGATCAGAGTTTTCATGTGTTCCATAGGAACTCCAGAGTACAAATCCCATTCCCTATGCCATGTGGGCTAGGGTTTTTATATGGTTTTATAGGGACTCCAGAGTAGAGATCCCATTCTCTGAGCCAGTATGTGAGAGATCCAGTTCTCCGACGAGGAGACTTCTTCAGACTCCATTCTCTAGTAACCGTGGACTCCGACGAGGATGTCTCCATGGCCTTTTAAGTTCAACCCTTTTAGAGATGGAGCAGTTGTCCACATGAAGTGGCGGGACAGAGTTCTCCAAGTGGAGACTCATTTTCAGTTGCAGTGACTCTGACAGGTGTAGTACAGAACACATGCTCTTCGACGAGGACATTCAGTTCGACTCACACTCCAGCCCGTTTGTTCCTCCTCACCTGCACGTCATGAGAAGCATCGTCCTCGACAGCAGCGGACAGTTGTGTATGTTGAGTTAATATTGTCTGTAGTGTCTTGTATTGTGAGTTGATATTTCTTTCTATTTGTCCAAGCTGAGCATTGTATGCTCCAACTTGAGGGGGAGTGTTGGAGTATATACGTCACTTATGTATAGATAAGAAATGGATCCTTCCAAGATCCATTTACCACATCCAGAGTTTAGTCCTACATCTACCGGTTGTAAGACTTGGAGAGTTTGTGGAGGTTATATAAGAAGCCCTAGACCTCTTGTATCCAGTGAGAAAGTGCAATGCATACATCAACCTTTTGAGGCGTTCTCCTGTGGCTTTATCCCGCTCTTAGGGAATAGGGTTCCACGTTAAATCCCAAAGTTCTATAATGTTTTTATTCTATTTATCTGATACGCTTCCATATTCTTATTTTCTAACAGTAACGTCTCGAGCTTAGGTCCCCGATCAGTTTCGAGGAAAACTGACCCTGACAACTTGTTGGGTTTGGACCAGATTGGATCCGTTGATAACCCCCCAAAGTGCTTAAGCCCAAGTTGTCAAGTAGTAATCCCCACCACTTATAGAGTGAGTTATAAGTGGTTGGGATTACTACTTGACAACTTGGGCTTAAGCATTTTGGGTGGTTGTCAACGAGTCCAATCGGGTCCAAACCCAACAAGTTGTCCGGGATAGTTTTCTTGATAACGGACCGGAGACCTAAACCCGAGACATTACAAAAATGACAAATATTTGATTCTTATTTTACAAAAAAAATTGCCTCTTGATATAAATGTGAATTATATTTCTTTACTGCTCCGAGATTCTTCAGTCTTACAATCTGCTATAGTCGGTGTAGTGTCTCAAATGAAACTTATATTATTATTTCAATTAAAAAGATCGCTTGAAGCTGCTTTTAGGCATTTTAGGAGGCAGTAATAACTTTCAAAACATGCTACAGCTTAACACGGGGTGCAAGACTACTAGTGAAAAAAGAGCCGTCTAATAATTATGAGGCTTCCAAATTGCGGGATGAGGTAATTGTTGAATTTGTTTGTCCAAGTAAAATTCAAATATTTGTCAAATTGTCGATTGAAGTCAGTACACGTCTGTATATAATTGTCATTTTCTTGTCGAGTATCAAGGAGACAGAAAAGACAAGACAAACATTTTCTAGCATTTCATAGTTGTACTGATAGTTTCTTCTTCTTAGCTCGATATGCTACAGTACGAGAATGAAGATATCACCAACAAGGTGCTCCTCCTGTTATCACACTGTTGCCGGTCCATGATTTTTCATGTTTCTGGCCAGTAAACGTCACTTACTTTTTGCTACCCAGTTGCGACTTGCTGAAGAGAGATGTGAAGCTGCGGAGGCCAGAGCTAGACAACTTGAAAAGCAGGTTATATTTCCAATTTGATTTAGTGTAACTGGTTTCAACTTATTGTGTGCATGAAGATACTACAGAAAATGAAATAACAACATTATATAACCATGCAGTGTCCTTTCAGAAAAACTGGGCATGGATGCAAATATTGACAATTAAGTGAATGATGATACATTGAAATTCATCATTCATATTATGGGTGATTTTTCTTTCGCATTTGGGCAAAGATACTGTAAATAAGAACGGGCCACCTGCGAAAATCACCTGCTTTTTAGTGTGTTTAGTTATTGTTAGAGTAAAACTCTTAGATATTATTCCACATAGCCCTAGGGTCTCTTATATAGAGAGAAAACCCTTGGGTAAATTACATAGATAGACATGAGGAAAATAAGAAATACGAAAAGGTACATCATGGCATAACGTAAACCTCCACACTCCCCCTCAAGATGGAGCATAGATATCCGTCATGCTCAGCTTGGAAAAACATTTCTGGAAAGGTCCTCTGAGCAATGGCTTGGTAAATATATCAGCAGTCTGGTCCTCAGAATTGACGTGTGACGTGGAGATAAAGCCCTTCTGGATCATGTCTCTAGTGTAATGACAATCTACCTCGATATGCTTCGTTCTTTCGTGAAACGCTGGATTATTGGCAATGAACAACGCTGCTTGATTATCACACTGAAGCTGCATGGGTGAAGAGACATTCACATTCAAGTCTTCCAAGACTGCTCGAACCCACATCATTTTTGTGCTTGCTTGTGCCATGGCCCTATATTCAGATTCAGCACTCGATCTTGCCACAACAGTTTGTTTCTTGCTTTTCCAAGAAGCCAGAGAGCTTCCTATAAAGATAGCAACACCTGAAGTAGACTTACGATCCTTTGGGCACCCTGCATAGTCTGCGTCTGCACAAGCGGAAATGGACAAATCTGTGTCCTTTCTGAATAGCAAACCTGAACCTGGAGAAGATTTTAGATATCTCAGTATCATGTTTAGTGCTTCTATATGGACTTGCCTAGGCTGCTCCATAAATTGACTCACACGGCTTACAACAAAAGCAATATCATGTCTAGTTATGGTGATGTATAATAGCTTACCCACTGACGAGTCGCTAGATACGGTGTTTAATTTGGTCAAGTTGTAGCACGTGTACTTAGCGATTCAGTCAGAACCGAGAGAAGATCTCCGTGAAGAGTGTCTCGGCTTAATTTATATCCCGGACAAGTCCGGGGTCGAACTCAGGGAGGCAAAGGAACAACTTGGGTTTTAATTCAAAAAACTTAGGATCTAGATATCCAAACGGTATTTTTTAGATTTTTTTTAATGCAAAAACCAAAGCAAATGCGGCGGAATTCATACACTAAGAGAGCATACAACTTAGCCAAATTAATTTGAATAGAAAATAAGTCCAATTTAGCAAAGTTATATTTTTCCTAGAATACTAATCCAGAGATAAAAACAAAACATATTTTTTTGGAATTTTAGGACTTAAAATGCAATAAATAAAAATACACACTTTTTATGGGTTTTTTCGCAATTTATCACACAAACAGAAAGCAAAAATTATGAAAAAATTACTGGAACTAAACCATGATGCAAGGAGACTACAGTAATGTTTTTAGAATTTTTTGACAAGTTATGAATTTTTTATGTATTTTTTAGTGAAATCAGAGTGACATCGAGTAAATAATTTTTAATAAATCCACATTATAAAATTAAGCAGAATGCGAATTATCCCAAAAAGATATTTTCATGTAGAATCCAAGAGAATTGAAATTTCGCAAAAAGGATATACGTGGATTCAATTAAAAATCATATACTAAAATCACTCTACGATTTATTTCAAGCACAAAACAACTCCAATTTGGTTGAAATTTGGATAGAAAATTAATCACATATTAAGGCATCACATATATTTTTTGTGGAATTTTTAGAGCAACTATGTGTGAGATATAATTTTAAGAGCACAGAATGGGTAAAATATGCTAAATTTCAGTTAAACAATTTTAATTAATTACCCAACTAGCATAAAAATACAAATAAATGGTCAAAATGTAGGCAATTAGTTGCTCGTCACAATGGTATTTTTCTTTGAATAAAATGACACCAAAATGAAGTCCAAATTAACAAGAGAATACAGGGGTGTCTTTGCAAACTAGAAATAAAGAATTACAACAGAAAACATGAACAGGGACTGAAATGTAATTACAAAAACTTAAGAAATAAAAGAAGCAATTTTTACAATAAAATAAAGAAAAAAATGGAAGAGGACCTTTCTTCTACCTTTGGCTTCGCAGGTGAAGAACCCAAAGGAGACTTCGTCGACGGCGGCGTCGCGGCCACGCGCGGCCGCGAAGAGGAGGATCGGGCGGTGCGAGGGTCGCGCGTGGAGGACGAGGTGGGCGGCACGCGTGGCTGGCGAGGGAGAGAAGGGGGCGGTGGCGGAAGTTGGAAGCTGGTGGCGCAAGCAGGTTGGCGGAGGGAGGCGGCGAGCGGGCGGAGGTCGCGGGCGGCTGGGTGCGGCGCCGCTCGCGTGGCTGCGCCGACGCGAGGAGGGCGGTTGGAGGCGGCCGACGGCGCTGCCGCCGTTGGGCTGTGGAGGCGGTGAAGGGAGGGGGCGGCGGCAGTAGCCGCTGCTCCTTCCTTCGTTTTTTTTTATTTTTTTAATTTTTGTTATGTTTTGATTTTTTTTAAAAAAAGAAACTGCTGTGCTATTTTTTTTTAATTTTTTTTTGCTGCTGTAATAAACAACAAAAAAAAACTTTTTTTTGTTTTAAACTTTTTTATTTTTTTTAATTTTCTTTAGAAATGAAATATATACACACAAAAAGGGGTAAAATGGTAGTGAGAATATCAGTTGGTGGTGGTAATGATATGGAAAAAAAAACTATTGTGGTGATGATTTGTGGAGTAAAACAAATGAAGGATGGTGGTGGTGATATGATGGATTAAAAAAATTACAAAGATAAAAATAAAGACAAGATGAACTAAAATTACCTACGATGAACGCGTGCGCCTATGGAGTGCTCTCGTGAGCACGGTCTTCGCTCGAATCGCCGGCGTGCGATGAGCTCGAGCAGCGCGCGGTTGCGGCTGCGATGTTGGCCAAAAAAACCAACGGATCACACCGGAGAGAGGGCCGTCGTTGCTCGACCGCGGTTGCGTCGCTGTCACCGATTCAACTCAGGGAACTAGGCTCTCCTCACATAAAGATGGATCAAAGGCAAAAATGAGGAGAATGACATGTATATAAAGAGAATGGGATGAGAGGTTATTAAAGTGGTGGGGTTGAATGGGAGGTTGATTTATTAATGGAGTTGAATGGGAAGTTGGGAAAAAATGGTGGAATAATGGAGTTGAATTGGTGGTTATTGTAGAGAATGGAAATTAAATAATAAATAAATAAATAAATAAAGTTGTCTACTTTAAATACAATAAAATAAAAAGAGAAGAGAAATAGTGGAGAATTTACAAAAGAAGACAAAACACCATGTACATTTTTTTTTTACTTTTCTAATATGTAATTTTTTTTGTCTTTTTAATAAGAGATATTTACAACGAAAAAATACAATAAAATAGTATAATTAAAATACAACACAAGTATGGTTTTTTTGTATTTTTAATAATTAAGAAAGATATAATAAAAAAATGAAGAAAGTATGAATATATACATAATGTACAATGTACATCTAGGTCCCAAAACCCAACTTTTGCAAATGAGCTCCGATTTTAATGAAACCACTTCCGTTGGATAGATAATTTTCTAACTTGAACTTTAAAAGTGAGTTTGGTGAATTTGGAGTTCATACGGAGCGGGAATTTAGCTTGGAAGTTGGTCTTTACGGCTTTTTCCCATTGGGATCTAGGAGCATTTATTTAAGGTAAAATTTGTTTTGTATTTTTGTATTTTTATATACATTATTATGAACAAGTTAGAGAAAGAATTAGCCAAAAAGGAGTTGAAATGAAATTATTAAAAATCCATGACGTTTTGAGCTATTTACAAGTATAAAACTCCTTTATTTTTGCGGCTTATTTTATTTTAATTTATTTTATACAATCCAATATACAATAATTAGTGTGTTTTATTTACAAGAGTTATTTTGTTAATTTATTGATTTTATGGACATTTATAAGGGAAATCACTCGTGGATTTTGCTAAGATCAAGATATTGAGATGATGAATCGTGGATTCATCACCCCCCTATACTTAAACTTTGCTAGTCCTCGAGCAAATAAAGAATGAATAAGTTTGGTTAACCCCTGACTGTGCATGTGAATACAAGACTTGATCCGTTCAAGAACTCTCGGTTTTAGAGATCCTAAAATTCTAAGCTGAACCAAGCTCTAGTCAAAAGGTACCCAATTTCCCTAATTATCAGACTCTCTTTGTATACGTATATATAAGGGATATGACTTTAAGTGTTGACCGCAGTTACAAGAGTAGAGTCACAACGTCACCCAAGGTTCCAGTCCAAGAGACTCTCCTATGGACCCGATCCTCAACACTAGGGAATAAATCATTTCTTGCATCCAATCCACCGTCTCTTTAGTTGTCAGACTTTGAAAGTGTAGATGGAAGGCCAGTTGATGGAGGGCATAGGATTGTGTCATTTCTTCTCTCCCTCTCATTGGAACAAGGATCCTCTCAAGTGCCTTATTACGCAACGCATTTTTTTGGTGTTGATCAGTGCGTCCGTCAAGAGAAGTTGGAGCCGTCTGCACTTGTTTTCCTGGGAGTACACCGGGGTGTGCCTTTTTTGAGTACCTATCGTACCTTCTACACCCAGACTTGTAGCATTTACGATGCAGAGCCCTTTTTTGGTGCAAGCCCGACTCCTGGTCCTAATAGCGGTGGTCCAAGTGGACACTTTGAAATGGTTGGGAGCGCTTGCCTTTGGTGGAAGCTCTTTTGATAATTGACTTTGTGGAATGAGAGCTTTTCTTTGACATTTCATTGCTTTGTAGTATTTGTGGCTAGCTCCACTGCTTTTACCAAGAGTTGGCGCACACTGATCAACATTTTTTTTATTTTATCACACCCTGGCACATAGGTAAATATCAAGAGATAGTACAAGAACCATGTTCTCATACTGGCTAAATGTGCTGACACTCAGGTTTCATGAAGCCTTCATTGATTTTATCCCATCCTCGAGCATCATTAAATCAAGTCCAAACTCAAATCCCTCATCCCAGTTCCTCAAGTGAAATTATAACTCATCTCATCATAACTGCAGCCGTGTATGTGAGGTGCTGATCATATTCTTAAGGTAGAGACTAAGCATGCAATATAGCACACACATCTTTCAAACTAGGGAAATGTGAATAATTAAGTCAAGGACCCTAATGACTAAGGCTGGTTAACTCAAAATCTAAAGACCTCATAAACCAAGTGTTCTTGAACATCACTAGTCTTGTGTGAAAGTGAATTGTGTCAGGGATTAAACCAACTTATTAGTTAGTTTTTTTTTTAGTTTTTGTTTTTTTTTAGTTTTCACAAAGGTTTTTTTTTGTTGACAAACAAAGGCAAAGAAGAAGTTTTTTTTTGTTAGAAAAGTTTTGCTTTTTTTTAAAGAGTTTTTTTTTTGGAAAAAGTTTTTTTTGTTTACTTTTGTTTTGTTGTTTTTTTTACCCACCCCATAATTATTGTATAATATATAAAAAATACGTGAAAGTACGAGGTATGTGTAAAGTATATATGTAATATATACACGCCCCCCTATACTTAGCTTGTGCTATGTCCTCATGGCACTAGGTGACAAAAAGACATAGCTCGTACTAAGCGTAGGAAAGCTAAAATAATAGAAATTATAGAAGTCGATCCGCCCCCCTATACTTAGGCTCTGGACAGCCTAAGTGTAGAAGAAGAGCAAAAATTGGGCGGACGAGGTCAAGAGGAGAAATGATGAGTAAATACACATGGCGGGCATCGGTCCCCCCTATACTTAGGCTTTGGTCAGCCTAAGCATAGGACAAGAGTAAGTGTGAGAACCGACGTGATCTCGAGAATATACAAAGAAGGGAGAATATGCACAAGAGTGATTGAATCTTCTAAGATGTTGAATCTTGATGCTGCATCTTCATGAAGAGTAATAAGATGTATATGCTCTGTGCTCACTCTGTATGAAGTTGATGACCTCGACTTGGACTAACTGCTCTTTGGAATCAACAAAATGCTTCAACAGTTGTCCATTCACCACATGAGATTGTGCACCATCTGTGAGATCAGCTATCTCTACACTTCCATTCTCGTGCACTTTCTTAACCACAAAGGGACCCGTCCATTTAGATTTGAGCTTCCCATGGAACATCTTCAACCTGGCATTGAACAACCATACCTTTTGTCCAGGGACAAAGTCTTTGCACCTAATGTGCTGATCATGCCATCTCTTTACTTTGTCCTTATAAATCAAACTGTTGTCATATGCCCTGTTTCGGATTTCCACGAGCTCGTTCAAGTTCAAGTCTCGGCAAAGCTTCCCTAGGTGACAACTCCAATTAATCTTCTTAATTGCCCATTCGGATTTATGAATCAATTCTGCGGGCAAATGGCATGGCTTGCCATAGATCATTCTAAATGGTGAAGTACCCAATGGTGTCTTGTAGGCTGTCCTATAGGCCCACAGAACTTGGTCCAAGAGCTGAGACCAGTTCTTCCTATCGGGACGAACCAATTTCTGCAAAATACTCTTCACCTCTCTATTCGAAACCTCTGCCATGCCGTTAGACTGTGGGTGGTAAGGACTAGTAACTCTATGATCAAATCCATAGTCCTTAGCTAAAGATCTCATATCTCGATTCACAAAGTGGCTACCCCCATCAGATATCAAAACTTTTGGCACCCCGAACCTAGCAATAATATGGTCTCTCACAAACTTACAGACAGTCTTGCTATCTGCGGTTCGGGTTGGGATAGCCTCCACCCATCTAGATAAATAATCAACCGCCAACAAAATGTACTCATGTCCTTGGCTGTTGGGGAAGGGACCCATAAAATCTATGCCCCATGCATCAAAAACATCACAAATAATCATCGGTTGCATGGGCATCTCATCTCTCTGTCCAACTGTCCCTCCCATCCTTTGACAGATCGGGCACGACCGTACAAAATCAATGGCATCTCTAAACAGGGTCGGCCAATACAATCCACATTGAAGTACTTTGTGAGCGGTTCTCTTTCCCGAATGGTGTCCTCCAGCCTCAAGTGAATGACAATATGTGAGGACACTTTGGTATTCCTCCTGAGGAATACACCTTCTCCAAACACAATCCGGTCCTTCGAACAAAAGGAAAGGATCGTCCCAGTGGTATCTCCTCGAATCCGACTTCAGTCGATCAATGCTGCTCCTAGTCCAACCATGGGGAACCTGCTTGGAGACAAGATAGTTCACCATGTTGGCATACCACGGGAGTGAGTCAATAGCACAAATTGACTCATCTGGGAAGGTCTCTCTAATCCGCTCATGATCAGGAGAATCTTTAATTTCAATCCGAGAAAGGTGATCAGCCACAACATTCTTCACTCCAGGTTTATCTTTAATCTCCAAATCAAATTCCTGGAGGAGTAAAATCCACCTAAGAAGACGCGCCTTCGCATCCTTCTTTTCCATTAAGTATCGAATGGCTGTGTGATCAGTATAAATTGTCACCTTAGAGCCCAAAATATATGATCTGAACTTCTCGAGGGCCCATACTACCGCGAGCATTTCCTTTTCAGTCACTATATAATTTTTCTGTGTAGGATCTAAAACTTTGCTCGCATAGTGAATCGCAAACGGAATCCCCTCTCGCCGTTGTCCTAACACAGCTCCTATAGCGAAATCTGAAGCGTCAGTCATGATCTCAAAGGGGAGAGACCAGTCAGGAGCTTGTAGGATAGGCGAGGCACAAATCTTCCTTTTCAAGAGCTCAAAGGCTTCCAGACACCTGTGATCTACAACGAACTCTGTGTCTTTCCCTAAGAGCTCAGTCAGTGGGCGGGCGATCTTTGAAAAATCTTGAATGAATCTCCTATAGAATCCAACATGCCCTAAGAATGACCGCACTGACTTCACGTTGGTAGGTGGATCGAGTTTCTTGATCACCTCCACCTTGGCAGGGTCAACCTCCATTCCCCTTTTGGAGATGACATGCCCCAACACGATACCCTCCGTCACCATAAAGTGACTCTTCTCCCAGGAGAGTACCAGATTCACCTCTCTACACCTCGTGAGGACTCGATCCAAGTGCGCTAAACATGTATCAAAAGAATCACCATGGACCGAGAAGTCATCCATGAACACTTCCAGGAAATCTCCCACCATCTCGGCAAATATGGCTATCATGCACCGCTGAAATGTGCCCGGGGCATTGCAGAGCCCGAATGGCATGCGCCTGAAAGCATAAGTACCGAATGGACATGTGAATGTGGTCTTTTCCTGGTCCTCAGGGGCTATGGCCACCTGGTTGTAGCCTGAGTACCCGTCAAGAAAACAGAAGAACTCTTTCCCTGCAAGTCTCTCCAAGATCTGATCAATAAAAGGCAAGGGAAAGTGATCTTTCTTGGTCGCGGCATTCAGGCGCCTGTAGTCAACACAGACACGCCACGACGTAGGTACTCGTGTCGCAATCTCTACCCCCTCCTCGTTGGTGACCATTTGAATTCCCGACTTCTTCGGGACAACATGAAGTGGGGCCACCCACTTGGAGTCAGAAATAGGGTATATGAACCCTGCCTTGCACCATTTCTCAATTTCATTCTTCACTACTTCCCGTAGATTGGGGTTAAGTCTCCTCTGAAACTCACGGGAAGGTCTCACGTTATCCTCAGTAAAAATGTGGTGCGAGCAGAGAGCGGGGTTGATGCCCACGAGATCCGACACTGTCCAGCCTATTGCTTTGCGGTTCCTCTCTAAGACTTCTAACAACCTAGACTCCTGCTCTAAAGTCAAGTCTGAGCTAATGATGACAGGATATCTCTCTTTGGGTCCCGCAAGAAAGGCGTACTTGAGTGTAGGAGGTAGTGATTTCAGTTCTGGCAATGTGGTATCATCAAGCAGATCTGGCTGAACTGAATCTGAATCTGGTTCCGTGCTGCATGAAGGTGGGCTAAGCTGAGTAGTACTCGCCACCAAATCAGAAGTATCGGGAGTCGGATCGTCAAAATTATCAAAACAATCGGCAAAAGCCACGTCCGACTCGTCATCTATGTCCCATGATTGTTCCGAAGAGGATGGAACTGACAGATCCGGATGGATCTCTAAGTCATCATGAGAATAGGTTGATGCATCTCTAGCAAGATCAGACAACACCTGGCAAACTGCATCATGCACTATATCCTCTCCAGATGAAAGGGTCTCGCTCTGTCCTGAAGGAATCTGTCCCCAAATCCCAACTGTGCTAATCATACTGCAGTCTGCCTCTGAAGATGAGTACTCTGTGCTACTCTCTGAATCAGGTCGCTGACACTTGGTTTGCTTCATCTCTAGGTTCACCTCTCCGCCTGGAGAATGGAACTTCATCATTCCCGTACCATAATCGAAAGCTGCGCCTGCGGTCCTAAGGAAGGGTCGCCCGAGAATGATCTGAGATTCTCTCCAATGATTGGGGGTCTCCATGTCTAAGACTGTGAAGTCCACCTGATAGTTCTGCCCCTCAATCGAGATAACGACGTTCTTCACTTCTCTCTTAGGTCTCTTCATTGAACGATCTGCGAATTGGAGTAAAGCTCTAGATTTGCGAAGTGGTCCCAACTCCAATTTCTGATATAAGGCTAAGGGAAGTAAGTTGATCGAAGAACCGTTATCTAAGAGTGTGCGTGCAAATGCAATGTCGTCAATACGACTCTCCACATAGTGAGCACCCATGTATCTCTTTTTCTTTGGCAAAGTCTGATTCTTGAGACAATAGGTTGTGGCTACTGATAAGACATGTGTCTTTATATTTCGGTTATCTTTCTTCCTACTAACCCTTCTAGGTGTGCATCTCACCTTAAGGTATTTTTGGAAGGCAGGATGGTTAGCCACATATTCATCAAATGGCACCTTAACTGTGATGTTTTCTTTGCAAAACCGTGCCATGTCGGGGTCATCTTTCTGAATCTTTTTGATACGCTTTCCTGCCGTAAGAGCACGGGGGAAAGGGATTGAAGCTAAGGAAACAGAGGATGAAGAATCTGAATCATGAACTGAAAGATCATTCTTTGACTTAACGGAAACAAAGTTCTTCATACAAGAATCTTTTTGATGCAACATGGAATCGAAATCAAAACTATCTACTAAAGGTTGTGGAATAGAAGCTGGAATGGTATCCGCCACAACCGGAGATGCAAGGTCCTCCGTAGACTCAGAAGAATATCCATGCTGACGATGCTGCATACGTACTCTCCTCCTCCTCTCGGCTCCCTGAGTAGAAATCCTCGAATGGTGCTGATGGGGCTCTGAAATATGATGCCTCTCCTCCTCGTCCTCTGAAGACTCCTCAGGTAGAGCTCCAGAGATGCCCCTCCTCGTGTCCCTCGCCCGGTCAGGTACGACCACGATCCTTCCGCTCCTGAGTGACATGTGGTTAGCCTCGTCACACGAAAGAATCTCATGTTCAGATTTAGGAGATGCTGAATAGTATACCTGACCAAAGTGCTGCTGAGAACTAGAACGGTTCAGGCTATTGGGGTTAGCCTGAACTTGGGCTGGGATCGAGGTAGAGGGTGCAGTCTGCTCGTCTCGTCATCTGGATAGGCGGTTGACATCCACCCGTAAGTCCTGAACCTCGTTCCTGTAGGAACGTAGCTCGTCGAGTATCTGCTGCTGAATATCCACGGGACTAGACGATGAAGGAAGTGGATAAGATTGGGAAGAAGAACGGGAAGACTGGCCCTGCTGGCCAGTGTACTGCCTCTGCTGCTGCTGCTGGGGTGGCGGGCCCTGCTGGCCCGTCTGGTAATGGCCCTGTCGGCCATACTGCTGGTACTGCTGCCTCTGCTGCTGGGGTGGATGGAATCCAGGGCTCTGCTGTGACGGAGGTGGTGCGGAGGTGAATGCGGTGTTGTGAAAGGTCGGGGGACGCTGATAGGTCTGTCGGTCTCCCGTACTTCCCTGCCTGGCAGGGTCCTGAGTATACCATATCCCATTCACCTCCCAAACTGGCGGAGGCTCCTCCTGGACTGTCTCTGCTACTGGAGGTGGCTGCTGGAAAGAGTGGGTGTAGGATTGGTCCTGCTCCCACGGCTGGGGTTGCCCTGACACCAACTGCTCCTGAACATGGTTAACTCACACAATTCAAACACAATTCAAACCCCCAATTTCACCAACTCAACACGTGATGGCCGTAAGAGTTCGGCCGATTTATCTGGTCAATTTTAGTTGGCGATAATACAATCTTGAAAAGATTAACGAGCTGTTAGGTGCCCGTATTTTCCTACAGACTGACCCGGTTCTTACGACTAGTTTGACCTACTTTCAGCCAGTATAGGAGTAAGTACGGACCGTAAAAATACGGCTACCCGTTCCTTGAGGACTAAGGCGTCCTCTAAACCTCCCACTCTGCTAAGGAAGTCCGGACCGTTTACCGGCTACCCGTAAATCCTCACTGAAAAGTAGCTAATCGCCTAAAAAGAAAGAACCAGTAGTAAGTAAGAAATCCAGACTTGGCTCTATCCTAGGGTCGTCTCTCTCTCACTTGCAATTAAAACAAACAATGAGGGCTTTTCTGCACCCGAGAACAAGGGTTCTTTTTATTCCAATTAATTAGATCGACCTGCTCAATTCAGTCCCAATTTTAGAGTTAGGTTATCACTTGAATTTTATGTGAACACACAAGCACGTCTACCGTTCAGTCCCAATTTCCTTTTGACCTTAAGTTGTAAAACAAGATGGGAATCGGAAATCAGAATGCAAACGAGAAACTATGATGCATGCTCAGAAGAAGGTATACTTACAGTGAATCCCAGCACTCTTCATGCGTTTATGCAGAACAAAATTTGTAAATATTACACTAAATGCATGCAGATCGAGAAAACCGCACCTAAACAGTATACTATTAGCGGGGAAGAATTGATTGAATTTGAGCTAAATAGTACGTGTCTATGTGCGTCTCATTATGAATCTTATAAGATAAGTGAATCTTCTAAGATATGTGTGGCCTAAATTACGATGGGCACAAGCAAATTTGAATCTAAACTACCGTGTGCCTAATCCTTAATTTCGCCACTCAAGTCAAGCCCCACCCTCGCCAGAGAGTGAAACAGGCTCGACACACCACAAATAATGTCTAAGTCTTTTTACATGCGCGAGCTCTCAAACCAGAGCCGCTAGAAATGAGCAACTACCTAAATAATTACAATAATTTACAAAACTTTCTCTAAAAAATAAATTGCTTTTCCTCGCTCTTCAGCAGTCGGCGCGCGTCGCGTCCGTCGACCTCCAATGCACTCCAAGTCCACCAGGCCCTCGCAAGGAAAATAAAATTTATATTAGAGAGATAAACAACAAGATATATACAAAAATATAAAGAGAAATAATTGCAAAAAAAAATGGAATAAATACAAGTGGCTCGGGGGTCAGACTACCCGAGTAAATGGAAAACTAAATCCAAATTTTTAAACTATTCCCTAAGCCGTTTGCCTCCCCGGCAACGGCGCCATCTGACGAGTCGCTAGATACGGTGTTTAATTTGGTCAAGTTGTAGCACGTGTACTTAGCGATTCAGTCAGAACCGAGAGAAGATCTCCGTGAAGAGTGTCTCGGCTTAATTTATATCCCGGGCAAGTCCGGGGTCGAACTCAGGGAGGCAAAGGAACAACTTGGGTTTTAATTCAAAAAACTTAGGATCTAGATATCCAAACGGTATTTTTTAGATTTTTTTAATGCAAAAACCAAAGCAAATGCAAATGCGGCGGAATTAATACACTAAGAGAGCATACAACTTAGCCAAATTAATTTGAATAGAAAATAAGTCCAATTTAGCAAAGTTATATTTTTCCTAGAATACTAATCCAGAGATAAAAACAAAACATATTTTTTTGGAATTTTAGGACTTAAAATGCAATAAATAAAAATGCACACTTTTTATGGGTTTTTCGCAATTTATCACACAAACAGAAAGCAAAAATTATGAAAAAATTACTGGAACTAAACCATGATGCAAGGAGACTACAGTAATGTTTTTAGAATTTTTTGACAAGTTATGAATTTTTTATGTATTTTTTAGTAAAATCAGAGTGACAACGAGTAAATAATTTTTAATAAATCCACATTATAAAATTAAGCAGAATGCGAATTATCCCAAAAAGATATTTTCATGTAGAATCCAAGAGAATTGAAATTTCGCAAAAAGGATATACGTGGATTCAATTAAAAATCATATACTAAAATCACTCTACGATTTATTTCAAGCACAAAACAACTCCAATTTGGTTGAAATTTGGATAGAAAATTAATCACATATTAAGGCATCACATATATTTTTTGTGGAATTTTTAGAGCAACTATGTGTGAGATATAATTTTAAGAGCACAGAATGGGTAAAATATGTTAAATTTCAGTTAAACAATTTTAATTAATTACCCAACTAGCATAAAAATACAAATAAATGGTCAAACTGTAGGCAATTAGTTGCTCGTCACAATGGTATTTTTCTTTGAATAAAATGACACCAAAATGAAGTCCAAATTAACAAGAGAATATAGGGGTGTCTTTGCAAACTAGAAATAAAGAATTACAACAGAAAACATGAACATGGACTGAAATGTAATTACAAAAACTTAAGAAATAAAAGAAGCAATTTTTACAATAAAATAAAGAAAAAAATGGAAGAGGACCTTTCTTCTACCTTTGGCTTCGCAGGTGAAGAACCCAAAGGAGACTTCGTCGACGGCGGCGTCGCGGCCACGCGCGGCCGCGAAGAGGAGGATCGGGCGGTGCGAGGGTCGCGCGTGGAGGACGAGGTGGGCGGCACGCGTGGCTGGCGAGGGAGAGAAGGGGGCGGTGGCGGAAGTTGGAAGCTGGTGGCGCAAGCAGGTTGGCGGAGGGAGGCGGCGAGCGGGCGGAGGTCGCGGGCGGCTGGGTGCGACGCCGCTCGCGTGGCTGCGCCGACGCGAGGAGGGCGGTTGGAGGCGGCCGACGGCGCTGCCGCCGTTAGGCTGTGGAGGCGGTGAAGGGAGGGGGCGGCGGCAGTAGCCGCTGCTCCTTCCTTCATCTTTTTTTATTTTTTTTATTTTTTTAATTTTTGTTATGTTTTGATTTTTTTTAAAAAAAAGAATCTGCTGTGCTATTTTTTTTTAATTTTTTTTGCTGCTGTAATAAACAACAAAAAAAACCTTTTTTTGTTTTAAACTTTTTTATCTTTTTTTTAATTTTCTTTAGAAATGAAATATATACACACAAAAAGGGGTAAAATGGTAGTGAGAATATCAGTTGGTGGTGGTAATGATATGGAAAAAAAAACTATTGTGGTGATGATTTGTGGAGTAAAACAAATGAAGGATGGTGGTGGTGATATGATGGATTAAAAAAATTACAAAGATAAAAATAAAGACAAGATGAACTAAAATTACCTACGATGAACGCGTGCGCCTTTGGAGTGCTCTCGTGAGCACGGTCTTCGCTCGAATCGCCGGCGTGCGATGAGCTCGAGCAGCGCGCGGTTGCGGCTGCGATGTTGGCCAAAAAAACCAACGGATCACACCGGAGAGAGGGCCGTCGTTGCTCGACCGCGGTTGCGTCGCTGTCACCGATTCAACTCAGGGAACTAGGCTCTCCTCACATAAAGATGGATCAAAGGCAAAAATGAGGAGAATGACATGTATATAAAGAGAATGGGATGAGAGATTATTAAAGTGGTGGGGTTGAATGGGAGGTTGATTTATTAATGGAGTTGAATGAGAAGTTGGGAAAAATGGTGGAATAATGGAGTTGAATTGGTGATTATTGTAGAGAATGGAAATTAAATAATAAATAAATAAATAAATAAAGTTGTCTACTTTAAATACAATAAAATAAAAAGAGAAGAGAAATAGTGGAGAATTTACAAAAGAAGACAAAACACCATGTACATTTTTTTTTACTTTTCTAATATGTAATTTTTTTGTCTTTTTAATAAGAGATATTTACAACAAAAAAATACAATAAAATAGTATAATTAAAATACAACACAAGTATGATTTTTTTGTATTTTTAATAATTAAGAAAGATATAATAAAAAAATGAAGAAAGTATGAATATATACATAATGTACAATGTACATCTAGGTCCCAAAACTCAACTTTTGCAAATGAGCTCCGATTTTAATGAAACCACTTCCATTGGATAGATAATTTTCTAACTTGAACTTTAAAAGTGAGTTTGGTGAATTTGGAGTTCATACGGAGCGGGAATTTAGCTTGGAAGTTGGTCTTTACGGCTTTTTCCCATTGAGATCTAGGAGCATTTATTTAAGGTAAAATTTGTTTTGTATTTTTGTATTTTTATATACATTATTATGAACAAGTTAGAGAAAGAATTAGCCAAAAAGGAGTTGAAATGAAATTATTAAAAATCCATGAAGTTTTGAGCTATTTACAAGTATAAAACTCCTTTATTTTTGCGGCTTTTTTTATGTTAATTTATTTTATACAATCCAATATACAATAATTAGTGTGTTTTATTTACAAGAGTTATTTTGTTAATTTATTGATTTTATGGACATTTATAAGGGAATTTACTCGTGGATTTTGCTAAGATCAAGATATTGAGATGATGAATCGTGGATTCATCACCCACCATCTCTCTGTATCTTCTTTTGTCCACCTCTTCGGTATCATTGTCATACAATTTCATGCTTGGGTCCATAGGGGTGCTCGATGGTTGCACCCAATCATTCCTGTTTCAACAAGCAAGTCTGTAACATACTTCCTTTGGGTCGTCACCATCCCTTGTGCATTTCTTGCAAATTCTATCCCCAGAAAGTATCGTATGGTACCCAGATCCTTCGTAACAAACTGAGTGCCCAAGTGGGCTTTAGTCATCTCGACTCCTTGAGCATCATCTCCTGTAACCAGAATATCATCAACATATATCATGACAACAACTGTACCTCTGAGAGTTTTCTGAATAAACAACGAATGGTCCGCATTTGATCTCTTGAACCCCTGTCGTTCGATCAACTGAGATAGCTTTTGGAACCATGCCCTTGGACTCTGTTTAAGGTCATAGATCGCCTTATGAAGTCTACACACCATGTGAGTCTCCCCCTCAACAGTAAAACCTGGTGGCTGCTGCATGTAGCCTTCCTCCTGTAGGTCTCCATACAAAAACACATTCTTGACATCAAGCTGAAAAATGGGCCACTCTCGTACCACAGCTATGGATAAGAGGATGCGAAGCGTCGAATGGCGAGCCACTGGTGAAAATGTGTCCAAATAGTCGACACCATATGTTTGGGTAAATCCGCGTGCAACAAGTCTTGCCTTGTATCGATCAAGACGACCATCTGCATGATATTTAACTGTGAACACCCATTTGCAACTAACCACAGATGCACCTGACGGAATAGGAACAAGGGTCCAAGTCCCTCTAGACTGTAAAGCACGCATCTCTTCCTCCATGGCCAACTTCCAGCACTCAATCTTCATGGCCTCCTGATAAGTCCGTGGTATCTACACTGAAGAAACAACTGCTGCAAACCTCTGGAAATCACCAGTAAGACGATGAAAGGATACATACGACGCAAGAGGATAGGACACACATTTCTTCTTCGGCCTTCGATGTGCAATAGGAATATCAATATCATTATCCACTGTACTGACTGGGGGATCCGCCTCCTGTAGCAAAGAATCCTGCAATGGGACGTTATCTAACCCATCATTAGTAGCCGTATCGGAGCATACCTGAGGCTGGTGGATGGTTGACTTGTAGCTTGAGCAGGCCCTGACCGTCGAGTGTAGAACTTAGGGAATGGTGGAATGGGGTAAGATTGAGGTATTGGTAGTGGTGGTGGTGGTGGTGGAGGCGTAGGTTGAGACGGGTTGACTCATATTTGGTGGTGGATGAACATAGGCATGGCTTTATCTGAAGGCGTGGAGGAAGATACCAATCTATCACCTGCAGGGGAGAAGTACATAACATGCTCAAATAATGTAACGTCTGCACTGACATAATACTTGTCATTGATTGGATCATAACATCGATAGCCCTTCTGTGTCCTCGAATAACCTACAAAGACACACTTGACAACTCTAGGAGAGAGCTTGTCAAGTCCCGGAGACAAACGGTGAACAAAGGCAACTGAACCAAATACACGAGGAGTAAGTGAAAATAAGTCCTTATCCGGAAACAGAACATAAATTGGAGATTTCTCCCCAAGAACTGAAGTAGGCATGCGATTGACCAGATAGCATGCTGTAAGTATAGCATCTCCCCAAAAATCCAACGGCGCACTACCCTGAATAAGTAATGTTCGCGCAATATCAAGAAAATGACGATGTTTCCTTTCGGCAACACCATTTTGTTGTGATGTGTATGCGCAAGAGGTTTGGTGAATAATGCCTTTAGATGAAAGGAAGTGAGAGAGAGAACGAGTACAAAATTCAACACATTATCTGTGCGCACATATTTAACACTAGATGAAAAAACATTATGCACTTCATTGATAAGATTCTTGATAACACTCCCTGCTTCAGATTTATTTTTAAGTAGAAAAGTCCAAGAGACACGAGAAAAATCATCAACCACAACCAGATAAAACCTGTGTCCCTGAGGATCAAGAACACGACTAGGACCCCAAATATCTATATGAAATAACTCAAACGGGGAGCTACTGCTCCGACTCTGACGACTTGGGAAGCTAGAACGATGGTGCTTCCCTAACTGACAAGCTTCGCAACGAAATGATGAATTGGAAGAGATCTGAGGCGGGAGATGACACATTTTCTGAAGTGGAAGGTGACCAAACCGTAGATGCCACGTATACGGTGAAACCGATCCCTGTGAGTGAAGAGAGACGCCAGCAAAGGAATTCCGGACCAGACAATATAAGCCATTATGCTCAGAGCCACAGCCAATCACCCTGCTCGTTAGTATGTCCTGAAAAATGAGAGATGATGGGTCAAATATAGCACGACAATGCAGGCCTTTTGTCACATTCAAGATGAGTTACCTTGGTGTATGTTATTTGCTGACGATATTGTGTTGATTGACGAGACTATAGATGGAGTAAATGAGAAGCTTGAGGTTTGGAGACATGCATTGGAGACTAAAGGTTTTCGTATAAGTAGGGCTAAGACGGAATATATGGAATGCACCTTTGATGGAAGCAATGGTGAAGGAATCGAGGTGAAGATTGGTGACGATAACATCTAGAAGAGAGATTCTTTTAGATATCTGGGATCTATTTTGCAACATGATGGAGAAATTGATGGAGATGTTACTAATAGAATAAATGCAGGCTGGCTAAAGTGGAGAGGAGCCTCCGCTGTTCTTTGTGATAAGAAAATGCCTTTAAAAATTAAAGGAAAGTTTTATAAAGCAGCCGTGAGACCTGCTATGCTTTATGGTTCTGAATGTTGGCCTGTGAACCATAGACATGTGCAGAGAATGGCTGTAGCAGAAATGAAAATGCTAAGATGGATGTGTGGACATACACGTAAAGATCGGATTCAGAATGATGCAATCAGAAAGAAAGTTGGTGTAGCTCCGATCGAGGATAAGATGCGAGAAAACCGCTTAAGATGGTTTGGTCATTTGCAAAGAAGGTCAACTGATGCACCGGTTAGGAGATGCGAGTGTTGGGATGTTGCGCCGGCTAAGAGAGGGCGAGGACGGCCCAAGAAGTGTTGGAAAGAGACTATACGAAGGGATCTTAGTTTGCTGGATATAAGTCCGAGATTGACCCAAGATAGATCTGAATGGAGGCGAAGAATCCATGTAGCCGACCCTACTTAATTGTGGGAAAAGGCTTTGTTGTTGTTTTGTAATCTGACTAATTGATAATAAATTCATGGAAAATTCAGGTGCATGTAGAACATTCTTTAGGTGCATGGAGGGTGTCAAAGAGATCTCCCCCTGTCCAACAATAGGGGAATGAGTGCCATCAGCTATAAGCACAGAGCGACCTGAAGAGATATCCCTATAGGACTCAAGTTTGTCTCTGTCACGGCACAGATGATGGGTGGCTCCAGAATCGATAATCCAACAAGATAGATCATGTAACGGAGGAGCGACGATAGTACTACCTGAGGTACTGGCAACAACAGAGGTACTGGCTGTTGCCGATGCTGCAACATCTGAGGTACTCGCAGCATCCGATGATGACTGTGGCATAATGTCACGAAGTCTCGCCACAAGCTCCTCGAACCTGTGATCTGGAGTAGACGCTGAAGAAGGCTGAACATGTTCAGCTGCACGTGCCGAAGGTGGAAACCCATGCTTGGAATAGCATGTGTCCTCTGAGTGACCAGTGCGATGACAATACGAGCACGTCCTTGGAATACGACCTCTACGGCCACGTGTACCACGACCACGAAAAGGAGACAAACCACCTCTCCCACGTGATACTGCCATCGCCGAAGGAGGTGGAGTAGATGTGCTGGACGAAACGGGGATACGACTGAGCCTCCTGTAGACTTCCTCCATAAGAGGAATAGTGGCATCGACTAGGATCTGGGAGCGGGCAGCCTCGTACTCGGGATCGAGAGCGGCAAGTAGAACTCCCACCATGGTAGCATTGCGGAAAGTCTTCTGTTGTTCTGGAGTGGTTGTGAGCGGGATGGTACTGTATAGCTTCTCGAACATCCCTCGCAGTGACGTGTACAAAGAATGAAGTGGCCGTCTATTCTGTTTCATCGTGAAAATATCATGCTGCAGCTGCAACATCTTAGTCTCGTTCCGCACCTGAGAATATGTAGTGGCAAGAATATCCCACATCGCCTTGGCGGTGGGCTGATGGAGGACGTCATTTGCAATCTCCATCGAAAGCATCCCTGATAGCCAGACCTTGGCATACGCATCGTCAGTCTCCCAGGAGGCATATATCCCGGTCTTCTCTGTCGGTTCATCTTCGGTAAGAATGTGCTTCTTACCACCTGACTTCATCAAACTCATGAACTGCATCGACCACAACTCATAGTTTGTCCCGTCTATTTTGACGATTGGCGCCGAACCCTTAAAGGCACCTATGGAGGGCATATCAACCTTTTGTTCTGACATATTGCCGGAGAAGAAGACTTAGGGATGATAGACACAAGAACGGGTGTCTACAAAGACCCGGTTGGATTCAAGTGCATATGTAGACTTTATGCACTTGAACCCATGTTTGAATCGGCGCCGAGCGTAGAAGGAGGAGCCCGGAGAGGGCCTTCGTCGACGGCTGGAGAGCCCGCGAGTAGGGGCGGGTAACGGCGGCGGGTGAGGGTGGCGGGGTAACCCTCGGCGGCGTGGAAGAGCGGGTGAGGGCGGGAGGCGGGGGCCTCGGCGACGAGGGTGGGCGGCGGCCGAAAGAGAGGAGGGGCGGCGGCGGGGGGGAGGGGGGGCAGGTGGAGAAGAAACCCTAGATTAGGGTTTTGGCTCTGATACCATGTTAGAGTAAAACTCTTAGATATTATTCCACATAGCCCTAAGGTCTCTTATATAGAGAGAAAACCCTTGGGTAAATTACATAGATAGACATGAGGAAAATAAGAAATACGAAAAGGTACATCATGGCATAACGTAACCTCTACAGTTATTTTCTTGGATGTTAACCACTTGGTCTATAGATAATTCAGAATCAGGTATGCTACGGTGGTCGTTCGCAAATGTTGCCTGACTGGATTTATGGTTGATCTGATGATTGCGCAAGGAGGATTATGATAAAGCAATTAGTATCAACAATGAAGTAGCCATATCACCAACTGATGAGAAGATAGCCATAGGTTGCTTTATGTCATGTGCTAGCTTTCGCTATTGAGACTGAATTCTTTATCTAGAGACAATCGTTTATCAACGTAAAAGATTTTCTTCTTTGTAAAGCCAAAGGATGATTACGGTAGGTGAGTAGTCACCCGACTCACATGGAATTCATTAATTAATAAAGGGGAACTAAGCTTAACTGAATACATCTCATACCTGTCCACTGCATGAACACATGCATCATGAATGGCATCAACAATGCATCATATCTAAAGTTGAATATATGTACAATTTCTTTGTAGTCATATGCCCCGCACTGAAAATACTACGAGATGATACCATTGTTAGCATCCGTATGTCAAAATCTGTCTCCTCCCCAAATCAAAAACCATCTAAGTTTAACCAATTCGCCCAAAAGATTTCAAGAATATTATAGACCTAGCCTAAGAAAGTGCACTGAAGAAAGATGATCCACATCTCATCACCACTCCTACATATCAAACAAGTAGTGTCCACCATATCACTTGTTTATGTAGATCTTCTTCACAAGTTACCTCAACAACCGAGCATGCAAATGCACCTTCAGTGCCATCTCCATCTTTCAAGTCAGTTGACAGACAAGTGTGACAAAAGGGTCTAGATTCAAAGTTGTTGAGTACTATTTTGTAAACCCTAACCTTAGGTTTGTTTTGGTCAACTCATTATATAAGAGTCACCTCCACTGTAATCCTAACCCTAGGACTATATCTATATAAGGAGCGCTAAGGTTTTCATTCTAATCAAGCAATTCTTTCTGATTCTCAACTTGGTATCATAATGGTCTTCTCCCCCTCCCCCTCCATCTCCTCCACCCCACGCTGCCACCATCCAGCTCTCTCCTCACCATGTCACAACTGTCCACCTCTCTCACCATGTCACTTTCCTCACCACGCTGCCCCCTCCCTCTCTCCTCACTACCACTCCATCCCCCCTCTCTCTCCTCACCATGTAGCCGTCGACCACGTCTCACCTCATCACACCGCCACCACCTCCTCACCGCATCATCGCCTCCCCATCCTCCTCACAACACTATCGTCAGCACATCCCTTCTCACCACACCCTAACGTAACCTCTCCATACATTACCAGACCGTCTCCACTAAAAAATCTACCCGCTGCTACCATCCAGCCTCAGATTAGTCAACCCTCACGAGCTTCGACGACACAACCTACATAAGCTTCGGTGACACAACCCCCACAGGATAGCGGGCGCGATCTTTGTATCCGAACCCATACAGGTATTGGTCGCCTACCATTCAGAGACCTCTAATCATATCTACCATTGTGCATGATTTAAGCGGTTATCATCCATTATTGTTGAGACATTAGCTATCTTTCTTATTATTTTCATATTTTCTATTTCTTTTGTATTCATCTCTTAATTTGCCCAACAAGTTCCTCTCATATACAAGAGAACCCTATGGCCTCTCAATAATGCAATTCATTCTTCCATTTCTACATGGTATCGGAGCGATGGTCCTAGACCGGAGTTTCTGTATGCCAACAAATCCCTAACCCTACCCGCCCCCTCCCCGATCGCCGCCCCACCCTAGGCTGTCGCCACCCCCAGGCCGCCGCCCCTAGGTTGCCGCCTCACCTGGCTGCCGCCCCTATCCAGCCGCCACCATCGGAGCCTCGCACTGTCGGGCCCATCATCCCCCGTACGTGGATCCCATGCTGTCGCCGACCCCTTCTCGTGCTCTCACGCTTCTCTGTGCACCTCCGCGGTTCGGACTGCAGTCTGCAACAGTCTGATTTTGATTGAAAAACGTGATTTCAGACCCTATAAATCGTGTTTTCTGGCCCTAGCGCGCAGTGAAGTTTGACGAGGATGGTTGTATGAGCTTACACATACAACCAATCCTCTGTGTGATCGTGTAGACTTGTTCATATCAGTCTACTCCCTAGTCACGTTCCGGTGTTCGACCGTTTTATCATCATGTCAGAAAACAAGGGTAATATATTTTCTTCCTCCGATGCCTTCAAGGGCCCGACTCCCATCATGGGACCAACGAGGAGCACATCCTGACAGATCCGGAGCCAACGGATACAGGGCCAAAGCTTCTTGGAAGTAAGATGACACGTATGCGCGTGTTTGGCTATGCGGGACCCTCACCACGGAGATAGCCAATGATATTCTGAATCAACCCACCGCCAAGGTGATGTGGGACACTTTGACATCCACCTATGCTCAAGCGAAGAAGGAGGCCAAGATTCTTTAGCTACAGTTATCTACAATGCCAAGTAGAATGATCGTCCTTTGCACATGTACTACTCTTCACTCCGTAGCATGTTCGAGAAGCTTCATAGCTATATATGCCTATTACGACATCTTTGGAGTAGCGGAAGGCATATAAGAACTCCACGATGGTTGGAGTTTTCACGGCCGGCCTTGATATAAAGTATGATGCAGTGCGTATACAACTTCTCACCGGAGCTACCATACCTCCCATGGAGGAGGTCAATAGCCATCTCAGCCGGATTATCATGCCTTCTACGACCACTCGTCGTCCCTCTTCAGTGATGGCCTCTTCTCGTGGTTGAGGAGAGACGACCCAGTCCAGAGGACACACCCCTCCTGGCGGAGGCAGTGGACGTCAGTGTGGTCCTTGTACCTACTGTCATCGGCCGGGACATGCAGAGGATACATGCTACGAGAAGCGTGGATATCCTGCTTCTGGTCACGTGGCAGAACACATTGAGGCTTCAGATACTCTAGCTTTCCAGGCCGATCCTCGCCTAGATGATATTGTCTTTCGTATTTAAGAGATCATGACTCCTGTTGCAAGCACCGCCACTGCTGGTACCACAATCGCAGCCAGAGTCTCTTCGAGCTCCTCAGCTATCGCTTACGCTTTTACAGGTAGTAGTAGTGCAGATATGATAGAGTGGATTATTGACTCTGGTGCTTCCCACCATCGGTGTGGGGACAAAACGCAACCGAGGTTCTACAGGACCATACCACTTGGTAGATGGGTTGTCATTGCCAATGGAGATCACTTACCCATTATAGGATGTGGGGAGGTGCATTTGATGCCGTCCATGCGCCTTCAGAATGTTTTTATACTCCTGAGTTTCGGATGAATTTACTTTCAATTAGTCAGATTACTAAGGATATGCATTGTCGTGCCCGTTTGACCCTTCGTCTCTTGTGTTTCAGGATATACTCACGTGCATGGTGATTGGATGTGGCCGTGAGCAGCAGAGGCTCTACAGACCGGTCCAACCTCTTCATGCCTGTGTTTCTACTATACCTACTGGACCAATCACCATATCTGTGGCACCTTCGTTTGGCCACCTTCCTCTGCAGAAGTTGTGCCATGTTCTCCCTTAGGTTCCATGAGATCCTCCTTCCTGTGTGAGGCATGCCAGCTTGGGAAGTATCACCGTTTCTCCTTTCCATACCACAATTCTCAGTTATTTGATCTCCTTCATTTATATATTTGAGGTCCGAGTCGTGTCCTTGATCACCAGGGACACTGTTTTTATTTGATCGCTGTCGATGATTTTTCTAGACTTTCCTGGGTTTTTTTATTGAAGAATAAGTCTGAGGCTAGATCTATTATCAAATCTTTTATTAATGAGATAAAGAATATTTTTTCTGCTAATGTCAAATCTCTTCTTTCTGATAATACCGTAGAATTCTGCACCCTGCAACTTTTGGACTTTCTCGGATCTCTTGGCATTGTTCACCAAACCTCATGTGCTCATACTTCCCAGGAGAACGGTGTTGCAGAGCACAAACACAATCACTTACTTAATGTGACCAGAACCTCGTTGATAGAGAGTCATGCTCCTCATACTTACTGGGGTGATGCAGTCCTCACTGCATGCTATCTTGCGAACCACATGCCATCGTATGTATTAGGAGAGAATATTCCTTTCTCGATTGCGTTTCCCGAGAAGGATCTTTTCTCTCTTATGCCTCGTGTGTTCGGTTCTGTTGCATTTGTTCATGATTTCTCTCCAGGTCATGACAAGCTCTCTCCCGGAGCTATCAAGTGCGTTTTTTTGGCTTCTCGTATCCAGAAGGGGTACCGTTGCTTTGCTCTGCTTAAGCGGAAATACTTTGTCAGTGTCGGCGTTACTTTCTTTGAGTCTGTCATGTATTTTTCTCCTCCAAGTGACATACTAGCCCTATCAAAATCTGATGTTGAGATCTACATGCCTCCACCTCCTACTATCATACAACAACCTCCCTCTACTCCTGCTCCATCACCACCACCACCACCACCTACTCTTTCTTCTACACCTACTCCTATGGCTCCACCTCCTATTGTGAATCAGTTTTTGCCACGTATGTTTACTCGCAGGTTTCGCTTTGTTCCCCCCTGCTCATAGGTCTTGCCCATCATCCATCACACCTCATGTATGTAATGGGCATATTGTTTCTACTGATGGCACTACTGAGTTGTCTGCACAGTAAGATTCCATACAGGATAAGCAGGTGCCCTCTCAAGAGGGGAACTTACATGTTCAAGACTTGGAAGATGATTTTGATGTGCCGATTGCTCTGCGAAAGCATAGACGTGCATGTGCTACTTATCCTCTTGCAACCCAGGTTTCCTTGAGTAGATTGTTAGAGGATTTCAGGAGGTTTACCTTGGCACTATCAGCCGTGGAGATACCACGATCATATCAGGAAGCTCTTCAGGATAGTCAGTGGCGATTAGCCATGGAGGAGTAGATGGCCACACTACAGTTACGTGGTACTTGAAGTCTTGTTTCGGCTCTAGTTGACGCATCCTTTGTGGGGTGTAAGTGGGTGTTCACTGTGAAACAACGTGAAGATGATAGTGTGGATTGCTATAAGGCGAGACTCGTGGCACGTAGGTTCACGCAAACATATGGTGTGGAGTCACCATTAGGATAATTTCTCTCCAGTTGCCAGGCATTCTACTTTGCGTATTCTTCTTTCTGTTAATGTGACATGCGATTGTGCCCTTTACCAGCTTGATGTGAAGAATGCCTTCCTTTATGATGATCTACAGGAGGAGGTCTACATGCAGCGTCCACCTGGGTTTGCTGCTGAGGGGGAGTGTCAGAAGATTTGCAGGCTACACAAGGCTATCTATGGCCTTATGCAGAGTCCAAGAGCAAGGTTCCAGATGCTCTTGGACATGAACTGGTGGGAAATCATCTTTATGTTACCTTACCAGACCCGATATTTCATTTGCAGTCAGTCGGGTGAGCCAGTTCATGGAACAACCTCGTCAGGTACATATGGATGCTATACAGATGATACTAAGGTATCTTAAATCATATCTCCAGGTGCAGGGCTGCTATTTAATAAGGGTGGTACTACTATCTCAGCATGCACATATGCAGACTACACAGAGTGCCCCAAGGACAGGAAGCCCACATCAAGATTTGCTATATTAGTTGGAGATTCACTTGTCTCTTAGAAAAGTAAGAAGCAAACTGTTGTTGCTAGATCTAGTGCTGAATCTGAGTATAAAGCTATGGCACAAGCATGTATAGAAGTGATGTGGGTTAGAGCAGTCCTGACAGATCTACATATAGATGTTCCTCTTCCCATGCTGCTGAAATGCGACAATCAATATGCCTTATTCATTGTTAATAATCCTGCATTCCACGAGAGGACAACGCATATTAAGGTTGATTTCCATTATATACGTGACATGATCCAGAAGGGCTTCATTTCTACATCCCATGTTAGCTCAGGAGATCAGACGACAAACATTTCCACCAAAGCCTTGCTTAAAGGGTCCTTTCAGAAGTGTTCATCCAAGCTGAGCATGATAGATATCTATGCTCCATCTTGAGGGGAAGTGTAGATATATATTTCATGTTTATATATATTTTATCTATTTCCTTTTCCCTCTATCTACTTTATGTAATTTCCCCATAGATTTCTCCCTATATAAGAGAGCCCAAGGCTCAAGGAATACATAAGTTTCAAGGAATACATAAGTTTTCTCATTTTCCCAACAAACTCCATTCGACTTCACATAACTTTGTCCAATTGCTCGATGTTTATTCAGAGATGTGCTTCAGGGACAATTATTATCTATGGACGACTACATATATCCTTGACGAAAAACTACCTTGACATTCTTGCAGATGTAGAATTATTTGGTTGTAAACCATCCTTCATTTCTGCTGAGTCTCAAAGTTATGCCACCAAGGTTCAGGAAAATAATATGCGTATGCGTTCAGATAGGTCACCGAAGTGTTCACGAAAGCGATATGTGCGGCCCCATATACGGCCGCATATGCGTATGCGGTGCCTTCAGCGCACCGCTTTCATGAAGCCCCCCATTATGCGCCCTGTGCGCTTATGCAGGCCACATATGCGGGCTGTGCGACTGCATATGCGGCCTGTGCAGCCGCATACACATTTTTTTATTATTTCTTATTTTTTAAATTTTGCTACGCTTTTATTGTGTTATTTGTGCCACGTTTTTCATTGCTTTTGCATGTATGCCAACCAAGCATCCATGACCATTTAAATCCATCGTGAAAGTAGTTGTATTGCGAGATTGGAGTAAATACGCGAGGAAGAAAAAGAATAATGTACCAATAATTTAGCAAACTTATTTAGTCAACTAATAGTTATTATGAATGCAATATATTATATGTAAGATCAGTTATAAATATAACGGCAGAGATAAATGACATTATATTCAACAAATAGAGGCATTTTGTGTGCTACTTTTTCTATTTTGTTGATTGTTGTCAAATATTTTGTGTGCTAACCGTTCTATTGAAGTATTGATATTTGATTTATAGAGATTGTTTTGAACTCTATATGAAAGTTATTTTTCTTAGATCTTCTTTTGGACCACAATTATACATAAATTTAGTTCTCTTGTAGTCACTTTTGTATATATTTATTTATTTTTAAATAAAAAAATTAGAAACCGCGTAGAACCGCATATATCCTGCATATGTCCCCGCATACCGCTTAAGCGCTATTCAGTGACCTGTCCGAACGCATACACATACCGCTTTCTTGAACCTTGGTGATGAAGCGGCATGCGGGGGCATATGCGGGCTATATGCGGTTCTACTCGATTTTCTATTTTTCATTTAAAAATAAATAAATATCTACAAAAATGACTACAACTAAACTGAATTTATGAATAAATATGGTCCAACAGAAGATCTAAGAAAATAGTTTTCATGTAGAGCTTAAAATAGTACAAATAAATATCAAAATCATCAAAGATGGTATTACATAATCTGAGTTAATATATATAATCAAAATATTACAAGATCCGGATTCGATTACCCAACTGCACCTTAAGCAGGCGCACGGAGCGCATATGCGCTTGCATATGCAGGCCGTATATGTGCAAATGACATATAAAGCGGGGATTCAGGTAACCGGTGCGTTAAAGAGGCCGCTTAGGCATATGCGGCCGCACTGACCGCTTTCATGAACAGAGTATGCCACCTTGGTGGACATCTTGTTTGAGGATATTACACGATATAGGATCCTAGTGCTCAAATGCATATATTTTACAATCACTAGGCCTTATATCTCTTATGTCATCAGAAGAGCCAATCAATATATGTAAAAGCCAAAGTATACTCATTGGCATGATGTTCTTTTGATCCATAGGTATTTGAAGAATTCGCCAAGCAAAGGATTGTTCTATCCTACTAATGGACACACTGACATTACGTCCTATACGGATGTAGATTATGCCAGTTACCTCGAGGACATATGCTTCACCATTGGTTTTGCCATGTTTGTTGGTTGAGATTATGTCACTTGACACAACAAGAAGCAAACACTTGTTTCGAGATCCATTGCAGAGGCAGAATATAGAGCAATAACTAAAGACGCTTGTGAGATTAATTACCTTGTCACCTTTCTACAGGAACTAAGGTTACCCATCAAAACTCCACTTCCTCTCTACTGTGACAATAAGCAAGCCACTTACATTGTCACTAATCTTGTTTTCATGAACACACCAAGCACATTGAGGTAGACTGCCATTTTATCAGAGATGCAATGCATGAATGGAATATTACCACTCCTCACATTTTATAGAGCTACAAATTGAAGATATTTTCATTAAAGCTCTTTCGAAGAAGCATATTTCATTGTTAACATCCGAATTGAGCGTGTTAGAAAATAGGAATGCGGAAGCGGAATCAGAGAAAAATAAATATGAACATGAAGAACATGTGATTTAACGTGGAACCCTACTCCCTAAGGAGTGGGATGAAACCCTTGGAGAATGCCTCAAAGTGCTGGTTGTGTCTATTGCACTTTCTCACTGGATACAGAGGTTGGGGGCTTCTTATATAGCCCTCACTGAGTCTCCACATCTCACAACTAGTAGATGTGGGACTAAACAAGTGTGGCGTGGTAATTGGACCTTGGAGGGATCCAATTACCCACCCACACAAGTGACGCATAACACAAATACTCCAACCCTCCTTCTCAAGCTGGAGCATGCAATGCTCAGCTTGAACAAACAGAAGGAAATCTCTTAAAACTAACGCTACAGGATACTACAAACAATATCAACTCAACGCGCACAACTGTCGGCTGTTGTGGAGGACGCTGCTTCTCATGTCGTGCAGGTGAGGAGGAACACTGGACTGGAGTGTGAGTTAAACTGGTGTGCTCTGAACTGCACTGTCAGAGCCACTGAAATTGAATGAGTCTCCACCTGGAGAACTCTGGCCCGCCACATATAGAAGACTGGATCATGCGAACAACTACTCCATATATAAAGGGTCGAACTGGAAAAGCTATGGAAAACATCCTCGTCGGAGTCCACGGTCGCTGGAGAATGGAGTTTGAAGAATCTCCTCGTCGGAGAACTGGGTCTCTCCCATACCGGCTTAGAGAATGGGATTTCTACTCTGGAATCCCATGAAACCACATAAAAACCCTAGCCCACATGGCATAGGGAATGTGATCTCTACTCTGGACTCCCTATGGATCACATGAAAACCCTGGCCGAAACACAAAAAATGGGGATCACTGAAAAAATGATGGCAAACATGTGCACATTAAACATAATGCCGCATACATGTGCGTGTCTGAAACTGAAGACTCAGAACCAATCTGACGTCGAATCTGAATAACTGAACTGTAGAGTCGGAAAAATCTGACTGGTCTGGAATCTGACATCTGAATCTGGAACATACCTGTGACTCTACACAATACTCTCCCTTTCTCCCATACTTGTCGAAAAATCAACATCGACCAAGTTGGGAGAAGACAAGAAAATGTGGAGAACAAAAACCAATAAGCCGATCATATTTTTGGGCTTTTCTTGCAAAATTTTTCCTTGGCTATTTCCTTCAACATTTTTTATAGCCATCACACATTTTTTAATAAGCCGTTCTTTTTTTATGGCTTTCCCCTTTTTTTCCAAAGATTTCTTGAGTACGACTTTTCTTTATACGCACCTTTTTTGAAACGGATTTTTTAACACAATATCTCAGCTGACCCGTTTTTTTTATAAATATTTTTTAATACTGGGCTCACTTTTTTTCCTACCAATGCTCCCCCTCTTTTTTTTACCCACGCTGGGCCTCCCCCTCCCCTTTCCTTCTTTCATTTTTTAATAACATCGACCCACTTGGACCCTTACATCACAATCACACGACTTAGGGTTCCCATCAGGGGAACCCTCTTGCCTCCGCTCGAGGAGTCACCAAGAGGGAGAAGGTGGCGCCGCCAATTCTTGGTGGGACTTCTTGGAGATCTCGCCAATTCTGCGCGTCGCCTGGAGCCAAGGGGATCGGAGGAGCTCTGCGAATCAGCGCCACTTGGAGGTTCTACACCGTCGCGTGAGTGCGCCTGTGATGCATGAAGGAGGTGCAGGCATTGCCATCGCCGCCTGGGGTTGAGTGCGCCTGGAGGTTCCGCATGCTGATGGACTCCCTATGGAGTTGGAGCTCGAGCAGTTTGCCGCTGGAACACACCGGGGGCATATTCTTCTCGCCGTCGTTGCGAGGATCTGGAAGAGCGGCCCCTGCCACTGGAGCGCCACCGATGGTGGAAGAGGGGGCGATCGAGCGGCGCCGCCATGCAATCAAGCGACGCTATCGAGCGGTCCCACTGTTTGAAGGAGGATACCAGTAATGCCATTAGGGCTTCGAACGGGGAGGCGCAGAGAAGAGTCGCCTGGAGGGGAGGCACGAAATGGGGAAGCACGAAACATGGCCTCAAATTTCAGCGAAATTCGGTCGAATTTCTGTCGAATATTGATATCCAATCGAAATCAAAATTCGACCGAAATGACCAAAATATGGGGGTCCTAGTATAAAAAATGACCGAAATGACCGAAATTTTGGTCGAAATTCCATCGAAATTCTGTTATGGTCGATACCGAAATGGTGATCGACACTGGCATTTAGGGCCTTGGCGCGAAATGGGGAGCGTCATCGCCTCCTTCGTTGATCTGCGCTGCCGCAGTTGGGTTGGCCTGGATGAGGGCCTGAAGGAGGATGATGTTGGGTTGGCCTGGACGGAACAAGATCTGGAGAACGCTTCTCGATGAAAAACACTTTGCAAAACTAGGGTTGAACATATCTAATCTAGAAAAGCAGGGTTCCAGAAAACCCTAAAAATAAAATCCTCTCGAACGGAACATGAACTTGAATAGAACAATAATCTTCAAGAATGAACAACATTATAATCTAATCTCGAAGAAATAAAGAACATGAAAACCTCGAGAATCGAACCTGCTTTGATACCGTGTTAGAAAATAGGAATGGGGAAGCGGAATCAAAGAAAAATAAATATGAACATGAAGAACATGGGATTTAACGTGGAACCCTACTCCCTAAGGAGTGGGATGAAACCACGGGAGAATGCCTCAAAGGACTGGTTGTATCTATTGCACTTTCTCATTGGATACGGTGGGTGAGGGGCTTCTTATATAGCCCTCACCGAGTCTCCACATCTCACAATTGGTAGATGTGGGACTAAACAAGTGTGGTGTGGTAACTGGACCCTGGAGGGATCCAATTACCCACCTACACAAGTGACACATAACACATACTCGAACAGGGCTATTCTCCAACTTGAGGGGGTATTGATATTTCTCTGTATCTAGACACTAGCACTTGTCTATTTTTGCTCTTTTGTTTCTACTAGTCCTACTATGGACTTCATTGTATTCTCTTCTTTGGCGTCATTAGGGTTTTAGGGTTCAACTCTATATAAAAAACCCCATCACTTGAATAAAATTATCTCATTTCATCCTACTGCTTCATTCACAATATCTTTGTTTTTTTATGCTACTTTGAGATTGAATTAATAAATATTGTTATGGAATTTCTCCTCTCAGTCGATTGCATGTCAATCGATTTATCTTGTAGTTATACCTTATATAAATTTTGTCATTTTGAAATGGCTGTATCCTATCTCCCTACTGGTGGGGATTTGCTCCCGTGTCGCTAATCTACTATACATGGCGCATCCTCTCGGCAGCTTTGGAAGGCAGGGAGTGTGTCAATGTACATGCTTCCCGGATCCTTCTCATCAGTTGCAAGGTTTGGTTGCCCCAAATTGACTTGGCTTCATGAAATTCCTCATCTCAAGGAAACCCGACACGCGGGGTATCCCTCTACCCATAAGGGAATCCGAGGCTTTAGATTCTGGATGGATAACTTATTTGGGAATGTGATCCTAATGGGAGTCTCTCCTAGGTTGTTTGCACATTTGATAAACAAAGAGGTGCTGATTGCTCATTGGGATGGGGTTTATATACCACATTTTTCATCCACTCTATCAAATCAGAGGATGCATGTATTTATTATGTTGATAGGTTGTTTTTTTTAACTATTTTGATTATGTTGATTATGTTGTTGGGATGTGATGTTGATAGATAGGGTAACGGATGCCGGGATTTGGAGGGATGATAATTTTACAGTTTAGGAGGCATACACCTCGTTGAGAGAAATTATGTGGGATATCAACTAGAACTTTGTCCTGTATTGTTGTCTGATATGGAGGGATAAGGCCCCACTAAATGTTAGGCTTCATGTATGGCTGAGGAGACAGCTGGTTATAAAATTTTCAGAAGGTGGACATGGATTTGGATGAATCTTTTCCTAGCTATGGCATTGGTGTAAAGGATATGGATGACCTGATTTTCTTGTGTTCATTGACTTCTTTAGTTTAGAGAGCAATGTGATGTGATCAGTTGGAAAACAAAGAGTTGATTGTTTTGGAGAAGTTTCAGGACAGGACTGGACTGAGTATCACACAAAGGAATCAATATAACCCATGGCAGTTCTTTTTCCAAAAAAAAAACCCCATAGCGATGTCATGTGCAATATTGAATTAGAAGAATATTTTTGTGTTCAAGAATGGGAGGTATTATGTTGAGAATGTAGTTCATAGTGCTCTAACCATGTATGGAGCATAGGTGTGTTATGTGAGTTCGGCATTGTGAGATGTCCTTTGTAGTATCCCTTATTATTTTTCAATGAATCGTGGATGAGTATTCAACTTGGATAGTCATCCTTAGATTTTTCAGAAAAGATCGCAGTTAAGGTAGCATATGACACCTTCAGGAACGTCCCTCAATACCTGATTGAGACTTCATAATGGACTGTTGACTGATATGGAAGATAATGACCTGCTAAAGGTACGCTAATTTGCTTAGCTTCTGCAGAAGAAATGGTTAGTGAGGCCTATATAAGTAGGCGAGGTGGTGAAATGGACACTTCTCTTACGCTCTGCACTCTGCAGTGCTGGTCACGAGGATGTGGACTAATTTTTTGTGCATCCTTTTGTGAGTCAGGTCTGAGGAGCGCCTAACAACCTAGTCACATGTGTTCCATTTCCCTGATTTCGGAAGGAGTTTCAGGCCTTGAAGAACAAATGTGGGAGGCCTAACATAGAGAAGGAGATAAGATCAGATCATCCTTTCGATAGCCGTATATACATTATGGGTACAGAGAAATGATACTATAATCAAAAGTGAGATATTATGCGGAGAATATCATCCTTTGTGCTAAAGGGCTGTGCTCGTTGTGGGTGGTTTCTTGTGATGATTTGGAATAAGCTGATTGACAGATCCTTTTATCGCTGCTAAACATTAATAATATTTGGATGACTACCCATCTCGTGTAGCATCCTTTGGCATCTCAAAAAATAAATAAAAAAAGTAACGGGCTACTTAGTGTCATTTATTCCTTTGTTTTTTGTGTCTTACAGGTTTACAAGACAAGTTATAGCAAAGAGGAACTTCATTTTACCTGTTGAAAAAAAAAACAATCTCAATATTCTTTTACTTTGATGTGCCTGATGGCTGGCAAAATAAATAACTAATGGCTAGCAACCCAATAAAGGCTAATGCTCAGCTTTCTAAAATAGATGAAAGTATTTTTTTTGGAAATTATTGTTCTTTCAAGCTTTACAAGCCTTCGGATGCTATGGACTCATAGTAATGCTGGAATAAATATGGTGAGGGCTTTTATTGTAATGGTCTGAACACTACCAAAATATAATATTTTAGGTCTTAGAATGTTGAGGTTTGCAAACCATCCTATAACTCTACCTTGCTATAGAACGAGATTTTTCTGCAACTTGAAAATTTGACTTGTTTTTTTTTACAATGAATTGCCCTGTTGCAGATAGGTGCAACACTTATAATTTTTGTGTCCTCATTTTCTCAAACACTTGACAGATTGCTTCATTTGGTGAAGGTGTATCTCTTGAAGCAAAGCTATTGAGCAGGTAGACTTTTGACTTCTTAAAGTACATTTCTGTTTAAATTCCCTTCTTTTCCTTATGTGCATTCAATTTCTTTTTGTAGGAAAGAGGCTATTCTTCGTCAACGAGAGGTGATTTTTTTTATGCTGAAGTAGCTGCGAAAATCATGATATGATTATTGGATTCTGTTAATAAGTGCCGATTGGAATCTCGACTTCGTTGAGTTACCTAGTCGAGAGGCCCGTTCAAGCGTCAACCAAAACACTTAAATAAAAAATCAAGAACTTGTCCAAATTTTTTCTTTTCTTTCCTTTCACTAATTCTTCAAAAGCGTTTGCTAAGGGACTAGTATAGGGTGTCGATGAATATGTGATTCATATGCTTTGTACTCAAATTTTGGTCTAAATCCCTCACAAACATACACATAATCACATAAAATAATAGTCATGTACAAATAACATAGTCAATAAAAGCTTGTTTGTACATAAATAAAATAAAAATAAAAGTAAAGAGAGAGAAATAAGAAAAAAAGCCAAAAGAGGCTCAGATGTATATATATATAATTGTATAATAAATCTCCGAGTTAATAGGAAACCCTTTTGATTTTCTACTAACCTCATATAAGCTCAAATTGACATGATTTCAGTAGGAGTAATTGAATAAAAAATTGTGTAAAAAATGAGAATAAGTCAAAAATCACAAGGTTCACATGTATCGAGAAACACTAATCCCTAATTGCTAAATTGCTTAAATTGCACAACAGATATGTTGGGCACATGAACTCCAATTAAACTCTACTCACCTTTAAAGCCGACCACTAAAATTGTAGTATTTTATAAAAGTACATTTTGAGTGAATATGGTTCATATATGTAAATTGGGTTTTCAGATCTAATTATATCATGTACCCTTTGTTTTTGTATTTTTACAAATTTCTCTAGCGCACATCGCACATCCTATATTTGTATGCATTTTTTTAATATAATTCTTATGTTTGTGTACTTCCTAAAAAACATAAAAACTACAAAATCTACTAAAAACCCCAAAGAATAAAATTCATAAAGATTGACATATATGCATCCTTTAGATTTCGTATCCATTTTTTCTAATGGGACCAACACATATAATAATAATATTAATATGTACCTAATAATGTATATAATAAAATAATAAAACAAACACACAAAGGGCAAAACGTGAGAATAAAAAAAGACGAAATATACATGTATTTTATAAAGGGGCTTAAAAATCCACAGCTCTTTAGGCTGAATTGGACCTACATTCCTTCACAAAAAAAGTTGATGTTATTTTTCCTACAATTTTCATTGTTTGAGTTTTTCAAAATTTAACCAGAGAATTCTTTCTTTTTCATTTTACATGCGTGGTGACACCACCACCATTCTTGCCCCATGGGAAACAGATCCTCTGCTGAGGGTGTAATCTTCCTTGATTTTTTTGTAATTTTGATTTCAATATCTAACCTTATAGATTTAATATCATTTTAATTATCTACATATCCTCCAAATTTCACCCAAATCCGTCCTTAATTGCTATTTTATCCTAATGGTCAAACATTCGGTCAAGATCTAAGCAACTTAAACTCCATTTAAAAAAGATTCGAATGTTTGACCATTAAGAGAAAATAACAATTAGAATCGGATTTGGATGAAATTTGGAGGATATGTAGATAATTAACTTAAGATTAAATCTATAAGGTTAGATTTTGGAATCAAAATGACAAAAAAAGTTAAGGAGGATTACAACACCTCTGCTGCAATCCAGAGGATCCGTTTCCTTCCCCATGCCCTCTGCTAGAGTCATGTGCAACCCAAGTAGATCAGCCAACTTCGCTGGCTATCCATGACCTCCGAATTCTTCCACTTGACTCATTTCTACTTGCGCTCGATCCCCCTCACTTCCCTCTCGGTCATCATGTCCTAGAAGTCTCCCTCATATCAAAAACACATCCAGCTCCATATTTAGAGATTAGAGCTCATAACCCATAAGCTTTAGATTTTAGAGCCCTCCCGGTGGTGAAAGTTTCAAAAGGGGGTCGGATCCAGGACATCTGAGCCCCACATCTCATTGCCTCCGCTTGCATAACAGCCTCCATCAAGCCTCCGTTAACTTAATACAACAATAGAGGATAATGTACCCTCTTCCATAGGCACACGATCACTAATCGAATCGGCGTGGGAATTCTTCAAGACCCCTTGAAGAAACCCCCCATCTGTATCACGTCCATTCTCTAAAGCCAGTCGTTTAAAATATCTAAGAATATATTTTGCAAAAAGCACCCTCTATGCAATCTAAATATCTGAGACAAACCCATGCCTTCCGCAGAGTATTATACTACGCCAACCTTGCCAATTTCACACACCTCTCTCTCGCTGGGTTCTTTTAATTGCACCGAGGCCTTTCTTTGGGACCTATGTGCAAAGTTTTTTTTAATTTTTTTCATTTTAATCCATTTATGTTGCAATTTTGATTTGGATCTTAAATTTGCATCAATTTGCTTCGATTTTTTGTCGAAAACCCTATACTATGCTTTAACTTATGTGTAAGTTTGGTGATTTTTGAATGCTTTTGATTTTTAAAAATTATTTGAAGTTGATTGCTTGTAAAGTATATCTAATTCATAGAAATTTAATTTATTGAATTTAAATGTGAATCTTGGCTTGATCTTACATCTTTATGTGCTTTAATTTGTGGTAAAAGTTTGGACCCTAATTTTATTATATTGGCTTTTTATTAATTATTTGTTTTTTCACCAATCAATTAATCTAAGCTCCTTATGTAATATTTTGCCAAGCTTCCAAGCCCTTATCTAAGCTCATTATGGCACTTCGAAGCTTGGAGAATATATGGGACTCGTGGCTTGTGGTAATGGTGGCCAGTAGGCAGTAAATATGCCCTACTCTCGCTTCTCAAAAAAAATATGCCCTACTCTCTTACTTCATCTTCTCTCGTACTTGTCGGAAATATAATATACTCGATCAAGTTTGGAGAATAAGTATGGTAAAAAAATTTTCTCTTCTTTTAAGTCTCATCATATATTTTTAGTCATCTAACTTTTTTTTATTTTTACCTCCATTTTTTGGGATATTTTCTCCTCCTTTTTTTTGTTTCATTCCTCTTTTTTAACTATTGTTCGGCTACTCCTTTTTTTCAGCCTGTCATTCTTTTTTTTTCCAGAACCGAGCCCATTTTGGGACTGAAATAATGCTTCTGAAAAAAAAAATAAAATGGCATGGGCAAATACATCAGGCTTTAAAGGCCCTCAGCCCATCGAGAAGAGGGCATAATGCCCTTCCTTCCTTGTTAAGAACGGTTCCCGGTGGAGAAGCCCTTTACTTCTCCACCGGAGTTTCCTGTCATACCTTACCTTCATCCCTGCATTCCTAGGTTGGGATTTACTTCTATGGATCCTGCAATTTCTTCGATATAATATTTTCTAACTATGTTTAAATAAAAAGTTAACATAAAAATATATTATAATCATTGAAAAATTAATATAACACTCAAACCACTCTCTGGAGAGAGCGAGGGTGGTGAATGCGATACGATGGTGATCGACGATATACAGCCTGCTGCAAGAGGAGCAACGCCGTTGCGGGTCGACTCCAACGTCGGCTTGAGTTGGCGTTGCTAGGCGGAGGTGGGGCATGATGGCGATAGCAACACCTTCCGGGTCATGCAGCTGCGAGGGATCGACTGGAGGCTGGACTATGCTGCAACGTGCTAGGCGCAGGGGTTGCTTTGGTGCTGGGATCATGCGGTGCGAGGGGCTGGTGTCACTCACAGGCGAGGAGTGAGAAGGCACCGATGCTCGGATTGGGAGTTTGCCGTGATGAAGCACCGCCTGCGATCGCGTTATCTGAAGACCGATCTGCTCAACGTTGGCGATGGCTGAACACCAGGATTTCATCAGGAACCCTAGTTATTTTCCTGAACAATGGCGATGACGTACTCGTCAGACCTCGTGCATATCCGTAGGATGAATCTTGAAATCATCATAACGTTGGAATAATAAAAAAATATGACGTCGATGATGGCCTTCAATGCACGAATGAAAAAACCATCCAAACAGATGTTCTAATTCTAATGGACCATATCCTAGATTCAACTCGTAAACCATGTGAATATATAATGCTGAAGCGATATATTGAACAATAAAGAATAAGAACAAGTAAACAATGCCTCACAGGGCTGGATAATCTATTCAACTTTCTCTCAAACCTAAGATGTTCTTCAACAAGAAATATCAAATGCTTTTCACTCTAGCAAGCAATTAGGATACTGCAATGGTAGATGCATGGGATGAAGGGACTTAGGCCCCTTGGTTCATGGTTGGATTCGCCGAACAAACAATGCATGATTTCCTCACCATGGAGGACTTCCTCAGTGAGATGGAGAACCTGACTGAGGATTGATAGTACTGGACATGGTTTGTGAAGAAAGGTTCTGAATCCCTGGCTTTGCAATTAAATTTTGACCCCGAGGATGATCCCGACGATTACAAACTTATCTAGACTTCTTATAGTTTGCTTGCGAAGATCTTCTTGTGGCTTCTCAAAAAAGACCACACGGTGACGAAAGTTTATAGAGCCAAGTTATTACGAGGCAATAGTGTTGTGTGCCCATGGTGCAACGATTCGTTAAGGGATTTGGGACATCTTCTTCTCATGCAAATGTGCAGAGGAAATTTCGTGAATTGACCGCTCCCTGGCTTGATCATTTGAGTTTTGGAAGTGTTCAAAGGAAATTTCAAGAGAGTTGACTGCTTCCTGGGGGCTTGATCATTTGAGTTTTGGAAGTTTCTGGGGCCTCTGTTAGATCAACTTGCTAATCTTCCAGGCCGGGTGCTTGTGGCCCATTACATTATTGTGGGCGTTTTGTTTCACTCACAATGAGATGGTGTCACAAGAATGATTCCATGTAGAAAATGTAATAATGATTGTTTAGGCTCTCTTTGAGACATGGACCATGTAACTTTATGAGATTATTAGCTGATTTAATCGCTTAAAGGGTATGCCCTATGTTGGGCGCACAACTATTTTCCCTCCAAAAAATGGAGCAAGATGCAATTTGTGTGTGTGAGATCTAGTGTTGAAGCCAAGCACAAAGCAATTGCAATGGGAGTCGAAGATCTTAAGGTTATTTTAACATACACTAGAATAAATCTTGAGTCACCTATGAGATTATACCATGACAACAAGGTTGCAATTATTAGTATTTAACTTGACCTTGCATGACAGAGCCGATCACGGTGAGATTGATCATCACTTCAAGGGAGAGAGGATGTGTCCAAAGGAACTGGTACTACCATATATAAAAACTGAAGAAGTTACCCATGTCTTCTACAACAAAGGGCTTCCCACAATCAATTTTGAAAAGAATGCATACAAGTTAGGCATGTATGATCTATGCCTACCTTGAGTAGGAGTTTAAGTTGTTATTATATAGGTTAATGGGTTGGGCGTGGGTATTCATATAACCCCATGAAAGTATATGTAAAACTCATCCCTCTTTCTCACAAGTTAAGAAAATGAAGACAACCCTACCTCCTATGAGTTCTAGGGTCTTCTTCCGTTGAGAAAAACTCTAAATATAAAACCTGTTGTTTGTTCTTAAAAAAAACCTTGTGTTTTGTGGATTGCTTGTATTTTCACTTTCATATCTATAAGTGGCTCTTCCTTTATGTTTTGGGAGTATATTAGTTTTATTTGTCATTACTAAGATTGTTTTTTGCAGGAAGCCCTCAAGGCTTCCGAAGAAAACAAAGATCTGAAGGATGAAGAAATCTCGTCTCTTAATCAAGAATTAAAGGTAAGTTGTTCGAATTTGATATGCTGCATTGACATACTTCCAGTTTCATATCTTTCAGTTTTATATGTCTCATTCTTTCATGTTTTATTGCTTAACTAGGTGTTAAGGAATGAGGCTGGAGTTATCATTGAACAACTCCGTGAAGCGGAGTCCGAAGTAAAAACACTCAATTCTGTAGCACAGAGAATGATCTTGAACCAGGAGGAAACGGTACATAGCCCTAATTAGCTGCTTAATGTATAATTTGCTTAAATTATAAGTCAGCAATATTTTCTTGATTATCGATCCTAGGAGGAGGTTGTTCTCAAAAGATGTTGGCTTGCTCGCTATTGGGGCCTGGCTGTTCGATTTGGTAATTACAAACACTTCGTTCAGGAAATTTGTATTCTCAACACCATGCGATTCTACGACTCTGCTTATGACTTAAATTACATGAGCCCTTTCATTTAATTGTGCATATTTGTTGAAATCTTCTTAATGCTCTGATTTTCTTAAAAAATGCTCTAAATGTAAATATGTAAACCTTTTTTGCCGTGCCTAACTTTTTTCTGCCTGGTTTTCTTATTATCTTACCTTAGGTGTCTATCTTGATATTGCTCCATCGAAGCATGAATATTGGTCCTCATTGGCGCCTCTTCCTTATGAAGTTGTCATTGCTGCTGGTCAGAAAGCCAAGGAAGAATCTCCAGGACAAGGTAGTGCACGTGCATCGTTAATTACACATCAGTTTCTTTAGAGAATTTAGAAAGGAATGTGTTACATTTCTTATTAGTTATGCTCTGTAGCTGATATACTATCATATTTTTATATTTGTTTTCCAGTACTAGTTTTGTGTGTCAACCATTCTGTATCTGATTCACTGTCATATTTTCCCTTTGTTTTCCAATAATATTTTTTGTGTTAAACTACAGGTGATGATGATTTTGAAAGCAAGCCTCTACACGAAATGAATGATCTCTCTGCGGAAAACACTGTTGAAAGCATGCTTGCAGTTGAGAAGGGCTTGAGAGAGCTAGCTTCTTTAAAGGTTCTTTTTCCAATGTTGTGAATTTCTTTATTTCAAAAAAAAAAACAATCAACACATAAGTAAGCCACCATACATAAGAATTTATGTAGAAAACCTTAATTAGCAAAGAGGAAAATTATGGAAAGGAAGACCCTTTGCTCACAGATGACTAGAGTCCATAGGGTTAATGGATCCTTTCCCATGGCCCATTAACTTGTGTAACACAGCTGCTCAACACCCCCCCTTAAATTGGACATGAAGATAGTAAATGCCCAACCCCGGGAAACTCCTTAGTGAAAACATTAACAACTCGTTCTTCAGCTTTTATATACGGTAGCATAAGTTTCTCCGGATTTACCTCTCTTATAAAGTGGTAATCTCTCCCAACATGAGTGGTTCTAACATGCAAGGCATAGTTTTAAAATAAACTTATTGCAACCTTTTTGTCCGAGTATAAGTTTATAACCTCATTGATGACATGACATTTATTCAGATGCAAATGATGATGACCTTAGTCCACATCTTTGCATATCTCATTGTGAAAACCTTGTACTTCGCTTCATCACTAGTTCACACACATAGACATATTGCCTTTTACTCCATATCACAAGATTGCTGCCCGGATATATGTAATAAAAAGCTTTGGATACTTCTAGTTTCAGTGTATCTTGCCTGATTCCAATATGTCTAGCTTTCAATATCAAGCATCACGTCCTTGTTGAAAATAATACCTTTCCCAGGGTTTTCCTTTAAGTAGCATATGCCACGTTCTACGTCTTTCATATGCATATGCATAAGCACATGCATGAATTGGCTCACTACATTGACCAAATAAGTATTATCAGGTACGGTCAAAGTGCCGTAGACCAATTTTCACACAAGTTGCCAACATTGTATATTGGGTGTTTCATCTAATTGCTTTCCATCCTTGATGCGTGTTGACTATTATGTATAATATCTTGTTTTTCCTTGTTATTATTGTTGACGTTATTGGCTAATATAGTTGCATTTACTTATTCCTTATTTTCTATTTCTATTTGTAGCCCTTCGGGATCTCTTATGTAATTACCACCATTTGGGCTGTAAGGTTTCACGCTATATAAGAAGCCCCTTACCCATTAAATAAATTCATTCTATTGCATTCCAATTTTCTTCACATGGTATAAAAGTGGTAGTCCTAGATTGGAGTTTGTACCTACGTGTCCCGCCGCCATACAAGCCCTAATCTTGCATGCAAACGACCCCTCCTTGAGGCCCCAGCCCCGTGTAGCCCCAACCTGTTGTAGCTCCAACACCACTGCTGTAGCCCTGGGCATCTCCAGGTCCGCCACTGCAGGAGCGCCACGCAACTCCAACACCGTCGTAGGGGGCTTCTACCCTGTTGTAAGAGACCTGTAGGGCTTCTGGCTTTGATGCACGGGCCCTAACCCCACAGTAGAATCCTCGCATGGCCTCCAGGCTAGTCGCAACGGGTCCCAATCTTACCGCAAGTCCCTTCTTACGACCAACGCTATGATGTGGGAACTCCCCGCGGGCCCTAATCCTGCTACTAGCCATGTGTGCCCCACCTTGGGCATTCATTGGTGGATGTTATTTCCCTAACCATCTTTAGGATGCGTGATTAGATGGTTTTAGCACCTCATTGTTATCTTTATCTGACCACCATATCCACGATTCCTACTAAGACCAAGTCCATGTTTTTCACATCTTCTATGATTGTTCATTAAACTTCTATCAAACTCAAGTGCGCAGATAACTATGTGATATGGTCTTGGGCCTAAAAGATGTTCATCGATGGTCATGGAAAAATCTCTATCACGATGAAGGAACCTCTACATGAAACAAACAAAGACTATGAGTCCCGACTTGGGGACAATCTATCAGGTTATGACTTGGATCACCAACATCGTAGAGTCCCACTATACAACAAATCTCCTATACGAGGATACTGCAACAAACACATGGGATGGACTGGGAAGACATACTCCCATCATACCTCCAAGTCATGCCTTGCTGACATCTACATGCGGATTTGATCTGCTTCTTAGGGAGAAAACTACCCTCGTGGAATACTACCGCCACCTCAACGGCTTCTACGAGGAACTTGCCACCTTTCAACCAACCTATTGTACCAAATAGGTGGTAGAAAGATCCAAGTGTCAAGTTTCAATATTTCTTGCCGCCTCATCCTAGCTATCATGCTGTGAAGGATCAGCTCCTCACATCTGACACTCCGCCATCCATCAAGGTCATCTTTGGCCGAGTACAACAGCTTGAGACCTCTATTGATCTGTAACATCCGGGAAATTGCGTAAACCCGAACTCGTCCGATTTTGGGTCTAATGAACCCAATAACATTGACGGTCAATACTAAACAACCTAAAACGACCAATTAGTAGTGAATCAAAGGTCGTTCGGGCGAAATCGACCAAAAATCGGTCACTTCGTAATGCGCGCCGTGAAAAGCCGCGACGCAAATTTGGAAACCGCAAAACGAACCGAGACCGTCATTAGATCCGAATCGACGACACGAGACCAACGGAATCGACCGTTCGTCAATCGGAGGTCGTTTGATATTTTTAAATCGTAAAATTTAACCTTAAACAAAATCCGTATTCGAAAATTTGGGGTATCCAAACATGATCGGAAGTATATTAATATTATACTCATTTCGATCGTCGTTGAGAAACGATCAAATCAAAATATTTTGCATTGGATTCCGACAACCGAGGAGCGAATACGGCTAATTCTAACACTTTAAATAAAAGAAGAAAAATATATATATATATATATATATATATATATATAAAATTCTGACTGTGCACAACCAGTGCACAGTCCAGCCGTTATCTGATCTTATCTCTCTTCCAGCCACTTATCTTTCTCTCTTTGACACTTAACACCTCTTATCACCACTTGGCATCACCCCCTTGTGCCATCCTTATTATATAACACCCATTTCCCCCAACATTTCCCAAGGAAACCCTCGTTAGATTTTGCTCCAACGAATCCCTCTCGGTCTCTTCTATCTCCAGATGCTGGAGCCATATTTCAGCCCTAAATTCCATAGCCTTGAACCGAAATGCCGAAGCTTCTGTAGCAGCTACTGGGACTGCTGCTTCAGCATGATGATAGTTGCTGCTACGTCCAGTTGAAGGTACTAAACTGTTGCCAAAATCTCTCCCTGGAGTCCCAATTGCAGTCAAATTTCAGATCTACACTCAAAATCTTCTCATCCTCTTCATCCAATTTTGAAGCAAATCAAGGTACCATTCCTTCCCTCCTATTTGCTGCCAAACATGTGTACAATCCCTAGCATTTCTATTGCTGCCTTACATGTTTTCTTACACATTTTGTTTTCATAAGGATATATTATATGCTTATTATTATACGTATGAAGTTTGGTGGCAGACAGGAACCTTAAGCATTCTTAAAAAAAAAAATAATAGGCATAGTTCCTGAAAAGCCAATTATCAGGGGTAAAATGATTAATTTTGCATAAGATCCCTCCTGCATGTTGTTTTATTGTGTTGCCTTGCTTATTTTATCAAGTTTGATGATAGATATATGAAGAGGCATGTATGTACTGCCTTCTACAAAGTAACAGGCCTAAGAAAATATTAATATATCTTAATAAATAAACCATGACAATTCCAGAAAATTATTTATACAATTTGAAAATGGGGAAAATATATGTAAAATGGGGAAAATATATGTAAAATCAGGAACAAAGGTTAAATCCTGAGCAATCTTTATATACTGACCTCGTATAGAAACTGGAATACGTGTAATATTGTTTTCCATAATTGATATTCCTTGATTGCTTGAAATTGGGACATAAGGTACCGGTCTAATACCATAATGGAGTTGATAGAATCTTCCTTGTTATCACACATTAGGCAGTACTGCGGAAGATATTAACAGACCACAAGAGCCAAGTATATCTTTGATCAAATGAGAGGTTTTTCTCCAATGTATTACACTTTATATATAGTTCTAAGCAATGCAGTTATGCTTTTAAGGAATCCACTTTCGAGATCAGACCTATTACCTTCTTTCTTAATCCATGAAATTTTGTGGCTATCACAAAAAAAAAAATCTACCACAGATTTGCTAAGTATAAAGGATATGTGCATAAGACTTAAATATGTTGACTCAATGACCGTGGGTTCTTTTTGTGCAAGATGATGGGTGACAGTAAAGAAGGATTAATGCAGAATGGTTGCATCATCTTTCCATTTTAGCAAAAGATTGAGGGTGAGCGGCTTGGGTTCCATCTATATATACTTGATCAACTCTGTTTTAGTAATAAATATATATATATATATTATAATGTTTCCAACCAATGAACTTGACTGAAGACCAATATATTGAAGAGGAAATTGCAGATAAATGCATATCGCATGCGTAGATTATATGGTACAACACACGACCCAAATGCCTGTTTCAAAGAGGGTAGCTATGGCAAGTGTAAAAAAAAAATGATGAGAATTTGGAATGTTTGCATTTCTCTGACTTTAAATCCAGGTTCAACTAACAAATCCAAGTTTCCCAACATTAGAAAAGATATTGGAAATATAAATAGTAGATACTAATACTCTTCTTTCTTGAATCAAACAAATGATTCACGAGATCATTATGACTATAATCCCCAATCAATGAATCCTTGTGTGTTACACATGAATTGAGTTCTATTCACAGATCTATTAGCAAGGGATATATTCTAAGTATTAAAGATATCATCATCGTTCCCTTAGCAAATGTTTCTCTACGAACATTATGACTACATTTTCCAACTAATAAAATCTTGGATATTATCTATTAGAATAAGTCGACATAGTTAACCACAGAAAGGACCAAGAAAGGGTGGAGTAGTCGATCAAGTGAGACAGAAGGAGAATCATAGAAAAAAATAATAATAATTAATTGCGCCGGTCATTGCGACTTTTACACATGATCGTGCGAGGGCGCGGTGACCCTCAACTGGGCGGAGGAAAGGAAGCCCAGTTAGGGCAGCGGCCGCCAAGTGCGCGGGTCTAGGATCCCAGTCTTTTACACGGTTTTACGCGAGCTCGCAGTGTTTTTACGCCTCGTTGGGATCCTGACTTTAGACCAGTTCCGTTGACCCTGTCTTTTAGGATACCCAGGCGGGGGATCCTTGGTTTTCAGTTTTTACGTACGAGCTCGTCCGCCCGTACTAGTCGGGCAGTTTTCTAGAGCGACTTTTCTAGGGAGTCTCTCTCACCCGTCTCAGTGGCGTAGTTGGGGAATAGACCTATCCCTCTATTGGACCGCGCTTCCAATTAGAGGGCGAGACGGAAGAGCCATTTGTAGGCTTCTTCACCGCTTGAGTTACTTCGCCAAACAGACTTGGCGATTCTATATCTAGATCATACATATCTATATCTATAACATCTGGAGCTATATCTGAAACATTGAAGTTAAGAATTGAAGAAGTTATGATCAAAAGACCATTCTCTCTACCCAAGAATTTAAATAAATTAATAGATCTCTACAATCTTAACTTTTCCATTTTTACTCACCAACATGATCTCTGAAGCAATTGGTATATATATGCTCACACTCATACCCTCATGAATATTCAAATATAAACAAATAGGTAATATGGGGGAAATGCCGGGTTCTGGGGAAGTCATTAGAAATGCATTACACACAACTCGAAACCTCTTTTTACTTACGCAAGTAGATGTAGATTTTACTTATACCACCTTTCTACTTGCCTGCTTTTGCACATATTAAATGTCTAGTTATTTTTATAAGTTTTTAGGAGGTACCAGCAATGGCTGACGCCTCTTCTTTCCTATTGTGTGTGTGGCAGGCAAACAGCCTGCAGTTCAGTAGCCGCTCAGTATATACATGCTTCCTGGAGACAGAGTTTATACTAGACGGTATGAATTACTTGTCTCAGTTTTTGTTCAGATGATGATGTAAATGCTATCTCTTTTGTATCACACTTGGGATATATGTTGTAATGGGAGATCCTTGTACATATTGTAACTTGATATGAATATTAATGAAAAGAAAATTTTGGTGCCACTGTCTCTTTTATCTTGTGGTTGTGAATGTGAATGTCGAATGTCACTTGCAAATATATTCATTGCGAAAAATTTTCCCTGTATTTGTACGACTTGTGTGATTAAATGTGAATGATATATTGTGAATTGCGCGTAAACGGGTACCCGGATCCTGAGGGGTTGACAAGTTTGGTATCAAAGCAGTGGTACCCCGATACGCACATTCGCAGTACTACTATTTCGATCACATTAAGTTCTCGGATAGAGACAGTCTCCCGACTTGTCGTGAGTCCGAGAAGGGAAATATGACATTCGAATTCAATTACCACAGATGTCACCAATTTCATTAATTTTCATAGTACATCCCAAGAAGAGTAAAAGCATTTTCAGGTAGTGCTCGCTCATCTCTATCGACTACATTAGGAGGAGCACTTGCCGAACGAGGCACGGATTCCGCTCGACCATTTGGTTCGCAGCAAGTAGACACGACCACTCCATCTACTCGACCAATCCGATGTTACCGATGTCACGAGTTGGGAGCTCAACGACTTGTTGATCCGGGTTGTGATTCATATCTTGCATTCGTTCGAGAGGTATCTGATCAGGAGCTGATGATACAAGACATCCGAGTAGTATCTGAATATCCAGATGTTTTTCCTGATGAGCTACCAGGACTACCTCCTGAGAGAGAGATCGAGTTCGAGATCACATTGTTGCCAGATACACAACCGATCTCTATGGCACCATATCGCATGGCACCAGCCGAGTTGAGGGAGCTGAAGGTGCAGTTGCAGGAGTTACTTGATATGGGATTCGTGAGGCCGAGCACTTCACCTTGGGGTGCTCCGGTTCTATTTGTCAAGAAGAAGGATGGATCCATGAGACTATGCATCGATTACCGGCAGCTGAACAAGAGAACGGTGAAGAACCGTTATCCCTTGCCACGTATCGATGATTTGTTTGACCAGCTCCAGGGATCTTCGGTTTTCTCGAAGATCGATCTTCGCTCAGGCTACCATCAGCTGAGGATTCGCGAGTCGGACATTCCGAAGACAGCTTTCAGAACTCGCTATGGACACTACGAGTTTGTGGTGATGCCGTTTGGGCTCACTAATGCACCTGCGGCTTTCATGGATATGATGAACCGTATCTTCCGTCCATACTTGGACAAGTTTGTAGTGGTGTTCATCGATGATGTGCTCATCTATTCGCGGAATGAATGGGATCATGCGAATGATCTACGGATTGTCTTAGATACACTACGGGAGCACAAACTATATGCCAAGTTGAGCAAGTGTGAGTTCTGGTTATCCCAGGTCTCATTTCTCGGGCATATCATTTCTGGAGCAGGCATTGCAGTTGATCCTGCGAAGATAGATGCAGTTATGTCTTGGGAGCAGCCCAAGACAGTCACTCAGATTCGGAGCTTCCTCGGATTAGCGGGCTATTACAGACGCTTTGTCAGCGCATTTTCACGCATCGTCCGTCCATTGACACAATTGACGCAGAAGGGAGTTCCATTCATTTGGGACGATTCATGTGAGCAGGCCTTCCAGACGCTGAAGGAGAGGTTGACTACAGCACCTATTCTTGCTCTTCCTTCAGGCACTCAGGACTATGCAGTCTACACAGATGCATCTGGGGAAGGTCTGGGAGCAGTGTTGATGCAGAGAGGACAGGTGATTGCTTATGCATCACGGCAGTTGAGACCGCACGAGCGGAATTACCCCACACATGACTTAGAGTTGGCGGCAGTTGTCTTCGCCTTGAAGATCTGGCGCCACTATCTATATGGGGTGAACTTCGAGATTTTCACAGATCACAAGAGCCTAAAGTACATCTTTGATCAGAAGGAGTTGAACATGAGACAGCGCAGATGGCTCGAGCTGCTGAAGGATTATGATTGCACGATCTCTTACCATCCCGGTAAGGGAAACGTGGTGGCTGATGCACTTAGCAGGAGAGCGCATGCTGATGGTACGGCGAACTGGCTATACACGTGGGATACGCTTGCAGCTTTGACCGATTGGCATCCTCAGGAGAGCACATCCATTTCTACCGCCGTGCCTCCACGATACAGCAGCCTTTGGGATCGTATTGTAGAGGGCCAGAAGACAGATCCTTGGATCCGAGATAGATACATGCGCGCCGTCAAGGACGAATTTGACGACTTTGTTGTGATGGAGTCTATTTTATGGAAGGCAGGACGGGTCGTTGTACCCAATGATGAGCAGCTTCGCAGAGACATTTTGGACGAGGCACACAGTTCACGGTTATCTATCCATCCAGGCAGTACAAAGATGTACCGTGATCTGCGTCGACATTTTTGGTGGGATGGAATGAAGCGCGATGTGGCATCACATGTTAGCAGATGCATGACCTGTCAGATGGTCAAGGCTGAGCACAGGAGACCACCAGGATTATTGCAGTCTCTCCCCATTCCCGAGTGGAAGTGGGAGAGCATTTCTATGGATTTTGTCACGGGATTGCCGAAGACACCGGGTGGCCATGATTCCATTTGGGTCGTTGTTGATAGGTTGACAAAGTCAGCGCATTTTATACCTGTCAACACGACTTACACTCCATCCAGATTGGCCAAGCTCTATGTGCAGAACATTATCAGGCTGCATGGTATACCACGAGAGGTGGTGTCTGACAGGGATTCGAGATTTACATCTCATTATTGGCATCAGTTCATGTCAGCACTACAGACAGAGCTGAAGATGAGTTCTGCATATCATCCACAGACTGACGGTCAGAGTGAGCGCACCATTCAGACACTAGAGGATTTGCTTCGTGCTTGCACTTTGGAGTGGAAAGGGTCCTGGAAGGACCATTTACCTTTGGTGGAATTCACGTACAACAACAGCTATCACTCCAGTATTGGCATGGTACCATTCGAGGCCCTATACGGGCGGAGATGCCTCACACCTCTCAGTTGGCGTGAGGTAGGTGATCATGCTCTCTATTCCATAGATCTCCTGGAGGAGACTGCGAGAGCTGTTGATCTTGTAAGACGGAGGCTTCTGACGGCACAGAGTCGCCAGAAGAGTTATGCAGACCGTCGGAGGAGAGACTTAGAGTTTCAGGTAATCTAATTATTTTCTCCTCATCCACTCAATTATAATATATATGTGTTCAACTTAATCTCATACTAATGACATTCCTATAAATTATAGGTCGGAGATTGGGTATTTTTGCGAGTATCTCCCATGAAGGGAGTACAGAGATTCGGTGTTCGTGGCAAGTTGGCGCCGCGATATGTTGGACCGTTCGAGATTCTTGCTCGAGTGGGGAAGGTTGCTTATCGAGTAGCCCTTCCTCCACATCTTTCAGCTATTCATGATGTTTTCCATATATCCAACCTGAGAAAATATGTCCACGATCCTCGGCACGTCATCAGTTACGAGAATCTTGACGTAGAGCCAGATCTGACTTATGAGGAGAAGCCTGTCCAGATACTTGACCGTGCCGTGAAGAAGCTTCGCAGCAAAGAGATTTCATTGGTCAAAGTTTTGTGGCACCGACACGGCGTCAAGGAAGCGACATGGGAGACTGAAGCCGATATGCGGGCACAATACCCGCAACTATTCTGATGTAATCATCAAAACAAGCTTTTGTAATTAGATACATTATAAATATATGGCTTGTTTTCTCTTTGAGGTTTTTATGAGTTCAAAACCCTTTGAGGTTTTTATGGACATATGAAATTCAAACAAGACACCGAATAGTCTTAACTCGAGTCTCGAGGACGAGACTCCCTTTGAGGTTTTTATAATTGTAACATCCGGGAAATTGCGTAAACCCGAACTCGTCCGATTTTGGGTCTAATGAACCCAATAACATTGACGGTCAATACTAAACAACCTAAAACGACCAATTAGTAGTGAATCAAAGGTCGTTCGGGCGAAATCGACCAAAAATCGGTCATTTCGTAATGCGCGCCGTGAAAAGCCGCGACGCAAATTTGGAAACCGCAAAACGAACCGAGACCGCCATTAGATCCGAATCGACGACACGAGACCAATGGAATCGACCGTTCGTCAATCGGAGGTCGTTTGATATTTTTAAATCGTAAAATTTAACCTTAAACAAAATCCGTATTCGAAAATTTGGGGTATCCAAACATGATCGGAAGTATATTAATATTATACTCATTTCGATCGTCGTTGAGAAACGATCAAATCAAAATATTTTGCATTGGATTCCGACAACCGAGGAGCGAATACGGCTAATTCTAACACTTTAAATAAAAGAAGAAAAATATATATATATATATATATATAAAATTCTGACTGTGCACAACCAGTGCACAGTCCAGCCGTTATCTGATCTTATCTCTCTTCCAGCCACTTATCTTTCTCTCTTTGACACTTAACACCTCTTATCACCACTTGGCATCACCCCCTTGTGCCATCCTTATTATATAACACCCATTTCCCCCAACATTTCCCAAGGAAACCCTCGTTAGATTTTGCTCCAACGAATCCCTCTCGGTCTCTTCTATCTCCAGATGCTGGAGCCATATTTCAGCCCTAAATTCCATAGCCTTGAACCGAAATGCCGAAGCTTCTGTAGCAGCTACTGGGACTGCTGCTTCAGCATGATGATAGTTGCTGCTACGTCCAGTTGAAGGTACTAAACTGTTGCCAAAATCTCTCCCTGGAGTCCCAATTGCAGTCAAATTTCAGATCTACACTCAAAATCTTCTCATCCTCTTCATCCAATTTTGAAGCAAATCAAGGTACCATTCCTTCCCTCCTATTTGCTGCCAAACATGTGTACAATCCCTAGCATTTCTATTGCTGCCTTACATGTTTTCTTACACATTTTGTTTTCATAAGGATATATTATATGCTTATTATTATACGTATGAAGTTTGGTGGCAGACAGGAACCTTTGTAAGCATTCTTAAAAAAAAAAATAATAGGCATAGTTCCTGAAAAGCCAATTATCAGGGGTAAAATGATTAATTTTGCATAAGATCCCTCCTGCATGTTGTTTTATTGTGTTGCCTTGCTTATTTTATCAAGTTTGATGATAGATATATGAAGAGGCATGTATGTACTGCCTTCTACAAAGTAACAGGCCTAAGAAAATATTAATATATCTTAATAAATAAACCATGACAATTCCAGAAAATTATTTATACAATTTGAAAATGGGGAAAATATATGTAAAATGGGGAAAATATATGTAAAATCAGGAACAAAGGTTAAATCCTGAGCAATCTTTATATACTGACCTCGTATAGAAACTGGAATACGTGTAATATTGTTTTCCATAATTGATATTCCTTGATTGCTTGAAATTGGGACATAAGGTACCGGTCTAATACCATAATGGAGTTGATAGAATCTTCCTTGTTATCACACATTAGGCAGTACTGCGGAAGATATTAACAGACCACAAGAGCCAAGTATATCTTTGATCAAATGAGAGGTTTTTCTCCAATGTATTACACTTTATATATAGTTCTAAGCAATGCAGTTATGCTTTTAAGGAATCCACTTTCGAGATCAGACCTATTACCTTCTTTCTTAATCCATGAAATTTTGTGGCTATCACAAAAAAAAAAAAATCTACCACAGATTTGCTAAGTATAAAGGATATGTGCATAAGACTTAAATATGTTGACTCAATGACCGTGGGTTCTTTTTGTGCAAGATGATGGGTGACAGTAAAGAAGGATTAATGCAGAATGGTTGCATCATCTTTCCATTTTAGCAAAAGATTGAGGGTGAGCGGCTTGGGTTCCATCTATATATACTTGATCAACTCTGTTTTAGTAATAAATATATATATATATATATTATAATGTTTCCAACCAATGAACTTGACTGAAGACCAATATATTGAAGAGGAAATTGCAGATAAATGCATATCGCATGCGTAGATTATATGGTACAACACACGACCCAAATGCCTGTTTCAAAGAGGGTAGCTATGGCAAGTGTAAAAAAAAAAATGATGAGAATTTTGAATGTTTGCATTTCTCTGACTTTAAATCCAGGTTCAACTAACAAATCCAAGTTTCCCAACATTAGAAAAGATATTGGAAATATAAATAGTAGATACTAATACTCTTCTTTCTTGAATCAAACAAATGATTCACGAGATCATTATGACTATAATCCCCAATCAATGAATCCTTGTGTGTTACACATGAATTGAGTTCTATTCACAGATCTATTAGCAAGGGATATATTCTAAGTATTAAAGATATCATCATCGTTCCCTTAGCAAATGTTTCTCTACGAACATTATGACTACATTTTCCAACTAATAAAATCTTGGATATTATCTATTAGAATAAGTCGACACAGTTAACCACAGAAAGGACCAAGAAAGGGTGGAGTAGTCGATCAAGTGAGACAGAAGGAGAATCATAGAAAAAAAAATAATAATTAATTGCGCCGGTCATTGCGACTTTTACACATGATCGTGCGAGGGCGCGGTGACCCTCAACTGGGCGGAGGAAAGGAAGCCCAGTTAGGGCAGCGGCCGCCAAGTGCGCGGGTCTAGGATCCCAGTCTTTTACACGGTTTTACGCGAGCTCGCAGTGTTTTTACGCCTCGTTGGGATCCTGACTTTAGACCAGTTCCGTTGACCCTGTCTTTTAGGATACCCAGGCGGGGGATCCTTGGTTTTCAGTTTTTACGTACGAGCTCGTCCGCCCGTACTAGTCGGGCAGTTTTCTAGAGCGACTTTTCTAGGGAGTCTCTCTCACCTGTCTTAGTGGCGTAGTTGGGGAATAGACCTATCCCTCTATTGGACCGCGCTTCCAATTAGAGGGCGAGACGGAAGAGCCATTTGTAGGCTTCTTCACCGCTTGAGTTACTTCGCCAAACAGACTTGGCGATTCTATATCTAGATCATACATATCTATATCTATAACATCTGGAGCTATATCTGAAACATTGAAGTTAAGAATTGAAGAAGTTATGATCAAAAGACCATTCTCTCTACCCAAGAATTTAAATAAATTAATAGATCTCTACAATCTTAACTTTTCCATTTTTACTCACCAACATGATCTCTGAAGCAATTGGTATATATATGCTCACACTCATACCCTCATGAATATTCAAATATAAACAAATAGGTAATATGGGGGAAATGCCGGGTTCTGGGGAAGTCATTAGAAATGCATTACACACAACTCGAAACCTCTTTTTACTTACGCAAGTAGATGTAGATTTTACTTATACCACCTTTCTACTTGCCTGCTTTTGCACATATTAAATGTCTAGTTATTTTTATAAGTTTTTAGGAGGTACCAGCAATGGCTGACGCCTCTTCTTTCCTATTGTGTGTGTGGCAGGCAAACAGCCTGCAGTTCAGTAGCCGCTCAGTATATACATGCTTCCTGGAGACAGAGTTTATACTAGACGGTATGAATTACTTGTCTCAGTTTTTGTTCAGATGATGATGTAAATGCTATCTCTTTTGTATCACACTTGGGATATATGTTGTAATGGGAGATCCTTGTACATATTGTAACTTGATATGAATATTAATGAAAAGAAAATTTTGGTGCCACTGTCTCTTTTATCTTGTGGTTGTGAATGTGAATGTCGAATGTCACTTGCAAATATATTCATTGCGAAAAATTTTCCCTGTATTTGTACGACTTGTGTGATTAAATGTGAATGATATATTGCGAATTGCGCGTAAACGGGTACCCGGATCCTGAGGGGTTGACATGATCTTACCCATAATCCGCAGCCTGTGGAGAGTTATGCTTTTCTTGCGTCCAACCACTACAACTCCTAAGGAGTTCGAGATCATGACTGTGGCTTTGGCTGTACACCATGTATTCATTACCAATGATCCAACCACCCATCTAAGAGGTATTATGCGAAGTTCGGCAAACCACCATAGGTCAATGCGCATCTGCATTTGACTATAATGCAACCATGACGGAGATATCCTCAGATCAGGGCCCTAATGGACAAACAATCCAACTCTCTGCCATAAACTACTCCACATTGATGCAACTGCTGAGGAATTCTCCTACCAGTGAGAACCTTCCTACTGTAAATGTAGATACCATGTCATGTACTATAGCCAACTCCACCTCTGCTCTATTGCCAACATGGTTACTGACTCTGGTGCTTCTACTCACTTGACCAAAGAAGGTAGCCTGCTAACCTCTTCTGAAACCTCTTCAATTGTAAAGTCGGTTCGTCTAGCCAACAATGCACATTCTCCTACTACCACCTTTAGGACTATGGAATTTCCTCCAATCACTTTGGAGTTTTCTATGCTCCTGACTTTCCCCTGAGCCTTCTATAATCATAAATTATGTGTTGAACAGAACTGCAAAGCAATTTTTGACAAATCCTATAGATAGATATGCTCCAAGTCAAGGGGAGTGTTGCTGTTATTTTCTAATATAGCCGCATTTCTTTATTTCTTTATTTCCCTCTTTTTTATTTGTTTCTTTATTCTCTATATCTATTTGTAGCATTTGAGGATCTCTTATGTACCTACTATTTGGGCTCTAGGGTTTCACACTATATAAGAAGCCCCATACCCATTCAATAAATTCAGTTTTGCCTTCCAATTTTCTTCCACAATTATAGTTGAACTTTGGGTTTTCCTATAGTTATTCTATTGGCCTTTCTCTATATAAAGAGTCTTGGGGTTGCTTATAATATCAATTATTTGTTTTTTTCTTAATATCAACATGATATCATATTGATCCACCTAAAACCTAACCCTAATCATCACATATATGTATATAGCTCTCCGACAATTACACCCCCACTGTTGATGCAACCATGCATCCCTCCCCTTCACATCCTTGCACAATAATGGTTGTGCAATGCCATTGTCATTGGTTCATCGAGTAGTTGCCAATAGAGATCTGTTGGTTCATTGCCTCCAATCGACCTCTCTAAAAAGGCTGATGATACCCTTCTCCCATCCGTGAAGCTCGATTGTAAATTAAAGGTGGATTTTTTGGAAATCAATTTCAGACTCATATTTTTATACTTGGTAGAACCATTTTTCGATGATTTGTGGGTCTCTGGTCCATCTTTGGTATATCAATGATTGGGCTAATTAGCATGATTTGATGGTCTAAGACTAGCTTTCCATTGATTTTTTATAGCGACTTTGTGTTTTTCTCCCTATATCGATTCGATTCATTTGTTATGTGTTGGGAAAAATAGAAAAGATGTTTATTCTCGGGAATCCTAGGCTCTTTCATATAGAGGAGAGACCTATGGGTAAATTACATAAGATAGATATAAATGAATAAAAATAAGGAACTGGTACACAGAGTACATAGAAATATCTCTACACTCCCCCTCAAGAGGGAGCATAGATGTCAATCATGCTCAGCTTGGAAAAACATTTCTGAAACGACCCTTTGAGTAATGCCTTGGTAAAGATGTCTGCCGTTTGCTCTCCTGTGCTGACATGAGAGGTAGAAATCAAGCCCTTCTGAATCATGTCTCTAGTATAATGGCAGTCTACCTCAATATGATTCGTTCTTTCATGGAATGCATGATTGTTTGCAATGAACAAGGCAACCTGATTATCACATTGTAACTGTGTAGGTAGAGGTATATTTATATGCAAGTCTGCTAGCACTGCTCGAACCCACATCATTTTTGTACTAGCTTGTGCCATAGTCCTATACTCAAATTCGACATTTGATCTAGCCACCACCGTTTGTTTCTTTCTTTTCCAAGAAACAAGAGAGCTGCCCCAACAAATATTGCAAAACCTGAAGTAGATTTCCTATCCTGAGGACATCCTACATAGTATGCATTAGCACATGTAGAAACATAGAGAATTTCTCCTTTCCTGAATAGTAATCCAGCACCTGGAGAAGATTTTAGATATCTCAATATCATGTATATAACATCCATATGTACCTGTCGAGGCTGAACCATAAACCGGCTCACCCGACTCACTGCAAAAGAGATATCCGACCTTGTAATAGTCACATATAGGAGCTTCCCCACCATCTCTCTATATCTCCTCTTACCAACCTCATATGTATCATTATCATTTAACTTCATGCTAGGATCCATAGGAGTAGTAGAGGGTCGACACCCAATCATGCCCATCTTAACAAGCATGTCTGTAACATACTTACTTTGGGTCATCACCAGACCTTGCGCATTCCTAGCAAATTCTAACCCTAAGAAGTACCTTAGGGCACCCAGGTCCTTAGTAACAATCTGACGACCTAGAAATTCTTTTGCCATATTTATCCCTTGCACATCATCTCATGTAACAAGTATATCATCAACATAAACCATGATAACAACAATACCTTTGGGTATCCTCTGCACAAACAGTGAATGGTCTGCATTTGACCTCTTGAACCCCTGCCTTTCAATTAGATCCGAGAGCTTATGAAACCATGCCATTGGACTTTGCTTAAGGCGATATATCACCTTATGGAGTCTACAAACCTGCTGACACTCCCCCTGAACAGTAAACCCCGGAGGCTGCTGCATGTACACTTCCTGTAGATCTCCATACAAAAAAGCATTTTTAACGTATAGTTGGAACAAGGGCCAAACACGTACCACTACAACTGAAAGAAGGATACGTAGAGTCGAGTGACGTGCAACTAGAGAAAACATGTCCATATAATCCACACCATAGGTCTGAGTAAATCCACGTGCCACCAATCTTGCCTTGTAAAGATCAAGGCTTCCATCCACATGGTGTTTAATAGCAAACACCCATCTGCAACTGATAATAGAGGCCCCAAGAGGAGCAAGCACCAAACTCCAGGTACCACGTGATTGTAAAGCAAGTAAGCAACCATCTCTTCCTCCATAGCTAAACGCCAACAACTATCCTTCAAGGCCTCCTGATAATTTCGTAGAATCTCCACAACAGATAGAGAAACTGCAAATCTTTGAAATCCCTGTCAGATGATGAAAGGAAATCTGGGAAGCAAGGGGATATGAAGCACAAGTACGCTTTTGCTTTGAACTGCAATGGGTATATCCAGGTCATTAGGAGCCTCCTCCATTCATGTGCTAGTCTCCTGCAATGATCCCTGCACATATATATCTCCAGACCCATCGTTAGAAATCATGTTATCAGAACAAACCTGGGGCGTGCTTGATGATGGGCAATGTCCATGAGCAAATGCAGGCTGACGTATATAGAATTTAGGTAATGGTGGAACAATGGGCACCTGCAACAAGGTAGAAGGAGGAGGTGGAGGTGGTGGTGGTGCAAGCACAAGTATAGGAGATGAGGGACTCATAGGAGGCGGTAGCATGTAAACCTCATCATCAGATTCTGATGAAGCCAACCTGTCACCTGTAGGAGAGAAATACATTACAGACTAAAAAAAAGAGATATCAGCACTGATATAATACTTCCTGCGCAATGGATCATAAACCGGTATCCCTTCTGGGTCCTTAAGTACCCAACAAACACAGATTTGATAGTCCTAGGAGAGAGCTTGTCAAGACCTGGAGCCAACTGGTGGACAAATGCAACAGAGCCAAAAACACAAGGAGTAAGTGGGAACAACTCCTTTTCAGGAAAAGCTATAGAGAAAGGAATTTTCTCACCCAAGATAGACAATGGCATACGATTTACCAAATAACATGTCGTACGGACATCATCACCCCAAAAGGAATGTGGGGCACGACTCTGAATGAGAAGCGTCCGAGTGACATCAAGTAAATGGCAATGCTAAGTTAGCTCCCCGTAGGAATCTCTGTTTCGCATTAAACTTGAATGACATAATATAGGGATATAGTGATGAATTTCCACGGGAGTATTTTTCAAAAAATAAAAATATTTTTTTTGGGAAAATGGGGCGGGGGAGCTAAGTTAGCTCCCCCGAGCAGCCCCATTTTTCCCACATATATATAGTTTAATAGATGTGATAAATTCTCACCCACAACCCGTTAATCTACATACGCAAAAAATACGTGATCGTTTCATCACCTTTATTTAGCTTCTAATTAATTTAGATTTTATAGAAACCTGAGGGACTTGTCAGCATTAAATTGAATTGCTTTTAACATCTATATTCTCTCACTTATCTTGTATTTGTTGTGGTATATACTAGAAAAACTCAGATAAAGGGATCTTAAGTACCGGCAGTTAGTCCTAATAATGTGTAATTTGTTGCTTATCCTTTCACATATTGCATGGTATTTACGTAAGACGTTTTATTAAAGGTCGAGGATGCTGTTGCTTTTACGATGGCGACTTATAGGCGTCCGAATTTGACTCAAGAGTCCAGATCAGGTTTCTTACTTCTGGCTTAATGCCGATAAACAACTGTTTTACGTTGTATGATTACCATTTTTCATTACCTGCTTGTCGTAAAAAGACTTAATTTTCTTACTTCCTCTTAAACGTTTCTACTAACATGAATAGTTTTATCATTTCACTTGTAGATCTTGCATCACCAGAAGAGCCAAAATACATGGAGGCAGATGGTAAATTTTCTCTCTTGTCCATCATACTTTTGTCCCTTTATGAATGTACTACCTACTTTGTCATAACCTTTCCACATTATAGATATCGGTATCATTCCTTGTAATTTTTTGTGGCCTGATTTCCAGAATTGAGTAAAGAGGAATCAGATGATATGTTCTTCAAGCAGGTAGATTGCATTTCTTCTGTCTTATATCTTATATCAAAATCATGTTTGTTATCTTCACCTTGGGCCATCTGGATTTCTTTAAGATGACTGCTGCAGGGACTGCTTGCTCTTACATTTGTAGAGTATTCGGTGTATGTAGTGTGAGAAAGATGGGGGGGGGGGTTTGCCAATGAGCACAAGACACAGGAAAATGATAAACAATCTGTTTCAGTCTTTTCGGATTTTCATCCAACGATTTTGTCGTAAAACCTTTTTTTATATCATTAATTGTTTTGGAATTTTCCAATCCACATGCTTCATTTCTTACTCAATCGAAGTTAAATCAGTTTGTTTTTTTAATGTCATTAACTATTTTGGAATAAAGTCTTTCGTTTCTTCTCTCAAACAAGAAAAGGAAGTGACTGGCTGCAACAATATATCATTTTCCCTTTCTAGTAGTTTCTTTCATCTCTGTAACTGAGGTTTAGACTCCCATCCGGGATGGCTCCAGGCCACTTTTCACCGTTATATCATCTTGCAATCTCTCTCCTTCAGTAATCAATAATCCATAATTAAAATCTCCATAGGCATTCTGATGTATTGCAAGTTTTGTGGTTGTTTCTACAACTCTGTTGTATATATTACTAGTTAAATACATATTTTACAAACAGAATGAAATGCTTGTTTCATACCGTTCCTCAGTTAATTTATTTATAATCATGAGTTTATTTATTACAATTCTTGTATATCATTTTAGACGAAGTTTTTCTCGTACATTACACGTGCAACCTTTATGTTATACACCTACTTTAGTTTGTTTTTACTAGTGCACGTTTTTATAGGGATTTTTAGACACAACCCTCTATATTTTCATTATTATGTGCCAAACCCTCCATAATTCTCAATTACATGTAGAGCCCTGAATAGTGACTTCAGTTTACATGTAGGCCCCTTATTTATTTTCCTCCCTTAGTCAAACTATTTTATTGAGTTAATCTAACCCAATTGAATCTAGTGGTTAAGATTTAATACTCCCAGACCATATCTCCTCTCCCTTCCTCCTCCAACACCTCCTCCTCTTGGACCTCCATTTGATGCCACCATCTAGTGGGATGGACGGTCATTTTGACGACCATTGTCGGGTGCACGACATTGTTGGCAACCCCTTTCGTGAACCGATTCATGTCAGATCGTTTGACATGACCGTCATGTGCACTGGGCTGCTCGTCAGCTTCACCACAATCACCTCCAGGGGTGTGTGATCGACACATGGGCGTCGATAATGGGTCGACACCAGTCCTAATTGATTGCTATTTGCTTCTTGAGGGATCGTGAATCAAAAGTCATTCAGGCGAGGAGGATGGCGTCCGGAGCGAGTGGGGGGCGAAGGGCGTGGCGACCGAAGACCGTTGGTGCGAGGGTTCTCGGAGGAAATGGCGATGCTCGTGGTGGCTCTGGAGTGCATGGCGGCGGGGTTAGCGTTGAGTCGGAGGCGGTAGGTGGAGCGTGGGTCAAGGTCTCTCATGCTAAGCCGGGAAAGCGGTGCTTCCGCTGTGGTGCGCGAGGTCATATTGCCTCTGCATGCCATGCACCGCCTAGGTGCTTCCTATGTGGCAAGGTCGGTCATCGCAAGTCCTCTTGCTGGTTCTCTGCGGCAGTCGACGACAACAGGCTTTGCTTGGGCTCGCAGCGCCCGGCGATGCGGAGGCGAGATCAAGGCTTGCATGGGGTTCGAGATACTCGCTCTTTTGCGCAGGTTGTTGGCAATGGTGGTGCAAGCGCCGCGACAATGGATGGTGGTCCTGCACCTGCTCGGGGGGCGGCGCATGGTTTCTGCTCCCGCTTCGAGGTGGGAAGTGGCTCGGGAGGAGCGTCGGCGATGGAGCCTCATGTCGCGTCGGCGATGGCGAATCCTGTTGGGATTGTCGATGTTGTTTCTGCGCTGGGCGGCGAGAAGGTGCCTGCGGCTCGTGGAGCCGGGGCTTTGGGGTCAGGGGAAGGCGTGGCTTCGATGCAAGGGGGGCGGGTGATGGAGGAGTTGTCGGATGGGGTTGAGGTTCGTGGAACTGGGGTGCATGGTGTCCGCTCCATGGACGACTCTCATGGTGCTCCCTCGGTGAACTTCGTCGTTGTGGGGGTCTTGCAAAAGCCTGGTGCTGGGTGGGAGAACATTCGCGCGACTACGTTGGATTTCTTGGGCGAAGACTTCTCTGGGGATTTCGTCATCCTCGATGCGGGTAGATGCTGTGTTCGTGGACTCTCCCAGGCGCAACGGGAGAACCTTCTTCGTTTTTGCGGTGTCGCCTGCGTGATGTGGCGGAGGCTGCGGGTGGCGGACGGTGCTGCCTCCCCTTCGGAGGTTTGCGTCGCGGAAGTTCAAGGGGTGCCTTTCCTCTCCAGAACGGTGCATGCTCTATCGAAGGTCGTCGGCCGCTGGAGGCAAGTCCTCGCCATCCTTGACGACGGTCTTGCACCTGGCGCCGACTGGAATTGCTCCCGGATACTGCTCGAATGCTCTCCTTCGTTTCTTGAGGCGATGACTGGCAAGGTTCTTTTTGAGACGCTGTCTTTGGGTCGCTGGACCTTTAAGGTGGAGTTCTTCCTCCTGCCAACGGCGGCGCCGCCGGTTTCTTTTACGCCTTCTTCGGCTGAGCCGGTTTCTTCTCCGCCTTCTTCGGCCGTGCGCGGTGGCGGGTCGGTCACTCGGCCGGGGATCGACGGTTGGGCTTCTTCTTGCCACGTGTCTTCTACCAGGGATGTTTACGAAGAGACGTCATGCAAGGGCAACTGCTCGGGGGATTTCGATGAGGCCCCTCGGGACATGCGAATGAGTGGTGGCAACCGCGATTTGGTGGCTTTCAAACTTCTCGAGGACGATTCGCATCCCTCTGCTAACTCCTTTCTGTCGGCGGATTCTGTTCACCCGGATTCTTCCTCGCACGTGGCAAGGCTCCCTTTGATTCCCGCATTCGGACCCGGTGATATCGGTTCATGGGCCTTTTCGCGGGTATTCTCGGATCGGCAGTTATCGGATCCAATTATGGCTTCAGAGCAACTCTTTTGGGCACCCGATTACTTGTGTCCCCAGCTAATCAATTCGGTGGCCTTTTCTTTCGAGGCCCATTTGGATGAATTGCTATCTCCTATTATGATGACGGCTGCCTCCTCTTCTGCTAATGAAGACTCTGCCCATTCTATGGTGATTGCGGGGGACACTTTGCCTCTCTCCCCTATTTCTCCGGGGATGACCTCTCCTCGGGATACTGCTGGTGATGGGTCTCCTGGGGGGGAGGTGGCTACCCCCTCAGGTGGTGCTATTGTGCTTGCGGGATACTCCACCCATTCTCGCTTTGGTAGAAGCTACAGTCGAAGGCGGCCCTCTCGACCTGGAGTCTCTCTCATTTCTTCTTGTCAGACGCTGCGCAAGGCGGTGGCGGAGGTGGCAGGCCTCCTCCCGCCCGGGGACCGATCCCTTGGCGGTCAATGATGTTTCCTTACTGGTTCGCTGCGATACTTGGGCACCTATTGCGGTTAATGAAGATATTGTCCTGGAACGTACGTGGTCTTGGGGACCCTGACCGTAGGCGAATTTTGGGCTCGCGCCTCGTTGATTGGGATTGTGACATCGCTTTCATTCAAGAATCAAAGCTGTCGGCGTTGGATGATGATCTATGGCGGTCTTTTTGTGAACCCCCTAGGATCCGGGTACCCGTTAATCACACATTTCGCGTTACAGCATTCATTATTATCGCATTAAGTAACTGAAAGTACGGGGAAAATTTTTCGTGAATGAAATAATTCCATCAGACATTCACATCAACATTTATAACCACATGCTCATAGAACAATTGTCACCAAAATCTTATATCATTAACTTCCATACATTTTACATGTACAAAGTCTGACAGTACATACAGTATATCCCAAAATCTGACTGAAGAGAAAGAAACATAATACATTAAAAACTGAGACAAAGTAAATCATACCGTCTAGTGTATACTTTATCTCCAGAAAGCATGTATAGCTACTAAACTGCTACTTAACTGCAGGTTATTTGTCTGCCAAACACGTTAGGAAAGAAGAGGCGTCAGCGGTTGTTGGTACCTCCCAAAAACTTATAAAAATAACAGGCATTTATTATTTACAAAAGAAAGCAAGTAGAGAGGCATGAGCAACTTAAATTTAAAATTTATTTCTACTTGCAAAGGTAAAAGGTTTCTAAATTTCTAGTAAGCACCTCTCATGATTAGCCATTAACCCAACATTTCCCACATAAGCATATTTATTTTATAACTAATTGATCATAGTAAGTATATTTCCTTCTCACATTACTTAGAGGTCATATATGTGGATTTAGATGATGGAAAAGATGAGATGAGAAGATATAATGATTTATTAAATTCTTAAGTCTAGTGGATAGTCTGTGGTTTTGGTTCTTGTGAAACCTCACACTATGACTCTAAGAATAGGGAAATGTCTTAGGGTTGGGGTGCCTCCGTAGGCATGCGGTGTTGTATAATGCATCCTAACTAATTCCCAACACGTCCACTAGCTTAGTGAGATTTCGAATTAGATTATAGTCTTTTCCATTTACTCAATTTTAATTGTAATCCCTTAAAATCTCAAGTGCAACTGTCTCAGATGTAACCCCAGATGATGTAGATATAGATATGGATGATCTGGATGTAACATCGCCAAGTCTGTTGGCGAAAAAAAACTCAAGCGGTGAAGAAGCCAACAAAAGGCTCTTCCGTCTCGCCCTCTAATTGGAAGGACGGTCCAATAGAGGGATAGGTCTATACTCCCAAACTACGCCACTGAGACGGGTGAGAGGGACTTCCCGGAAAAGTCGCTCTAGAAACAGCCTGACCGGTAACGGGCAACCGAGCTCGTACGTAAAACTGAAAACCAAGGATCCCTCGCTTGGGTATCCTAAACAACGGGTCAGCGTAACTGGTCTAAAGTCGGGATCCCAACGAGGCGTAAAAACACTGTGAGCTCACGTTAAAAAAAACCGAAGGGGGAATGGGATCCTAGACCCGCGCACTTGGCGGCCGCTGCCCAAACTGGGCTTCCTTTCCTCCGCCCAGTTGAGGGTCACCGCGCCCTCGCACAGTCAGGTGTAAAGTTCATCATGACTGGCACAATTAAATTGTCATTTCTAATTTATTATCAATCAATTCTCATAGACTTCACAGTGATTTATGTCACTTAACTTCCTTGATCTGATAAAACACCAGGTTTCTTAAACACCAGGTTTCTTGGATGATTTGATCTGGAAATTTCATGCACTCTCCCCTATGCTCTCTTAAGATCATGAGATTAGAAGGTTTTTATTATGATCTGCATTCTAGTTAAGATTGACTTAAAATTCCTCAATCTTTTTAAAACTTAAAATTTTAAAACTTAAATCATGTACATAGTATTATAACATCACTTATAATTTCTCCAAATTTCATCTTAACTTATTAATTATAAAAACCAAGACTGATCTAAATTTTGGGACTTAAACCCCAAAACTTGCATGTGTTAAAACAGAGATTTAATGGCTATTGATCAGATTTGAAACTACACTAAACCCCAAGGTTTGAGTTGTATAAGTTGATAAATGGCATATACATATAAAATAAAAGCTCTCTATACTTGATATTACAGTGCAACTATTACTATCTCTTTTTTTTGCAACATTTTCTACCTGTATTATTCTTTAATTGACTCGACCATACCCCTTTCCTTAAGTGAAAGTACATATGCATCCAACTCCGGATGAACTTGCATATGTTTCTTATAAACGTAAAGTCAGATAAATAAGGACTTGTTAGATTCCATACAATATATAATAATACTGTATTGGGGCAATTAAATTAAAGAACAACTCCCAATGAGATAACCAGTAACACCATCAATACTTTGAGAATGGCCTCCAAGGCAATATTTCTCAAGAATGCCTTAATCCATTGGAGCATAACCATAATGTTCCAAGTCAAAACAGTAAAAAGGGAATATTAAACACACATCAACGTTTTTATATGGTAGTCTTCATAATCCTGATTGCAACATTATTATTTCCCATGCAATAGTTCCCGTATAAAATTGTTGGTGTTTAATACCATACATTATACATCACAGGATACTAAAGTTTTAGCTAATCGTTCATTCAAAGAAGACAAGGGTATATATATGGATATATATATAGATATAAGCCCGACCATTCTCATTAAATTCTCAGAAGTTAAACTTAATTGATCAATTTTACTTTGTTATGGAAAAGTCTGACGAACAAATCCCAAGCTTCAAGCTTAATATTTCCATTGATCCCATATCCAATCCTTTAGTGACAACAGACTGTTCTGTATGTATTCTGTTTATGAAAAATTTCATTTGTTATTCTTATTATTTTTAGTGCAGTCTGACCTTCTAATAATTGCATAAATCTATAAAAAAATAATAATAAACCAATAAAACTCGGATTAAGCATGAACAGGTCATGCATATTTATTTTCTGAAAAAAAATATAATAGAAAGAAATATCTGATGCTGCTCCAACATGAATATCAAATCCATAATTTATGGAGAATCAAAAGTATAATCAGCAAGAAGTGGTTTAACTTGTATATTTCTGTCTTTAGACTTCATGAAATACATCAAAAGAAAGATGGATTACACTTGCTTGGCAGCAAGAGAAGGGAAAGGAGTGTACCTATTTGTCCCAAATTGGGGAAAAAGAGAAGTTTGATTTGGTCTTGTATGTAGCTGCCTTCACGAGGAGGAGTAGCAGTGAGTTGTTGTCTTTGGCATCCAATTGATCATCTCCAGCTGCTGGACAACAGCAATTTATAGGGAAAAATGAGAGAATTTGAGAGGAAAAGGGCTGGATTTACATGCATGGCAACAAGGAGAATTAGGGCAATATGATTGTACCTCCTGATTTTTCCAGGAATTTGGGTTTCCCAACATGCAACAGTGGAGACTTAGAAAGGAATTGAGCAGTAGGAGTTGCTGCTACATGCAGATTTCCAGCAGCAGCCGATGCTTCAGACTTTCAGGAAGAGGATCTGCCGATTTCTGTAAAAGAGGGAAGGAAAAGGGCTCCCGATGGAAAGTTTGGAAAGGGGAATTTGGGTAGATATGAAGAGAAGAAGGTTTTGGGTTATATTTATAAGGGAGGAGAGAGCTCATACATTGCCAAATGTACAAAGTTAGTGGTAACAATTGTGTTTAGGTGTCCGTCACTTACACAGGTTACTGTAGCAAAGATTTATTTATATACATATATTTTGTGTATACAGTCTGCTACTAACAGAATAAATTATTTTATTATTATTATTATTTTTACCATATTTAAAGACGACTATACGTGCGCATCGGGTGTCGGATTTTGACGCATAATACCTCGTTTTGATTGTCTCGGGATGACGATCAATTTGAGTATAATGTTGATATGCTTTCACTCGGGTTTCGAACACCCGAAATTTTTGGATACGGTTTTGTTTAAGATTACATTTTGTAATCTAAAAATATCAAACGACCTCCGATTGACGAACGGTCGATTTCGTTGGTCTTGTTTCGTCGAATCGGATCTAATGACGGTCTCGATTCGTTTTGCGGTTTCCGAATTTGCGTCGTGACTTTTTCACGGCACGCATTACGATGCAACCGATTTTTGGTCGATTTCGTCCGAACGACTTTTGATTCACGATCAGTTGATCGTTTTAGGTTGTTTGGTATTGACAAACAACTTTATTGGATTAATCGGACGCTAATCGGGTCGGGTTCGGGTTTGGCGGATTCCGGATGTTACAATTATAAAAACCTCAAAGGGAGTCTCGTCCTTGAGACTCGAGTCAAGGTCATTAAGTGTCGTATTTGGATTTCATATGGCCATAAAAACCTCAAAGGGTTTTGAACCCATAAAAACCTCAAAGAGAAAACAAGTCATATATTTATCACCTATCTAATTACAAAAGCTTGTTGATGATTACATCAGAAAAGCTGTGGGTATCGTGCCCGCATGTCAGCTTCGGTCTCCCGCGTCGCCTCATCGACACCGTGTCGATGCCACAACACCTTGACTAATGGAATTTCTTTGCTGCGAAGCTTCTTCACAGCACTGTCAAGTATCTGTACTGGCTTCTCCTCATATGTCAAGTCAGGTTCCATGTCAAGATTCTCGTAACTAATAATGTGCCGAGGATCGTGGACTTACTTCCTCAGGTTGGATACATGGAAGACATCATGGATAGCTGAAAGATGTGGAGAAAGGGCTACTCGATAGGCCACTTTCCCCACTCGAGCAAGAATCTCGAACGGTCCAACATATCGTGGCGCCAACTTGCCACGAACACCGTATCTCTGCACTCCCTTCATGGGAGATATACGAAGAAATACCCAATCTTCCACCTGTAATTTACAGGGATGTCATTAGTATGTGATTATTTAGATGTCATACATATGTTATAATTGAATGGATGAAGAGGAAAGATTGGATTACCTGGAACTCCAAATCTCTTCTCCGACGGTCTGCATAGTTCTTCTGGCGGCTTTGTGCCGTCAGGAGCTTTCGTCTCACAAGATCAACAGCTCTCGCGGTCTCCTCCAGGAGATCCACGGAGTAAAGAGCATGATCACATACCTCACGCCAACTGAGAGGTGTGAGGCATCTCCGCCCGTATAGGGTTTCGAATGGTACCATGCCAATACTGGAATGATAGATGTTGTTGTACGTGAACTCAACCAGTGGCAGATGATCATTCCAGGACCCTTTCCACTCTAAAGTGCAAGCGCGGGGCAAATCCTTTAGTGTCTGAATGGTGCGCTCACTCTGCCCATCTGTCTGTGGATGATATACCGAACTCATTTTCAACTCTGTCTGTAGTGTTGACATGAACTGATGCCAATAGTGTGATGTAAATCTCGAATCTCTGTCAGACACCACCTCTCGTGGTATACCATGAAGTCTAATGATATTCTGCACATAGAGCTTGGCCAATCTGGATGGAGTGTAAGTCGTGTTGACAGGTATGAAATGGGTTGACTTGGTCAACCTATCAACAACGACCCAAATGGAATAATGGCCACCTGGTGTCTTCGGCAGACCTGTGACAAAATCCATAGAAATGCTCTCCCACTTCCACTCGGGAATGGGGAGAGACTGCAATAATCCTGGCGGTCTCCTGTGCTCAGCCTTGACCATCTGACAGGTCATGCATCTGCTAACATGTAGCGCCACATCGCCCTTCATTCCATCCCACTAGAAATGTCGACGCAGATCACGGTACATCTTCGTGCTGCTCGGATGGATAGATAACCGTGAATTGTGTGCCTCATCAAGAATACCTCTGCGTAGCTGCTCGTCATGGGGTACAACAACCCGTCCTGCCTTCCATAAAATAGACTCCATCACAACAAAGTCGTCAAATTCGTCCTTGACGACGCGCATGTATCTATCTCGGATCCAAGTATCTGTCTTCTGTCCCTCTACAATACGATCCCAAAGACTGCTGTATCGTGGAGGCACGGCAGTAGAAATGGATGCGCTCTCCTGAGGATGCCAATCACTCAAAGCTGCAAGCGTATCCCATGCATATAGTCAGTTCGTCGTACCATCAGCATGCGCTCTTGTGATCAGAAAAAATCTCGAAATTCACCCCATAAAGATAATGGCGCGAGATCTTCAAGGCGAAGACAACTGCTGCCAATTCCAAGTCATGTGTGGGGTACTTCCGCTCGTGCGATCTCAACTGCCGTGATGCGTAAGCAATCACCTGTCCTCTTTGCATCAATACTGCTCCTAGACCTTCTCCAGATGCATCTGTATATACCGCATAATCCTGAGTGCCTGAAGGAAGAGCAAGAATAGGTGCCGTCGTCAATCTCTTCTTCAGTTGTCTGGAAGGCCTGCTCACATGAATCGTCCCAATTGAATGGAACTCCCTTCTGCGTCAATCATGTCAAAGGACGAACGATGCGTAAAAATCCATTGACAAAGCGTCTGTAATAGCCCGCTAGTCCGAGGAAACTCCGAATCTGAGTAACAGTCTTGGGCTGCTCCCAAGACATGACTACCTCAATCTTCGTAGGATCAACTGCGATGCCTGCTCCAGAAATGACATGCCCCAGAAATGAGACCTGAGATAACCAGAACTCACACTTGCTCAACTTAGCATATAGCTTGTGCTACCGTAATGTATCTAAGATGATTCGTAGATTATTTGCATGATCACATTCATTTCGTGAATATATGAGCACATCATCTATGAACACCACTACAAACTTGTCCAAGCATGGACGAAAGATTCTGTTCATCATATCCATGAAAGCCGCAGGTGCATTGGTGTGTCCAAACGACTTCAAACTCGTAGTGTCCATAGCGAGTCCTAAAGGCTCTCTTCGAAATATCCGACTCGCGAATCCTCAGCTGATGGTAGCCTGAGCGAAGATCGATCTTCGAGAACACCGAAGATCTCTGGAGCTGATCGAACAAATCATCGATGCGCGGCAAAGGATAACGGTTTTTTTTCACCGTTCTCTTGTTCAGCTGCCTGTAATCGACGCACAGTCTCATGGATCCATCCTTCTTAACAAAAAGGGCCGGAGCACCCCAAGGTGAAGTGCTCGGCCTCACGAATCCCAAATCAAGTAATTCTTGTAACTGCATTTTTAGCTCCCGCAACTCAGTTGGGGCCATACGGTAAGGAGCCATTGAGATCGGGTGGGTGTCTGGTAATAATGTGATCTCGAACTCGATCTCTCTCTCAGGAGAAAATCCTGGTAGCTCATCAGGAAACATATCTGGATATTCAGATACTATTCTGATGTCCTGTGTCATCGGCTCCTGATCAGATATCTCCCGAACAAATGCAAGATTTGAACCACAACCCTGATCAACAAGTCGCTGAGCTCGCAACATTGAAATACACTTCGTGGTGGAGTCATGTATAGCACTCTCAAAAGTGAACTCGGGTAAATTTGTCATTCTGAAGACAACCATCTTCCTAAAGCAATCAACAAGTGCATGGTGAGTAGATAGCCAATCCATGCCCAAAATTAAGTCAAACTCATCAAGCCGTAGAAGTAGACAATCTGCGAGCATCTCGTGTCCTTCAATCAGTACGAGTAAGTGCCTAACTATCTAAGAAATAACAACCAGCTGGCCACCTGGCCCTTGAATGTGATATGAAGAAGAGAGAGTCTCTGCGACTCTACCTAAAGAAGCAATTAGCCTCGAAGTAAGAAAAGAATGTGTCACACAAGAATCAAATAGACTATGGAAAGGTCGATACGAGTAATCAGTATGTGTGCTAGTTTGTTAGTCATCTCCTAGTCTGGTCGAGATGACATGGCTCTGCATGAGAACCATTTATTAGTCATAAAATCAATGGTTCGCAGATAATATGATATATGTTTTTCTCATCTTGGGATATAATATGAAAATTAATGAAATGGGTGACAGTTGTGGTGATTGAATCCGAATGTCATATTTCCCTTCTCGGACTCACGACAAGTCGGAAGACTGCCGCTATTCGAGAACTCAATGCGATCGGAATTGAAATACTGTGAATGTGCGTATCGGGGTACTACTGCTCTGATACCAAATTGTGAACCCCCTAGGATCCGGGTACCCGTTAATCACACATTTCGCGTTACAGCATTCATTATTATCGCATTAAGTAACTGAAAGTACGGGGAAAATTTTTCGCGAATGAAATAATTCCATCAGACATTCACATCAACATTTATAACCACACGCTCATAGAACAATTGTCACCAAAATCTTATTTCATTAACTTCCATACATTTTACATGTACAAAGTCTGACAGTACATACAGTATATCCCAAAATCTGACTGAAGAGAAAGAAACATAATACATTAAAAACTGAGACAAAGTAAATCATACCGTCTAGTGTATACTTTATCTCCAGGAAGCATGTATAGCTACTAAACTGCTACTAAACTGCAGGTTATTTGTCTGCCAAACACGTTAGGAAAGAAGAGGCGTCAGCGGTTGCTGGTACCTCCCAAAAACTTATAAAAATAACATGCATTTATTATTTACAAAAGAAAGCAAGTAGAGAGGCATGAGAAACTTAAATTTAAAATTTATTTCTACTTTCAAAGGTAAAAGGTTTCTAAATTTCTAGTAAGCACCTCTCATGATTAGCCATTAACCCAACATTTCCCACATAAGCATATTTATTTTATAACTAATTGATCATAGTAAGTATATTTCCTTCTCATATTACTTAGAGGTCATATATGTGGATTTAGATAATGGAAAAGATGAGATGAGAAGATATAATGATTTATTAAATTCTTAAGTCTAGTGGATAGTCTGTGGTTTTGGTTCTTGTGAAACCTCACACTATGACTCTAAGAATAGGGAAATGTCTTAGGGTTGGGGTGCTTCCGTAGGCATGCGGTGTTGTATAATGCATCCTAACTAAGTTCCCAACACGTCCACTAGCTTAGTGAGATTTCGAATTAGATTATAGTCTTTTCCATTTACTCAATTTTAATTGTAATCCCTTAAAATCTCAAGTGCAACTGTCTCAGATGTAACCCCAGATGGTGTAGATATAGATATGGATGATCTGGATGTAACATCTCCAAGTCCGTTGGCGAAGAAAAACTCAAGCGGTGAAGAAGCCAACAAAAGGCTCTTCCGTCTCGCCCTCTAATTGGAAGGACGGTCCAATAGAGGGATAGGTCTATACTCCCAAACTACGCCACTGAGACGGGTGAGAGGGACTTCCCGGAAAAGTCGTTCTAGAAACAGCCCGATCGGTAACGGGCAACCGAGCTCGTACGTAAAACTGAAAACCAAGGATCCCCCGCCTGGGTATCCTAAACAACGGGTCAGCGTAACTGGTCTAAAGTCGGGATCCCAACGAGGCGTAAAAACACTGTGAGCTCACGTTAAAAAAAACCGAAGGGGGACTGGGATCCTAGACCCGCGCACTTGGCGGCCGCTGCCCAAACTGGGCTTCCTTTCCTCCGCCCAGTTGAGGGTCACCGCGCCCTCGCACAGTCAGGTGTAAAGTCCATCATGACTGGCACAATTAAATTGTCATTTCTAATTTATTATCAATCAATTCTCGTAGACTTCACAATGATTTATGTCACTTAACTTCCTTGATCTGATAAAACACCAGGTTTCTTAAACACCAGGTTTCTTGGATGATTTGATATGGAAATTTCATGCACTCTCCCCTATGCTCTCTTAAGATCAGGAGATTAGAAGGTTTTTATTATGATCTGCATTCTAGTTAAGATTGACTTAAAATTCCTCAATCTTTTTAAAACTTAAAATTTTAAAGCTTAAATCATGTACATAGTATTATAACATCACTTATAATTTCTCCAAATTTCATCTTAACTTATTAATTATAAAAACCAAGGCTGATCTAAATTTTGGGACTTAAACCCCAAAACTTGCATGTATTAAGCTATTGATCAGATTTGAAACTACACTAAACCCCAAGGTTTGAGTTGTATAAGTTGATAAATGGCATATACATATAAAATAAAAGCTCTCTATACTTGATATTACAGTGCAACTATTACTATCTCTTTTTTTTGCAACATTTTCTACCTGTATTATTTTTTAATTGACTCGACCATACCCCTTTCCTTAAGTGAAAGTACATATGCATCCAACTCCGGATGAACTTGCATATGTTTCTTATAAACGTAAAGTCAGATAAATAAGGACTTGTTAGATTCCATACAATATATAATAATACTGTATTGGGGCAATTAAATTAAAGAACAACTCGCAATGAGATAACCAGTAACACCATCAATACTTTGAGAATGGCCTCCAAGGCAATATTTCTCAAGAATGCCTTAATCCATTGGAGCATAACCATAATGTTCCAAGTCAAAACAGTAAAAAGGGAATATTAAACACACATCAACGTTTTTATATGGTAGTCTTCATAATATCCTGATTGCAACATTATTATTTCCCATGCAATAGTTCCCGTATAAAATTGTTGGTGTTTAATACCATACATTATACATCACAGGATACTAAAGTTTTAGCTAATCGTTCATTCAAAGAAGACAAGGGTATATATATATATAGATATGTATAGATATAAGCCCGACCATTCTCATTAAATTCTCAGAAGTTAAACTTAATTGATCAATTTTACTTTGTTATGGAAAAGTCTGACGAACAAATCCCAAGCTTCAAGCTTAATATTTCCATTGATCCCATATCCAATCCTTTAGTGACAACAGACTGTTCTGTATGTATTCTGTATATGAAAAATTTCATTTGTTATTCTTATTATTTTTAGTGCAGTCTGACCTTCTAATAATTTCATAAATCTATAAAAAAATAATAATAAACCAATGAAACTCGGATTAAGCATGAACAGGTCATGCATATTTATTTTCTGAAAAAAAATATAATAGAAAGAAATATCTGATGCTGCTCCAACATGAATATCAAATCCATAATTTATGGAGAATCAAAAGTATAATAAGCAAGAAGTGGCTTAACTTGTATATTTCTGTCTTTAGACTTCAGGAAATACATCAAAAGAAAGATGGATTACACATGCTTGGCAGCAAGAGAAGGGAAAGGAGTGTACCTATTTGTCCCAAATTGGGGAAAAAGAGAAGTTTGATTTGGTCTTGTATGTAGCTGCCTTTACGAGGAGGAGTAGCAGTGAGTTGTTGTCTTTGGCATCCAATTGATCATCTCCAGCTGCTGGACAGCAGCAATTTATAGGGGAAAATGAGAGAATTTGAGAGGAAAAGGGCTGGATTTACATGCATGGCAACAAGGAGAATTAGGGCAATAGGATTGTACCTCCTGATTTTTCCAGGAATTTGGGGTTCCCAACATGCAACAGTGGAGACTTAGAAAGGAATTGAGCAGTAGGAGCTGCTGCCACATGCAGATTTCCAGCAGCAGCCGATGCTTCAGACTTTCAGGAAGAGGATCTGCCGATTTCTGTAAAAGAGGGAAGGAAAAGGGCTCCCGATGGAAAGTTTGGAAAGGGGAATTTGGGTAGATACGAAGAGAAAAAGGTTTTGGGTTATATTTATAAGGGAGGAGAGAGCTCATACATTGCCAAATGTACAAAGTTAGTGGTAACAATTGTGTTTAGGTGTCCGTCACTTACACAGGTTACTGTAGCAAAGATTTATTTATATACATATATTTTGTGTATATAGTCTGCTACTAACAGAATAAATTATTTTATTTTTATTATTTTTTTACCATATTTAAAGACGACTATACGTGCGCATCGGGTGTCGGATTTTGACACATAATACCTCGTTTTGATCGTCTCGGGACGACGATCTTTGAGTATAATGTTGATATGCTTTCACTCGAGTTTCGAACACCCGAAATTTTTGGATACGGTTTTGTTTAAGATTACATTTTGTAATCTAAAAATATCAAACGACCTCCGATTGACGAACGGTCGATTTCGTTGGTCTTGTTTCGTCGAATCGGATCTAATGACGGTCTCGACTCGTTTTGCGGTTTCCGAATTTGCGTCGCGACTTTTTTCACGGCACGTATTACGATGCAACCAATTTTTGGTCGATTTCGTCCGAACGACTTTTGATTCACGATCAGTTGATCGTTTTAGGTTGTTTGGTATTGAAAAATAACTTTATTGGATTAATCGGACGCTAATCGGGTCGGGTTCGGGTTTGGCAGATTCCGGATGTTACACTTTTGGAGCTGGATTTCTGGATGTATTCCGCTCTTTTGATGCGTCTGGTGCAAGGGGTGGTGTTATCGTGGCTTGGCGTTCTTCTCTTCTATGCGGGTGGGCCGTCACTCCCTCTCCGTGGTATTGACTTCCTCCGCTTCTAATGCTTGCGTGGCTTTTACTTGCGTTTACGTGCCTATTTGTCATATCACTCGCCGCGAACTCTGGGCGGACTTACGTGAGGACGCTAATGCTTTTGGGGACATTCCATGGTTGCTGGGAGGTGACTTCAATGTCACATTGCTATCGCAGGATCGCCCTAGGGGTCGCGGAGGGCAGGACCCGGGATCTACTAATTTTATGGACTTTATTAATGATTTGGCTCGCGAATCACTTGTCCCAAATGACATTTCTTACACGTGGAGGAATAATTCTACCAGGTCGCGGATCGACAGATTTTTGGCGAATAACCACTTGATGGAGACATTCCCTTTATGCGGGGTGTCCTCTAGACCGCGGTCTTTCTCGGATCACAGCCCCATTATTTGGGAGTCCGGGGATGATATTCATCCTCGTGGCATATTCCGTTATGAGAGGTGTTGGCTCCTTGAGCCGGGCTTCAAGGAACTCGTGCGAACTCACTGGGCTCAGGCAACTTTTCAAGGCAGTGCTGCCCGTCGCTTTGACCTTAAACTATCTTCGCTCAGAAGGCTCTTGGTTGCTTTTAAAAAGGAATCTCGTATTGCTCGTAGCGCCAATCGCAAGGCGGCTGACGAGGTGATAATGCGCTTGGATCTCGTTGAGAACGAGAGGGACTTGACTCAGGACGAGTTAGCCGCGCGTGCGGCGGCCGCGGACAAGGTTAAGATGGAGGACCGGAAACGTTTGATTGAGTGGCGCCAGCGCTCTCGGATGCGGTGGTTGAAGGAGGGGGACGCCAATACAGCTTTTTTCCACAGGGTTGCTAGTGGTCGTCGGCGTACTAATTCTATCTCTTCTCTGATGGTTAATGGCGCCCTCGTCCAGGGGGAGAGGGAGTTGGGCGAAGCCCTGGGAGCGTACTTTATGGAAGCATTTGGGCGCCGGTACACACGCACGTGGCGCTGGTCGGGGAGTGGGGCTTCCTTGCTCCCTCAGCAGGATGCGATGGCCCTTATTCGGCCTATTTCTATGGAGGAGCTCAAGGGGGCTATATGGGATCTCAATTCCGAGGCCGCGCCGGGACCCGATGGCTTCCCCGTTTCTTTTTATAGGGACTTCTGGGACGTGCTTGCTAATGACATTATGGACGTCGCCTGCGATTTTTGTGATGGCAATCGGGGATTCGATAAAATCAACAAGGCTCTTATTGTTCTCATTCCGAAGTCTCCTACCGCTAAAGGTGTCGAGGATTTCAGACCGATATCCATATCTAATGCCATCTACCTTATCATTGCTAAGGTCATGGCTCGGCGACTCACTCCACTTCTTGACTCCCTCATCTCGCCTACTCAAGCCGCTTTTGTTCGTGGTCGGCAAATTAGTGATTGCTATGCGGTGGCTTCGGAGATTATTGAGGCTTGGAGGAAGAACTGTACGAAGGGCATCCTTTGGAAGATTGACTTCGCGAAGGCCTACGATTCTTTGGATTGGCGTTTCTATGGTCGGTTCTTAAGCGGAGGGGCTTTCCCTCGCTTTGGATCTCTTGGGTGCGTCGTTGTGTCACCACGGCCTCACTTTCTATCCTTGTCAACGGGCGCTTGGCTGGGGGCTCTTTCCAGCCTCGGAGGGGGGTGCGGCAGGGGTGCCCCCTTGCTCCTCTCTTATTCGTTTTGGTTGCGGATGTCTTGCCTCGCATGATTCACAATGTGGCTGCGGCGGGTCTTACGCGCGGGTGCTCTCTTGGCCCCTTTCATATCCCTATTATTCAGTTCGCTGATGACACTATCCGTTTTATCGAGGGCGGTGCCTCCAACGTGGCGGGTATGTCTACCACTTTGAAACTTTTCAGCGACATATCGGGGCTCCTCATCAACCGTTCTAAATCCAAGCTTGTTCCCTTTTATACTCCGTTGGCGGAGGTCGAGGAGTGCGCGCGGCTTATGGGTTGCCCTCCGGGTGATCTCCCTCTGGATTATCTGGGCTTGCCCTTGACGGTGGGTCGTGCTCGCATCCGTGATTGGAGGGCGGTGGTGGAGAAGATGGAGGCTCGGTTGGCCGGGTGGCGTGCGGCTCTTCTTTCCCGTGGTGGTCGGTTAGTACTCCTCAAGTCCGTTTTATCTTCGATCCCAATCTATTTCTTTTCCGTCCGGGGAATGCCAAAGGGGATCCGCCGAAGATTGGAAACGTGTATGCGGGGCTTCCTCTGGGGTAAGAAGGGGGAGGGGAGAAGGGGCGTGCACTTGGTGGGCTGGGATGAGGTTACTCGACCGAAGCAGGAGGGGGGTTGGGCGTGAGGAGGGTGGAGGTAGTGAATGAGGCCCTTCTGCTCAAATGGGTGGCTAGATTATGGGGGCGGGAGGAGAATTTCATGCTCAATTTTTTGAGGGAGGCGGTGGGAGTCGACCGATTCATTGATTCGCGGGGCCGTGTGCTGGGTCTTTCTTCCTCCTTCGCGCTTGGCGTCATTGATGCCCTTAACCGCAACCGATCCCTTTTTTGCCTTAAGCTTGGAGATGGTAATTTGCTTCGCTTCTGGGGGGACGATTGGACCGGAAGGGGTCCTCTCCAGGAATTATTCCCCCGCTTATTCGTGCTGGCGATGGATAAAGATTCGGCCGTGGCTTCGTGCTGGGATGGTGCTTCTTGGTGCCCCACGTTTGCGGCTAACCTATCTGACCGGCAGCTGGAGGATTTCATCGCTCTCTTGGCTGTTCTCGCGGATGCCCCCACGCCTTCTGTTGGTCGTGATCATCTGCTATGGAAAGATGGCTCCTTCTCCACCCGTGTGGCTTACCAGGCTATTCTTCCTCCTTCTGTCGGGGCTGACGCATCACTCTTGCGTGACTGTAGATTTTTCTGGGGACTCAAGCTACCGCAACAAATTGGTATATTCCTTTGGCTCTTTCGGCGCGGCAGACTGTTAACTCGTAGCCGATGTGCCTCGTTGTTTCCTAACGCCACCTCTATCTGCGGCCTCTGCGACATGGAGACGGAAACTATTGAGCATCTCTTTTTACACTGTGACCGTATTCATGGGCTCTGGGCTGACCTGGGCTGGCTTAACTTGTCGTCATTGGTATCCTTCTGTGATAGCTTGGTTACCTCTCGGGGCAGAGCTCGGGCGGACCTGCTTATTCCGATTGCGCGGCTTTGGAGCATTTGGCTTGGAAGAAATGAAGCCCTCTTTGCTCGGCAGAGGTTCTACACCGAGAATATACGTTTATCGGCCTCGCGCTTCCTTCATGATTGGTGTGATGGGTAGGGTCTCCTCTTTGTAAGTGGGGGTATATCCTCTCGATACCTCCCGGTTGTGTTTTTTCACTATTTGCTGTTCGCCCTCCCCTTGTAAGTATTTCTTTAACTCTTTTATAATGCATCGGGGCAAGCACCTTTGAGTGCGTCCCCCTTTTTTGAGTGTCAAAAAAAATTGCTCCTTGAGAAGGTGAATTATGTCGAGCATCATTAATAACATGGTAGAGTTTCGTCCGAAAATACGGAAGCTGTAGATTGGCATGAAATGCCATATAAATGGCGTGAAAACATTGGCGATGACCTAATGAATCCAACACTCTTCAAACTTAAGATTACTGCTCGTTGAAGCTCTAATCTCTTCTTTGTTATCGGAGAGGCACACACTCTGTCGAGAGCTTTGCAGTGATGATTGATGTTGTCCTTAATCTATCCAAGATGATCTTCCAACTTCACTGCGTCCAAGGTTGCGAAAATCGATAATCGGTACCCGATCGATCGGGTCAGTGATTAAGAATTAATCGACAGTTGGAAAACTAATCAGATTTAGTTAGACTTTGATCGACTTCGATTTTTTTAATTGTTTTAAATATATAGATCATTTTATACATATATTCTCATATATTGACACATATTTGTATATTTTTTGCAATGTCATAATGAAATAAAAGAAGTAATTAAATTTAAATAAAACATTAAGTGTATTGGAATAAGTTTGCTTTAAAAAAGCAAAAAATGAAAAATGTATCTCCAAGCAAAAAATAATCGACTAGCCGGCCTAGTCGGAATTAGTCAATATACGATTGGCCACCCCACTGACTAGACTAGTCAAACCTACTAGTCGAGCCAGCTAACTGAATTTTACAACAATGACTACTTCTATTGCCTTTATCTAGAAAGTACCTCACTATCACCATGAGATCTAGAGCACAGTTTCCACCTATAATGTTTGAGGAAACATAGGATAGATTGGAATTTTATAGGAGGGTTTTATATAAAGGAATATCAGAGGGTTAACATAGGTTAACAAACACAAGGTGCGGAGAGGCTTGAGATGGTCAATATAAGTATAACAAGGTCGGGGAAGGTTTGTTGACTACAATCATCAAGCTTTGTTGGAGAAGGGACGACTAGGATGGATTTGATGACTCACGACAAGTTCACATATGCATACAAGGATGAGCCATAACAATTTTCGATATGGCACACTGGGTTGGTGGACAAGGTTGACTCGATGTCGATAGTGTAATCCTTCATCGGAGGGATCATGAGAAGTGTCTCATTTCATTAGTGCTTGGAAGGTATTTGACTTTCTTCGTATTTTGTTGCACATGGTCGAGAGGGTTGACATTTGGCAGGTTCTCACGGTGCATGGTGCTCCTAGACGTTGCGGGGCCACAGTGCTCCCGAACAACGTGATGGTTCACATGACACATGGTATAGAGGGGCCGACAAGGCTAATCTCTCGTTCTGCACACTACACCAAGATTCCCCTATTTGATGTTGGATAATGTCACCTTCCTATTTGGTGGAGGCGAAGGTCGAGGGAGGAAGGTGGGAGGCGATGGCGACGAAGAAAGGTTATGGGAGGAGGAGATGTTGGAGGAGGTGGCCATGGTGGCGATGGCAGAGGTGTAAGGAGAAGTAGGGTTTGAGGAAGACAGAAGAGAGGGAGGGGAGTAAGAAAAAGGAGAAGTGGCCCTCATTCGTAAATATAGTGAACTCAAAGGGTTAAAATCGTAAATATTTAAGGCTTTTTATCACTTGTGCCCCGTTAACTTCTGTAATATCTGTTATACCCCTTCCCTTTTTCAAATATCGATTTTACCCTTACCTTCTTGCATCGTTATCAGTTGTACTCTTCTGTTAGTTTTCCCATCAATGAGTTAAACTAATCCATGATTTTTTCAAATCAAGATGTGTTTAAGAGGGGTATAAGTGTCCAAACTACTCCTCCTTCCTCCACCCTCCACCTTGACCTCCTCCTCTGCCCACCCCCTCTCCGCCAACCTCCCACCATTCCCTTCGCCCTGATCTCCTCCTCCGCCTTCCAACCTCATCACCCTTGACCTCATACCCTTGGTTCTAGAAGCTCTTCGATTTGTTTGAGAAGCAGGGGTTCATACGATCAAATGCAGATCATTCTCTTTTTATACAGAGAACCTCCAGAGGTATGATTTCTATTATGATGTATGTTGATGATATACTTATTACAGAAGATGATATACAAGGAATCAAGAGGGCGAAAGAATTTTGGGTCGTGAATTTGCTACCAAGGATCTTGGAGCTCTGAGATACTTTCTGGGACTGGAGTTTGCCAGAAATCAACAAGGGCTTGTGATTATTCATAGGAAATATGCCACTGATTTGCTAAGTGGCATGGGAATGCTTGGATGTCGACCTACCACCACACCTATGGATCCAAGCATGAAACTATATGATGATGATACTGATGAGGTTGACAAGAGAAGATACAGAGAGCTTGTGGGAAAGCTTCTTTATGTCCATTACCAGACCTGATATTTCATTTGTTGTCACTCGGGTAAGCCAGTTCATAGAACAATCTCGTCAGGTACATATGGATGCTATACAAATGATACTAAGATATCTTAAATCATATCCAGGTGCAGGGTTGCTATTTAAAAGAGGTGGCACCATCACTATCTCAGCATGCGCAGATGCAGATTATGCAGAGTTCCCCAAGAACAGGAAGTCTACAATTGGATTTGCTATATCTGTTGGAGATTCACTTTTCCTATGGAAAAGCAAGAAGCAAACTCTAGTTGCTAGATCCAGTACTCAATCTGAGTATAGGGCTATGGCACAAACATGTACAAAAATGATGTGGGTTCGAGCAGTTCTTACAGATCTACATATAGATGTACCTCTTCCCATGTCGGTAAAATACGACAATAAGTTTACCATGTTTATTGCTAATAATCTTGCATTCCACGAAAAGATGAAGCTCATTGAGGTCGATTGCCACTATATACACGACATGATCCAGAAGGGATTCATTTCTACATCCTATGTCAGCTCAGGGGACTAGACAACATACATTTTCACCAAGGCCTTGCTTAGAGGATCATTTCAAAAGTGTTCATCCAAGCTGAGCATGATAGATATCTATGCTCCATCTTGAGAGGGAGTGTAGACATATGTTTTTATATTTATATGTTTTTGTATTAGTTTATCTATTTTCCTTTTCTCTTGTATGTTTTATGTAATTTGCCCATAGGCTTGTCCTCTATATAAGAGAGTCTAGGGCTCAAGGAATAAACAAGTCTCTCATTTTTCCCAATAGTAGCCATTTAGGGTTCCCTTTGAGGGAACCACCTTCCATCTCTTCCGCACCATAGGGTTTCGTGCTCGGTTGTCGCCGCCGCCTGGGATTCAGAGAGAAGGTGGGTTCATCGCCACACGAGAGGAGAGGTTCCTCCCACTGCCTGGGTTTTTTGGGCCCATTGACGATGATGGATGCAGCTTGGAGAAGCCCTATCTGGGGGCTTCAATCGTCGTCACCTCTAGGAAGGGGGCTGTGTATTGAGGGTTGCCTGAAGGAAGGGAATTGTACGCAGGACCTGTTGGGCGGCACCGATCTTGGGATTGGTTCTTGCTCCAGGAGTTTTTATCGAGGGCCTAGATGGTCACACGGAGAGGCATCTTCTTTGAGATTGCATCGCCTTCGCCTGCTGGGAAGGTTGTTTGTTTGGTGGCGAAAAGAGAGACCATGGTTGCCTAGGACTGCGCAGGCATGCTGGATGCGATGATAAGGCTGATGAAGCTCTCCATGGTATTGCCGGATAGGGAGCTGGGCGCATATCTTCTTCTTCTACAAGAACTCGTACAACAATTCAAAACATGATGATAGAACTCAGTTGGTATTAGGGTTTCAGCAGAAACCCTATAATCTTCTTCAGAAGCTCGAATCTTCAGATCATATGCATGGATTTGATGTAGACTAGAATTAGGGTTCCAAATCAGGAACTCTTGCGTAGAATCGAGCCGTCATATGGAATTAGGACTTCGATGAAACCCTAGATCTTTCTTGAATCTTAATCTTGAACATGGATATATCTCGAACTTCAGATTGAAAATGGTGGTATTGTATTACAGATTTTAGGGTTTCGAAAAGCCCTAAAACTCTTCTCAAGCTTTAAACATATCAATGAACAAATCTTCAAGAATAAATATTCAAGAACGAACAACCAAAAATTGAATCTGATAATCAAATCTCGAATAAATCATAAACATACAATTAAATACTTAAGAATCAAATTCGCTCTGATACCATGTAGAAAACTAGAATGCAGAAGCGTATCAAAGATAAAGAAATAAATAATAGTGGAAGAACATCATGATTTACGTGGAACCCTACTCCGTGAGGAGCGGGATGAAACCACGGGAGAACTGCCTCAAACAACTGATGTTTTCATTAACTTTTCTCTCATTTGATAAAATGTGTGTGTGGCTTCTTATGTATCCCACTTAATCGTCAAGTTCCATGAATAACCGATATAGGACTAAACATGAGACGGTGTAGTAATTGGACGCTGGAGGAATCTGATTACCCACCTGCTGACTTATGTTGTAATAATCCTCTTCCTCGGTTTGCATGTGCACTTCATTTGCATGGCGTGCTACCCACCAATGTTACCCGTGCCCTCATGTTGCTCAACGGCATCCACTAGGCCACCACCCTCGGCGAAACCCCTGTGTTCTACTCAGCCTACACACACGCCTCCCAATGATGATCTAACACTCCATGCACATGTCCGGCAACTGCCTTGGGAACCGCAACATCATCGTGTATGGATCATGTGCCTACTAATGTTCTTCCGCACTCCATGTGACTCATTTCAATGTTCCCTCACATTGATTTTGATGCAATTTAGGATGGGTTAGGTTATTTGAATCCAATCTAGTTGCCCTAGAGCGACGTCGGAGTTGATGGGAAAGGTTATAATTTGATTTCGCAAACACATGTTCCCTATATGATCGAGTTAATACAATCAGATCATTCTACCACTCGGTCGCATCCTTCACAATCTCTTTCATTTGCCATGGCAAAAAATAGGGTTATGCCTCCACCCTCATCCTCTTGGGCATTTCAAGGCTCTGCACCCATTGCCAGGATTGATAAGATCGATTACGAACTGTTGGCAATGCAGTTTATGAGTAAGAGTATACCTCGATGCAACCCAATCTGGTCGACAAGACTGGAGGGGACAACACATTATTTTATTGATCAATTACCTCAATTTTTAAAATCTTTTAGCATCCTCTATCGGACATCATGTGCCTACACTTCCAAGCAGAACTGTGTTGCTAAGCACAAACACTATCATCTCTTTGATTTTACTAGGATTCATGCTCCTTACTCTTAATGGGGATATGTTCTTATAGATAGATACCTCATCAACCATATGTTGTCTTCCGTGTTAGAAGAGAAGGTTCTTATTTGATTACGTTTCTCGAAAATGACCTTTTCTCTCTAACACCTCGTGTCTTTGGTTGTGTGGTATCTGTCCATCACATGACTCCTGGTTATGATAAGCTCTCTTTTAGATTTGTCAAATGCTCCGTTGTTGGCTATTTTGGATCCAAAATGGGTTGCAGTGCTTTGATCCTGTCAGGCGAAAGTACTATGTCAGTGCTGACATCACTTTCTTTGAGTTTGTCTTGTACATTTCTCACACAGGTGACTGGATGACACATTCTAAGTCTGATGAGAAGATTTACATTCCATATTGGCCTCCTGCCCCTACTATACCTCGTGTAGTGCAAACTCTGCCTCATCTATATTCATAAACCTACCACTCAACGCCTGCTCATGGGATTTCCTCAACATCCACCACGCCCCATGTAAATTCTGAAGAGTTGGTTTCCATTAATGGCACTGCTGATATTTCTATACAGCAAGAGACTGTAAAGGATGAGAATGCAGCTTGTTAGGGGATTGTTATATAAGAGGTTGATCCTTCAAAGTATTTGGACTAGCGCATTACACTTTAGAAGAGGAGACGCACTTGTGCTTCATACCATCTCCCATAACATTTCACTGAGGCATCTATCAGAGGACTTCGAGAAGTTTGCGATGTGAATGTCAACCATTACAATCCCGTACACATATCGAGAGGTTATGCATGACAGTTAGTAGTGTTTGGTTATGAACCAAGAAATGTCTGCACTACAGTCAATAGGTACATGAAGCTTGGTTACTATCTCGGCAGCGGCTTTTGTGATTGGATGCAAGTAGGTCTTTACAAGTGAAGCATAGAGCGAATGGTAGTGATGCCCACTACAAGGACATACTTTTGGCACGTGGATTCAATCAGGCATATGGGTTGAACTATCAAGACACTTTCTCTCATGTTGCATATGACTCCACCCTATGTATCCTCCTTTCTATTGCTATGGTGAGAGACAATACACTCGCCCAACTTGTAGTCAAGAATGCCATCATGTATGGAGACTAGCAAGATAAATTCTATATGTATCAGGCTCCTAGATTCGATTCTAAGGTGGAGTGTCCTAGAATATGTGTACAGATTGAACCATCCCTCCAGATCTTTGCATAGTATTCTTATTATATTTATTTACAACATGTACCGATGTAATTACATCACTGTGACCTAGAATATGTTTATCTACATTTATATAGAGAAGAAATCCTAGGGTCGGAAAAGAGTTACCTCATAGGGTGATACATAAAAGAGAAAATAAGAAAGAATAAAAAGGAAATAAACTAAACAGAAAGATATATTATTCCCTGTAACACTCCCCCCTCAAGTTAGAATGTAGATATCTATCATGTTAAGCTTAGAAGAACACTTCTGGAATGACTCCCCTGTCTAGAGACTTAGTAAATATATCTGTGGTCTTTTCCTCCAAGCTAACATAGGATGTAGACATGAAGCTCTTCCATATCATGTCTATAGTATAGTGGCAATCCACCTCCATGTGTTTGGTTCTCCAATGGAACGCTAGACTGTTAGAAATGAATTGTATAACATAATTATCACATAATAGCTGCATAGAAAGAAGTGCATCAATCAAGGTTCAGAAATGCAGTCCATGATGGCGCACCCCTCCGAACCTCATATGACATGCCATACGCAGCCCAAATGCTTATGCCGGCCGCATAAACCCCGCATATGCAACCACATAGGTCCATATGTGGTTTGGTCAATTACGAGATTCAGATAAGGATCCGATTATCCACTCGAACCCAACTCCAAGCGAAAAACCTTTCGAGCCTTGGCATTTCCTTGATTTCGAAACCCTCAGAACTTCAAAACACTTGTTCCCTGTTTCCTGCCTGCCTCTTCGCTGCTTCTTCATTGCCTCCATACTACACCACCTTTGCAGCAACTTTGCCTCCATTGCAACGCCTTCACCTTCGCCGTTTCACATTGTCATCACCTCTGTCAAGAGTCCTCCGTTGCGGTGCCTCCTCTTCTGCAACACCTCCTCTTCTACGACTCCTCTGCCTCTTGGCCCATCCTTTGCAGTGACACCTCCGCCTCGCGGCTTACTGGGTGCTTCTTCTGCTTAGATCACCTTGCCATTGTCAACTATAAGCATTCCAGGTACCACTCTAGTTTCATATTTTTTTGATAAAAATATTTTAGAATATATATATATATATATATATATATATAACACATAAAATGAATTAAATTTGTTTCGTTAAATTGAATTCAGGTAAATTAAATTAGATTCTTAAAATCAATTTCATTGATTTATGAAAAGTTCAGTTAAATTGAATCCATTGATTTCTTTTCTGTTAGAAAAATTTAAAATTACTATGCAATTAGAATTACTGTGATGCAGTACATTTGTTGTTATTTTAATTTGCCATACATCAATTTAAAATGAGCTATTTTTTATTGATTTTTAATTATATTAGTTTTTGTATGGCCCATTTCATTTCATGAATTGATGCCCCTAATTTGATATCCTATTTTGTAGCTCGTACTCGTAGGATTCTTTGTATGATTGGATTTTTTAATTTTTGCTTATCATTATTCCATCAAGAATAATGATTATCCAATGGGCGCTATTAACTACCATGTTGTTTCCATATTATGTTGATAATAACCATATTTTGTTTCTATATTTTGTGATCCCTTTTTTGATTTTTAAAAGTATGTGTGGAAAATCTAAAGGAAACACGTTTTTTTGTAATATGAAATTATAATTAAATATATTTCATTAATAATTTTAATTAAAACAATGCAAACCGCATAATCCACATATACTTCCGCATATACTTCCACATATCAGCTTACTCGCTCCGGACCACCTGACAGAACGAATATTGCATACCAACTTTCTGAACCTTGACGTCAATAGCAAGTTCAGTTAGAACGGGTCTGACGTACATCATTTTAGTGCTTCCTTGCGCCATAGCTCTATATTCAGATTTAGCACTAGACATTGCAACAATAATTTTCTTCTTGTAATTATGAAATTCCTATTCTAATTCTCTTAGCAACATATATGAATTTAATATTCCGGTTCTCAACTATTTCTATTCATACTAGAGATGCCTTAAAAAGGCATGACTTAAAATTTCCTGTGTGTTAAATATGGGAAATATACCATATTTGTCGAAACTAGTTGGTTGTTTTATAAAATCGTGGATTGGATTTCATACAATAAATGATGATAACAAATGAAAATAGAATGGTGGAGATCGAATGGCAACAAAATGTCACGGGTTCAAATCATATCATCCCTCCTATTATTTCTCCTATGGGTAGTAATGAGGGATTATTTAATGTTCATTAATAATAATTGCAGTCTACAGGTGTGCTTGTTCCCCTTTTTCCCTCACCGTGGCAAGTCTTTGTGAGACATCTTCGATGAGTTAGAGACCCTCTTCTGCTCATTGGAGGTCTCTGCCCCCCCCCCCCTCCATATATATTATTTTTCTCGAACAGGTGCCACTTGCAGATTTGTTTTTTCTCCCCACCCTAGACTATCTAAAACTTCTTAGATGTCCACATTGGCGAGAAAATCAGATAACATGAATCCCTGTTTAACAGATGAAGAAAATTTGACAAGCCTCTTGCATAATGAATAACTGGGTAGATAAAACATCTCAAAAATGCCTTGCTGTAGAAATTACTGGTTTGTGCACTGGCATAATATGTAACACTGGAAAGGATGATCACTATTTGTAGCAACATTCATTAGCCGTCAATGCAGTAATTTTAGATAGATGCAGGCCATGGTCAAATAATTTCCCATGCTTCCATCATTCTGTCTTGATGCCATCTTGTAACCTTGCCATAGTTTGTTCATTCTCATCTTACACGTTCCTACGTAGAATGAAAATGCAGTTTACACTTAATAGCTAAGTTATATTAATGTACATATGCATTTTTCTTTATTTTCTTCATGTTTTACTTTGTCATATCCTGACCACTTTGAACTTTGCATTGTTCCTCTGGCCAATGAAGACATAAAGTCTGGAATTTTGTTGTTTTAATAAATTAAACATCAATGCGTAATACTTTCAATACAAATTCATACAGGCTTGGCTATTGTACTTTTGGAGAAGATCCAAAAATCATGGAGTAGAAGAAGATCTTGCTGATGAACGATTACAATATTGGAAAGAAGCTTACCTGTCAGTACACATGATGCAGTTGATGGTAAGTCCATGCACATGCTTCGCTAATTTATTTTCCCCTTTTTTCATAGAAGGTTTTGTGATTGATAACCAATAACTTAAAATTGAACTATGGCTCTCTTTACATGAGAAAATTAACGAGTAAAGTCCAAAGAAATTGTGAAGCCCCCAGGATCCGGGTACCCGTTTACGCGCAATTCGCAATATATCATTCACATTTAATCATACAAGTCGCACAAATACAGGGAAAATTTTTTCGCGCAAATTATGACATTCATTCTCAACACATGACCACAAGTAAAAGAGACAATATGGCACCAAAATTCTTTTCATTAATATTCATATTAGTTTACAATGTAACAAAGATCTTCCATTACATCATATATCCCAAAGTGTAATACAAAAGAGATAGCATTTACATCATTATTTGAACAAAAACTGAGACAAGGAATTCATACCGTCTCGTATATACTCTGTCTCCTGGAAGCATATAACTACTGAGCGGCTACTGAACTGCAGGCTGTTTGCCTGCCACACACATAATAGGAAAGAAGAGGCGTCAGCCATTGCTGGTACCTCCTTAAAATTTATAAAAATAACTTGACATTTAATATGTACAAAAGCAGGCAAGTAGAAAGGTGGTATAAGTAAAATCTACATCTACTTGCGTAAGTAAAAAGGGTTTGTTTGTAATGCGTTTCTAATGTTTTCCCCCATAACCCGGCATTTCCCATATGTCATATTTATATAGCAATTGCGTAATCATGAGTGTATGAGTGTGAATGCATATATCAATTTCCTTAGAGATCAAGTTGGCGAGTGAAAAATGGAAAAGTTGAGATTGTAGAGATCTATTGTTTTATTTAAATTCTTGGGTAGAGAGAATGGTCTTTTGATCATAACTTCTCAAATTCTAACTTCAATGTTTCAGATATAGCTCCAGATGTTGTAGATGTAGATATGGAGGATCTAGATATAGAATCGCCAAGTCTGTTTGGCGAAGAAACTCAAGCGGTGAAGAAGCCTGCAAATGGCTCTTCCGTCTCGCCCTCTATTTGGAAGCGCGGTCCAATAGAGGGATAGGTCTACTCCCCAACTACGCCACTGAGACGGGTGAGAGAGACTCCCTAGAAAAGTCGCTCTAGAAAACTGCCCGACTAGTACGGGCGGACGAGCTCGTACGTAAAAACTGAAAACCAAGGATCCCCCGCCTGGGTATCCTAAAAGACAGGGTTAGCGGAACTGGTCTAAAGTCAGGATCCCAACGAGGCGTAAAAACACTGCGAGCTCGCGTAAAACCGTGTAAAAGACTGGGATCCTAGACCCGCGCATTAAGCGGCCGCTGCCCAAACTGGGCTTCCTTTCTTCCGCCCAGTTGAGGGTCACCGCGCCCTCGCACGATCATGGTGTAAGGGTTACTATGATCGGCACAATATTAAATGTCATTTCTGAGTCACTGTCATGCATATTTGATTTCTCAATCCTCTCCTATTCTCTTCGGAGTAACTTAACCGATCTAGTTATTTGGTCAATGCCTCTTCTCAATAATATGGCGTTATTAATTTTCATTTATCTATTTATGTTTGAGATCCCATTTATAGTCATTTATGCTTCCTAATTCGGTGAAAGTTTACATATTCAAACATAATTTCCTGACAAAAATCCGAGGGACTGCCAAATGATATTACTGGGAGTCTTTTAAATTTTCTGAGATGACTTATGTAGCTAGAATCCTCCTATTATTATAATTCTATGTCAACCCCAATAGAGTACTTCGATTCTGGGTAGATTCCATCGTATTATATATATATTTAGAGACCGTTAAATGATTTCATTAAAGCGAGAATTCGAAGTGAAACATATTTTGAGATAAGATAGTGATTTTCCTTTGTGTTGATATGGAATAATAGAATTTTAATTATAAGACTGTGACAAACAAAAATTTATTAGGATGTAATTATAAGGTTTTGATATTTGGTCTCTAAAATAGTATGTACTTCAGGATTATTAACGTATTATTGTTTTCTGCTTTATTGGAAATACACTAGTAATGTGAACGATTTTATAGGTCCCCATTCTAAAAGCTGGAAGTTCATGGAAATCCAGAATTTCACTTTTTATAATTTTGACAAAAAAAATGAGATAATTAGAACTACATGCTCCATATTCACATAATCCAATTATGCTAAATTGTATATTTATTGGAAATTCCTGGAATCCTGAATCAACCTTATAATTACCACAGGGGAAGTCCAAAATTCTTTTAAACTACATCCTCGGTTCTTAAAGCTATCTCATATCATTTCCTCAGTAGGAAAAATATAATATCAAAGGTATTACTAATAGTTAGATATCTTCTAGAAGTCCAAAGTATCACTTTCAACACAGTTCATGGTGATACAAGCATAAATTATTCCTCAATCTCCAGATACAAAATCAGAGCCCCTAAAATTGCGATCCTGATCTATTCGGATTCATTTACTTTCAAGAAAAACCAAAATCAAAATCCTAATCTGTTCTGATTCATTGTTCAATTTAAAGTTGAATATAGAATTTCAATGTCCAATTATTCAGACTACATTAAAGTTAAAACCAGTAAAATTTCAATGTTTTGATTCCTATTTCAAAAATACACAGGAGACCTAATAAATCACTTATGAATAGCTAAATCAAACAAAAATCTCAATGGTGGTTCCAGGAAGTTTTTTTTTCTTAATCAATAATGCCATTTTAAAGAACAATCTGAATAAAAAAAACTCCCAGAATCCATTATACTCTTAATTATTCCATAATCTTATCCCTAGATTGATTAGTAATTAAAACTTAGACACAAGCAAATTGAAGAAGAATCAAGAGGCTAAAGGTAGGAAAAGGAAATATCCATGGAGTTTACATGCATGGCAGCAAGGAGATGGGGATATAGGATGGTACCTCTCCAGATTTCCAAGATGAAAATCACGTAGGCTGGAATCTTTAGCTAAAAGAAACACTCCAGGTTATTCTTGAGACTCCAGGGGACAGCAACATGCAGAAAGGGAGCTGGGGTTTTTTTTTTCTTCTGGAATTGGAAACGAAGGAGATAGAAATGGGGAGTCCTTTCGTTGGGATTTGGGGGATATAGAAAGAGAGAATGTGTTGATATATATAGATGGACGAGAGGTCTATACCTCGGCCAAGTGTAGAAAAACACCCTACGTGGAATAGAAAGAGAAAAGAAGTTTTTTTTTTAATCAACCGATCTGTACAGTCTGTACAGAGAAAATGTTATATTTATTTATTTTTCTAAACAGTAGCAGACTGCTACTGGAATTTAAGCATTAATATTTTTTTTTGACAAACTTAAAATGAACCGTACGGGCACCTCGGGTCTCCGTTTTCGACGCGAAACATCTCATTTTGACCGTCTTGGAACGACGATCGTTTTGAGTACAACATTGGTATACTTCCGATCGGGTTTTGAATACCCGAAATTTTCGGATATGATTTTGGTTTAAGGTTAAATTTTTGTGAATTAAAATTATCAAACGACCTCCTATTGACGAACGGTCGATTCCGTTGGTCTCGTGTCGTCGAATCGTATCTAATGACGGTCTTGGTTCGTTTCGCGGTTTCCGAATTTGCGTCGCGGCTTTTCACGGCACGCGTTACGGATTGACCGATTTTTGGTCGATTTCTCCCAAACAACTTTTGATTTACGATTTATTGATCGTTTTAAGTTGTTTAGTATTGACCGACAACGCTTTTGGGTTCATTAGACCCAAAATCGGACGACTTCGGGTTTGATTGGAAACCGGATGCTACAAATATAAAAACCTCAAAGGGAGTTTCATCCTCGAGACTCAAGTCAAGGTCATTAAGTATCTTGTTGGGATTTTATATGTCCATAAAAACCTCAAAGGGTTTTGAACCCATAAAAACCTCAAAGAGAAAACAAGCCATATATTTACAATGTGTCTAATTACAAAAGCTTGTTTTGACGATTACATCAGAATAACTGCGGGTATCGTGCCCGCATGTCGGCTTCAGTCTCCCATGTCGCCTCTTTGACGCCGTGTCGGTGCCACAAAACCTTGACCAATAAAATCTCCTTGTTGCGAAGCTTCTTCTCAGCGCGGTCAAGTATCTGGACTGGCTTCTCCTCATAAGTCAGATCCGGCTCTACATCGAGATTCTCATAACTGATGATGTGTCGTGGGTCGTGCACATACTTCCTTAGGTTGGATATGCGGAAGACATCATGAATAGCAGAAAGATGTGGAGGAAGAGCTACTCGGTAAGCAACATTCCCCACTCTAGCCAGAATCTCGAACGGTCCAACATATCGTGGCGCCAACTTGCCACGAACACCGAATCTCTGTATTCCCTTCATGGGAGATACTCGCAAAAATACCCAATCTCCAACCTATAATTTATAGGAATTTAATTAGTATGAGATTAAGTTGAACACATATATATCATAATTGAGTGAATGAGGAGAAAATAATTAGATTACCTGAAACTCTAAGTCTCTTCTCCGACGGTCTGCATAACTCTTCTGGCGGCTTTGTGCCGTCAAAAGCCTCTGTCTCACAAGATCAACAGCTCTCGCGGTCTCCTCCAAGAGATCCACGGAATATAAAGCATGATCACCTACCTCACGCCAACTGAGAGGCGTGAGGCATCTCCGCCCGTATAGGGCTTCGAATGGTGCCATGCCAATACTGGAGTGATAGCTGTTGTTGTACGTGAATTCCACCAAGGGTAAATGGTCCTTCCAGGACCCTTTCCACTCCAAAGTGCATGCGCGGAGTAGATCCTCAAGCGTCTGAATGGTGCGCTCACTCTGTCCATCTGTCTGCGGATGGTATGCAGAACTCATCTTCAGCTCTGTCTGTAGTGCTGACATGAACTGATGCCAATAATGAGATGTAAATCTCGAATCCCTGTCAGACACCACCTCCCGTGGTATACCATGTAGCCTGATGATGTTCTGTACATACAGCTTGGCCAATCTGGATGGAGTGTAAGTCGTGTTGACAGGTATGAAATGGGCTGACTTGGTCAACCTATCAACAACGACCCAAATGGAATCATGGTCACCCAGTGTCTTCGGCAATCCCGTGACAAAATCCATAGAAATGCTCTCCCACTTCCACTCGGGAATGGGGAGAGACTGCAGTAATCCTGGCGGTCTCCTGTGCTCGGCCTTGACCATCTGACAGGTCATGCATCTGCTAACATGTAGCGCCACATCGCGCTTCATCCCATCCCACCAGAAATGTCGACGCAGGTCACGGTACATCTTTGTGCTACCTGGATGGATAGATAACCGTGAACTGTGTGCCTCATCGAGAATGTCTCTACGAAGCTGCTCGTCATTGGGTACAACGACCCGTCCTGCCTTCCATAAAATAGACTCCATCACAACAAAGTTGTCAAATTCGTCCTTGACGGCGCGCATGTATCTATCTCGGATCCAAGGATCTGTCTTCTGGCCCTCTACAATACGATCCCAAAGGCTGCTGTATCATGGAGGCACGGCGGTAGAAATGGATGTGCTCTCTTGAGGATGCCAATCGGTCAAAGCTGCAAGCGTATCCCACGTGTATAGCCAGTTCGCCGTACCATCAGCATGCGCTCTCCTGCTAAGTGCATCAGCCACCACGTTTCCCTTACCGGGATGGTAAGAGATCGTGCAATCATAATCCTTCAGCAGCTCGAGCCATCTGCGCTGTCTCATGTTCAACTCCTTCTGATCAAAGATGTACTTTAGGCTCTTGTGATCTGTGAAAATCTCGAAGTTCACCCCATATAGATAGTGGCGCCAGATCTTCAAGGCGAAGACAACTGCCGCCAACTCTAAGTCATGTGTGGGGTAGTTCCGCTCGTGCGGTCTCAACTGCCGTGATGCGTAAGCAATCACCTGTCCTCTCTGCATCAACACTGCTCCCAGACCTTCTCCAGATGCATCTGTGTAGACTGCATAGTCCTGAGTGCCTGAAGGAAGAGCAAGAATAGGCGTTGTAGTCAATCTCTCCTTCAGTGTCTGGAAGGCCTGCTCACATGAGTCGTCCCAAATAAATGGAACTCCCTTCTGCGTCAATCGTGTCAGAGGACGAACAATGCGTGAAAATCCGCTGACAAAGCGTCTGTAATAGCCCGCTAATCCGAGGAAGCTCCGAATCTGAGTGACTGTCTTGGGCTGCTCCCAAGACATAACTGCATCTATCTTCGCAGGATCAACTGCAATGCCTGCTCCAGAAATGATGTGCCCGAGAAAAGAGACCTGAGATAACCAGAACTCACACTTGCTCAACTTGGCATATAGTTTGTGCTCCCGTAGTGTATCTAAGACAATCCGTAGATCATTCGCATGATCCCATTCATTCCGTGAGTAGATGAGCACATCATCGATGAACACCACTACAAACTTGTCCAAGTATGGACGGAAGATACGGTTCATCATATCCATGAAAGCCGCAGGTGCATTGGTGAGCCCAAACGGCATCACCACAAACTCATAGTGTCCATAGCGAGTCCTGAAGGCCGTCTTCGGAATATCCGACTCGCGAATCCTCAGCTGATGGTAGCCTGAGCGAAGATCGATCTTCGAGAAAACCGAAGATCCCTGGAGCTGGTCAAACAAATCATCGATGCGTGGCAAAGGATAACGGTTCTTCACCGTTCTCTTGTTCAGCTGCCTGTAATCGATGCATAGTCTCATGGATCCATCCTTCTTCTTGACAAATAGAACCGGAGCACCCCAAGGTGAAGTGCTCGGCCTCACGAATCCCAAATCAAGCAACTCCTGCAACTGCACCTTCAGCTCCCTCAACTCAGCTGGTGCCATGCGATATGGTGCCATAGAGATCGGCTATGTATCTGGCAGCAATGTGATCTCGAACTCGATCTCTCTCTCAGGAGGTAGCCCTGGTAGCTCATCAGGAAATACGTCAGGGTATTCTGAGACTACTCGGATGTCCTGTATCATCGGCTCCTGATCAGACACCTCCCGAACAAAAGCAAGATATGAATCGCAACCCTGGTCAACCAGTCGTTGGGCTCGCAACACTGAAATGTACTCCATGGTGGAGTCATGCAAAGTACCCTCAAAAGTAAACTCGGGTAGATCAGGAATCCTGAAGACAACGGTCTTCCTAAAGCAATCAACAAGTGCATGATGAGTGGACAACCAATCCATGCCCAATATCAAGTCGAACTCATCAAGCTGCAGAAGTAGACAATCTGCGATCATCTCGTGACCGCCAATCAGTACGGGCAAGTGCCTGACTATCAGGGATATGACAAATAACTGGCCACTTGGCCCTCGGATGTGATATGGAGACGATAGCGTCTCTGCAACTCTATCTAAAGAAATAAGCAACCTCGAAGCAAGAAAGGAATGCGTCGCTCCAGAATCAAATAAGACATGGAAAGGTCGGCCCAAGACTGAGACTATACCTTTCACCACAGTAGCCGCTGAACGTGCCTGCTCCTCAGTAACTGCATGTATCTGTCCCTGCCTGGCTGATGCAGCACTAGAACCTGCCACACTCTGCGTCTGTTTCTGCTGCTGCCGCCTAAAGTTGGAGTTCCTGCCACGGAAACTCCCTGGACGCTGTATCTGAGGCTGTGACTGGGAAGGCTGTGGCTGAGGATCGCCAGAAGCCCGTGGGCACTGTGCTCGGTAATGTCCCCACTCGTGACATCGGTAGCATCTGACTGGCCTGGTAGGTGGAGTAGCTGTGCCTGTGCTCCGAGCTGGTCTGGCTGGTGGTCGGTCTACTCGCTGCGACCCAGATGGTCGAGCGGACTCTGTGCCACGTCCGGCGAGTGCTCCTCCTAGAGTAGTCGATGGAGAAGAGCGAGCACTGCCAGAGAATGTCGAACCTGTAGGTCGAAATCGTCTGTCTGACCTCTGCTGCTGAAATGGTCGACGTATCGGTCCAAAAGATCGTCGCGGTCTAGGTGCTGCTCCAGACGAGCTCCCGAAACGTCTTCCCCTGATGTCCTCGAACTTCTCCGCAGCATCGGTAGCCTCGGAGATAGAAGTGATATGCAGTCCAGCCAGCTTCTCCTGCACCTCCTCTCGCATGCCGCCAATGAACTTCTCCAGATTCTCCTCTGGAAATGCGCCAGCTGCTCGTGTATGTCGTGACAGCTCTGTGTATCGGATGAAATAATCTCTGGCGGTCATCTGTCCCTGACGAAGCTCTGCAAACAATCGGCGCTGGGACTCCTTCCACTTCGCAGAAAAGAAGTGGGCTCGGAACTTCGTCTCGAAATCGTTCCAAGTAGGCTCTCGGCCTAACTCGGACACTACGGCCTCCCACCATCGCTCGGCGAAGTCTGTCAGTGAATACTCTATGAAAGATAGCCACGTGTCTCGTGGCGCATGAATCGCCCTGAGCACCTTCATCACTCTCTTCAGCCACTACTCAGCATCATCTGGTGGACCTGTACCCTCAAACAAGGGTATGTTGGCTCGCTAGTAAGAAGTGAAGACCGACTGGTGCCTGTGAATGACTGAAAACTCATGTGCATCCTCGCCAGCAAGGTCAACAGGGTCCTGCTCCCTGTCCAAGTCTGCATCCTCCTGAGCTCCATGCTCTGGTATGTCCTCTAGTGCATCATCAGGGTGAGGCTGCTCCACCTCAACAGACTGGTGCGGATCTTGCCGTATCCCATCCTGTGATGGACGGTACGTGAAATCTGATAGATCCTCAAACCGCATCTCAATATCCGTCTGCCTGTCAGCAATCTCGGTCTGCTGGGCCAATATCTGCTCCTGCTGACCCCTCATAGCAGCCTGCTGCTGCTGAAGATCGGTAAGTGCGCTCAGTATGCATGCCAGCTGATCAGAAGTATCCTGACCTGGTCGAGATGCCATGGCTCTGCATGAGAACCATAATTAGCCATAAAATGCCATAGGCAGATACTTTTCGTAAATGCTTTTCTCTTTTTGGGATATAATATGAAAATTAATGAAATTGGTGACATCTGTGGTTATAGAATATGGATGTCATATTCCCCTTCTCGAATTCACGACAAGTCGGAAGACTGTCGCCATTCGTGAACTTAATGCGATCGGAATTGAAATACTACGAATGTGCGTATCGGGGTACCACTGCTCTGATACCAAACTGTGAAGCCCCCAGGATCCGGGTACCCGTTTACGCGCAATTCGCAATATATCATTCACATTTAATCATACAAGTCGCACAAATACAGGGAAAATTTTTTCGCGCAAATTATGACATTCATTCTCAACACATGACCACAAGTAAAAGAGACAATATGGCACCAAAATTCTTTTCATTAATATTCATATCAGTTTATAATGTAACAAAGATCTTCCATTACATCATATATCCCAAAGTGTAATACAAAAGAGATAGCATTTACATCATTATTTGAACAAAAACTGAGACAAGGAATTCATACCGTCTCGTATATACTCTGTCTCCTGGAAGCATATAGCTACTGAGCGGCTACTGAACTGCAGGCTGTTTGCCTGCCACACACATAATAGGAAAGAAGAGGCGTCAGCCATTGCTGGTACCTCCTTAAAATTTATAAAAATAACTTGACATTTAATATGTACAAAAACAGGCAAGTAGAAAGGTGGTATAAGTAAAATCTACATCTACTTGCGTAAGTAAAAAGGGTTTGTTTGTAATGCGTTTCTAATGTTTTCCCCCAGAACCCGGCATTTCCCATATGTCATATTTATATAGCAATTGCGTAATCATGAGTGTATGAGTGTGAATGCATATATCAATTTCCTTAGAGATCAAGTTGGCGAGTGAAAAATGGAAAAGTTGAGATTGTAGAGATCTATTGTTTTATTTAAATTCTTGGGTAGAGAGAATGGTCTTTTGATCATAACTTCTCAAATTCTAACTTCAATGTTTCAGATATAGCTCCAGATGTTGTAGATGTAGATATGGAGGATCTAGATATAGAATCGCCAAGTCTGTTTGGCGAAGAAACTCAAGCGGTGAAGAAGCCTGCAAATGGCTCTTCCGTCTCGCCCTCTATTTGGAAGCGCGGTCCAATAGAGGGATAGGTCTACTCCCCAACTACGCCACTGAGACGGGTGAGAGAGACTCCCTAGAAAAGTCGCTCTAGAAAACTGCCCGACTAGTACGGGCGGACGAGCTCGTACGTAAAAACTGAAAACCAAGGATCCCCCGCCTGGGTATCCTAAAAGACAGGGTTAGCGGAACTGGTCTAAAGTCAGGATCCCAACGAGGCGTAAAAACACTGCGAGCTCGCGTAAAACCGTGTAAAAGACTGGGATCCTAGACCCGCGCATTAAGCGGCCGCTGCCCAAACTGGGCTTCCTTTCTTCCGCCCAGTTGAGGGTCACCGCGCCCTCGCACGATCATGGTGTAAGGGTTACTATGATCGGCACAATATTAAATGTCATTTCTGAGTCACTGTCATGCATATTTGATTTCTCAATCCTCTCCTATTCTCTTCGGAGTAACTTAACCGATCTAGTTATTTGGTCAATGCCTCTTCTCAATAATATGGCGTTATTAATTTTCATTTATCTATTTATGTTTGAGATCCCATTTATAGTCATTTATGCTTCCTAATTCGGTGAAAGTTTACATATTCAAACATAATTTCCTGACAAAAATCCGAGGGACTGCCAAATGATATTACTGGGAGTCTTTTAAATTTTCTGAGATGACTTATGTAGCTAGAATCCTCCTATTATTATAATTCTATGTCAACCCCAATAGAGTACTTCGATTCTGGGTAAATTCCATCGTATTATATATATATTTAGAGACCGTTAAATGATTTCATTAAAGCGAGAATTCGAAGTGAAACATATTTTGAGATAAGATAGTGATTTTCCTTTGTGTTGATATGGAATAATAGAATTTTAATTATAAGACTGTGACAAACAAAAATTTATTAGGATGTGATTATAAGGTTTTGATATTTGGTCTCTAAAATAGTATGTACTTCAGGATTATTAACGTATTATTGTTTTCTGCTTTATTGGAAATACACTAGTAATGTGAACGATTTTATAGGTCCCCATTCTAAAAGCTGGAAGTTCATGGAAATCCAGAATTTCACTTTTTATAATTTTGACAAAAAAATGAGATAATTAGAACTACATGCTCCATATTCACATAATCCAATTATGCTAAATTGTATATTTATTGGAAATTCCTGGAATCCTGAATCAACCTTATAATTACCACAGGGGAAGTCCAAAATTCTTTTAAACTACATCCTCGGTTCTTAAAGCTATCTCATATCATTTCCTCAGTAGGAAAAATATAATATCAAAGGTATTACTAATAGTTAGATATCTTCTAGAAGTCCAAAGTATCACTTTCAACACAGTTCATGGTGATACAAGCATAAATTATTCCTCAATCTCCAGATACAAAATCAGAGCCCCTAAAATTGCGATCCTGATCTATTCGGATTCATTTACTTTCAAGAAAAACCAAAATCAAAATCCTAATCTGTTCTGATTCATTGTTCAATTTAAAGTTGAATATAGAATTTCAATGTCCAATTATTCAGACTACATTAAAGTTAAAACCAGTAAAATTTCAATGTTTTGATTCCTATTTCAAAAATACACAGGAGACCTAATAAATCACTTATGAATAGCTAAATCAAACAAAAATCTCAATGGTGGTTCCAGGAAGTTTTTTTTTTCTTAATCAATAATGCCATTTTAAAGAACAATCTGAATAAAAAAAAACTCCCAGAATCCATTATACTCTTAATTATTCCATAATCTTATCCCTAGATTGATTAGTAATTAAAACTTAGACACAAGCAAATTGAAGAAGAATCAAGAGGCTAAAGGTAGGAAAAGGAAATATCCATGGAGTTTACATGCATGGCAGCAAGGAGATGGGGATATAGGATGGTACCTCTCCAGATTTCCAAGATGAAAATCACGTAGGCTGGAATCTTTAGCTAAAAGAAACACTCCAGGTTATTCTTGAGACTCCAGGGGACAACAACATGCAGAAAGGGAGCTGGGGTTTTTTTTTTTTCTTCTGGAATTGGAAACGAAGGAGATAGAAATGGGGAGTCCTTTCGTTGGGATTTGGGGGATATAGAAAGAGAGAATGTGTTGATATATATAGATGGAGGAGAGGTCTATACCTCGGCCAAGTGTAGAAAAACACCCTACGTGGAATAGAAAGAGAAAAGAAGTTTTTTTTTAATCAACCGATCTGTACAGTCTGTACAGAGAAAATGTTATATTTATTTATTTTTCTAAACAGTAGCAGACTGCTACTGGAATTTAAGCATTAATATTTTTTTTGACAAACTTAAAATGAACCGTACGGGCACCTCGGGTCTCCGTTTTCGACGCGAAACATCTCATTTTGACCGTCTTGGAACGACGATCGTTTTGAGTACAACATTGGTATACTTCCGATCGGGTTTTGAATACCCGAAATTTTCGGATATGATTTTGGTTTAAGGTTAAATTTTTGTGAATTAAAATTATCAAACGACCTCCTATTGACGAACGGTCGATTCCGTTGGTCTCGTGTCGTCGAATCGTATCTAATGACGGTCTTGGTTCGTTTCGCGGTTTCCGAATTTGCGTCGCGGCTTTTCACGGCACGCGTTACGGATTGACCGATTTTTGGTCGATTTCTCCCAAACAACTTTTGATTTACGATTTATTGATCGTTTTAAGTTGTTTAGTATTGACCGACAACGCTTTTGGGTTCATTAGACCCAAAATCGGACGACTTCGGGTTTGATTGGAAACCGGATGCTACAGAAATCCTCTAACATAAGGAAAATAGCAGAAACTGAAGCAAACTACTCTATTTCTCCTAGACTCCTAGTATAAATAAGATAACTTATCCCATACTATAATTGGAGATCTTATATAGATCTCAATTTATCTAATCAAGTAAATATAAGATGAACTCAAGAATGATATTTACCTAAGTTTGTCATTTTCTAATTTTCAGTTGCGTCGAAGTCTTTCCTCTATACGAAGATGTGGGGAAGAAACTTGTCCCCTTTGAATTAAATCTACGATAAGATGACAGTTCATCGTAAGATGTTTTGCAAATTTAGAAAGATGGAGAAAGTGGCAGCTTTATCATTTCAACACATACCCTCAAGATCACTTAGAAAAGGATTTCTAGAAAAGCTCACAAAAAGTGTGCGACACAACTCAATGTTCAATTTCAATGCTAGAAAGTGACATAACATTTGTTTCATTCTGCACCATATGCAGAATTAATAAGAGATAATGTATTTTTCAGTTTTTCTGTGACACCCAGCCCTCTATATATAGAAGGCTAGGGTTAGGGAGAATACACTATGAATAGAAGTATAAAACTACCCTTAAGTGGTTACACCTCTCTTGTATATTTATATCTCAACACTCCTCGAGTTGGAGCATAGATGCCAATCATGCTCAACTTAGATATACACATTTGGAAAATTGGAATGGTCCTTTGGAGAATGCTTTTGGGAAGATATTGACAGCCTGATTTTATAAACTGACTTAAGTAGAACTGTAGAAGCAAGTCCCTTCAGTATCAAATATTGAGCATAATGAAAATTCACCTCAGTATGTTTGGTATCTGACGTCGTCTCGTTTTTCCCTTGTATTTTTTCCCTGTCAGTGGAGCGAGGACTCGTCGAGTTAAGGAAGCTGGAAATTGAAGGGCAACTGTGGGAAGCGACGAGGAAGGAAAGAGATCAAAATTTTCACATTGCAAATGCCAAAGATATCTAGTAATCACAGCAAAGGCACACAGACCGTTAAATTATTTCAGAGCACACAATCTTCCGTTGGTGGAAAACCGGTCATTATACAAAGTTTCACAGTAATTACTGTTAAAATCTCGAGGCACACGAAGAACGCTCCCTATCTATCAACACACAATTATATCAAGTTTGTAATATAATTTTGGTTCTGTAACTGTAAAATTTCTTTTTGAATATCCTGAAAATTTCAACAGTGAAATCATTTTCCATACATATTTACTGTAAATGACAGTTTCTAAACTCTTAATGTGCCGTTGATTAGTAAAGTTGAACCATACAGTACTTACTAGATGTTGAAGCATTTGTTATTCTCATACAAATATCTGAAAAATTGAGTATATTGTGCAAAGCACAGACCTCATCCTGAGCAGACGGTGACCGTTCCCAAAACATGCGACCGAGCTGTTGGGTCTCATGCCTAGGACCCTTGCAATTAGGTTAGGAGAAAATCCCATTTTTTTTATAATGTATGCATTTTCTTGACGTTTATGGTGTTAAAGGTGAGATTAAAAGAATGAACCCACTTAAATAAAGCTCAATTAAAGTTCGTGTTCATTACATTGTGATATATCCAATACTGTAGAACCCCTCTAATGATCTGATGGTAGAAGTAGTGACTTCCACTTTAAAGGACCAGGGTTCGAATCCTACTAATAAAAAAAATATCCAATACTGTTCTATTTCTGATCATATTGTAATTGTGGGAAAAATCACAGGGAAGAAGAGAATTTACTGTAGGATCCTACTGCATTGGGCTTTTCAGCCTTTTTGGATAGATTAGGGCCCAGAAATGGGTGGCTAAATATTATTTTCGTTACATTTGGATATAATAAATCGATCAATTTTATAGACTAATTTAAATATACTTTTTACATGTGAATTAAATATACTAAGTTCACATCCAGGATCATGGTTGGCTGGTCCTTGGGGATTCGGAGTCTCCTCCAGTCAGGACCGCCGATCCGATTGTCTCCCGTGATTGGTGATTATTTCATAATAAAAATAATGTCAAATATGATGAATATATAAATTCACAAAGTATATATATATATAAACTAATACAAGGATATACATATAAGTGGCATTTGCCGAGGCCCGAGTCATCGATTTACATAAAACCTAAGCCTCGACTCGAACCATAACCCGTAAAAAATTGGCAGGCTCGGGATTGACTTTCTCGGGTTGGTCCGGATTGAACACCTTTCTCTCCCATATACATCTATAGATGTACATATGTACCTATTTCAAAATGAAAATAGATACAGAATGAAGGAGTTTTTTCAATTGTACTCCTAAAAGATTCTAGGATTGCAGTTATGCTCCTACGTGTTTTCCCAATAACAGTTGTGCCTCCGTATTCTTACAAGAAGTCAAAGTAATGCCTTTTCGTTAAGGTAAAATAGTGTTGTAAGCGTAATAACAAAAGGGCAGTGCTGTAAATTCCGTAAGAATACCGGGGTATAAACGTTATCACAAAAAGGTAAGGACATCAAGTGTAATTGCAGATTCTTGGAGGGACATAAGTGTAAAAGAAGCTAAAATGAAATGCATCCCTGTCCGTTTGCATCTCTAACGGTGAGGAGAAAACGAGCAGTCAAAGAAGAAAGAGAAAGAGGGGATGGAGTGAAGCCCATCATCTCGTTCGTTTCGTTCCTTTTTTTTTTTTTTGATGAGTAAGTATTTGTATTTCCACAGAAAGAGTATTACAAATGGTTCACTGTGAACTCAAAAAAAAATCCCGTATGGGAAAGACAAAACTCTACAGAAAATGTAGTAAAAACCACTATAAGACCCAAAAACCATTGTGGACCATACAAGGCCCTGAAATCAGCGCAAAAGTTTGATCATCTTCACAACACAGACTGCAGTTTGCCGAGCGTTGGGCAGCCCTGAAATCCCGTTCGTTTCGTTCCTTCTTACTCTTTGTTGTTCAGATCTTCTTTTGGTTTCTTTCAATTATTTTGGATCCATTTGCTGCGTGTCAAAGCTCCTTTTTCAGAGCTTTGGAATGATTACTTCACCTCTGTCTCCAACATCATCTCTGCGTCCAAACTCTCTCTCTCTGGAGATCCAACACAGCAACGTGAAGCACTGATCGTCTCCATCAAAGAACGCGCATTCTTGGCGTTTTCCATTCTCACCTTTCCAGCCATCTTCAACAGCTTGTTTTCCGATCGTTTCGAGGATATACTACTGTTCAGAAGATTTAACATTCAGCAGTCATTGTTTATTCCTCCGGTACCACACAACCACTCTGGTAATGCTAATGCCCCAACCTCAATCTGAAATCATCATCAGTGATAAATTGATCCTTGTACTTAATTTAGTTTCAATCATAGACCCTAAGCTCAGTTTGGATGAGGAATAAGAAATAAAAAAAATGTTTATCCTTCTTTTTTATTCGGTTGATTTGAGAGTAAGTAATGGGACAATTTGGATAGTAATTATTCAACGATTGCTTATTCCATTGTAAGAGCCCTATCTTCCAGGATAAGGATTCGGTATCTCTCATCCAAACATGTTTAAAGATGCAGCGTAGCATCGTTTATCTCAAGATAAAGCAACTTTATCCTATAATAAGCTATCACAGGGTAAAAGATCATATTACAGTTACATCATTCGTTATGTCTCTGCCGACAATAACCATCCCTTTGTTACCGCTCAAACCAATTGAAAAAAAACAACAAAGGATAAACCTCACTTATCTATTATTCTTATTCTTCATTGCGCTATACTATTGGTGAAATTCTCAACTAAATTGGTCTAACTGTAAGTTAGATCATTTCAGTAAATTGGTCTAACTGTTCTACTCAGAATCTTCCTAAAGATGAAGATTAATGCATCCAATAACTTGGAGATGTATGGAGGGGACAAAAAAGAAAGGATCCACTGGCTTTTTGTCCAACATCTGACATGCATTGGTTGGCATTTAGAACAGTCCAGCTGATCTTAACAGAGATGTGGATGAGGTGGAGGAGATGGAAAGACAACGGACTTTTCAAACACACCAATGATGTGGATATATTAGGAAGACAATGCCATTATCATCAACAAACAAAAGAAATTTGAGAGAGAGAGAGAGAGGTTGCAGGTGGGCAAAAGGAACAAAACAAAGGGGGGAGGATGGCCGAAAAGCTTTCCATCTGCCTTTCTCTTCTTCCTGGTAAAGGTGGCACGAGAAGGCCACCCATTCTCCTACAGTTCCTTTATTTTGTGTCTCTCCAATTAGCACGCTCATGTCACTTTCAGAATCGCATCGCACTGAACATAATCTAAATAGTATTATATGCATATTCCAGATACCCTTTGGCTGCAGGTAATATTTTAGAATTGTTATGCTCCCTCCCTCTGGCTTTTAAAATCACTGTGTACGAGCAAGTGTGTCCTCTTCCAAGTTTTTACTCAATTTTGGCATTGCCAACCCATCAACCGATTGCAGGCACTCAAGATCAATGATCTGAGTATATATTGCCATATTAGATATCTCTGCGATATGGAAGGTTACTGATTTTTTTTATTATATAAAAGGCATTGTGATAGAGTCATATTCACACAGATGCTGTAGAAAAACAGTACCCTTTGGGGTAGCTAACTGGTTATTCCATTTTCTTGTAAGTTTGGTTAGCATTGTTGTTTGTAAATGAATCTTTGAAGTAAGAGCAATCGGTATCGACACACTACGATTCGAATTTGAACTCACTACGATACTCTAAGATGAAGGAGACAACCCACGTATGATTGTCGTTAGGAATCTTCCTTTTTGAAAACTATTCGTTAGAGAGGGGTTCTCGACACTCGTTCCTTCTGCTAAGCCACACCATTCCAGTTGACTTCTCAAATAAGACGGACTATATTTCCGTCCTTTATGAATATAAAAAGAGATCATCGTTATGACCATCTCCTCCGGTCTGTTCGAGATTAATCCTCCACATTCTTTTTTTTAAAAGAAAAATGGTGCAAAGCCGTAGAACCAAGCACCTAAAAATTTCATATTCACAGGTTAAAGGACATAATTACAAAGACCAAGAATTCCAAAGGATTTTGGCATGTTGTAATACATTTTCTACATAATATCTCTCTCTCTCCTAAATAACACACCATTCCTCACGAGCCAAATCGCTCATAGGGTCGCGGTTGCCATGCCAATGCTCCTCCACATTCCTATCTTTAAGCCCTACCTCATCCCTTCCTCCCTCTTCGATGCCACCTTCTCTCGTCCTCCCGCCTCCCCTTCCTCACCAATCACCATCTCCCTATCGACCCTTCCTCACATCCATCATTTCCCTTTCACCACTCCTCCATTAAATGATGTCATCCCCAACACTATCCTATGAAACACCATGAAATGACTTTTTTCCTACAACAACGCAAGTTGACCTTGACATATTTTTGTAACATTTTTTGTAAGAGCTAAGACAGGTGTCAAATCATCCTCAATGATTGAAAATTCATCCATGAAAACCTCTGTAACATCTCCAATCATGTTAATAAAGATAGGGAGCATGCACCTTTGGGGTTGGCATATTATATAATCCAAAAGCCATTTGTTTAAAAGTATATGTAGTAATACAACATGTGAAAATAATTTTATTTGAGCATAAGGTTCGACTACTATCCAATTTTATCCACAGTATCCATTCAAGAAGCTAAACACCCCCTCCCCTACTAGTCTTTTGACTATTTGGTCAAAAAAGATAATAAGATTGTTGGTATTAATTCGAATGTCACTATAGAGATCACATATTTCTCAATTTTTGGCATTGTATTCCAGCTCTATCACTTAAGAGATACACTTCTCCTTCATGTATTTCTTGAGGGCATGGGTTTCTTCAACACTTCCGCATACAAATGGAAGCTTATCAATAATATGTTCAACAAGCACTTTTATTTAATTCTTATTCTTAATATTTTTTTCCATTTTTATTAACATCCTTCCCATAGAAACATGCTTTAGAGAAGGAGATATGTGTTAGAAAATCGGAAGCGGAAGCGGAAACGATAATCAGAGCTAAGAACAAGAAAGATAAACATGGAAACACCATGATTTTACGTGGAACCCTACTCCGTGAGGAGCGGGATGAAACCACGGGAGAAGCCCTCAAAGGGGCGTGTTTTTCTATTGTCTTTTTCAATGGATACAGGAGGTCTGGGGCTCCTTATATAGCCTCTCCAGAGCCTCCAAGTCCCACCACTGGACGATGTGGGACTAAACGCTGGATGGGGTAAATGGATCTCCTCCAGGATCCATTTACCCTGCTACAACACAATAAGCGCATACAACTTATACTCCAACACTCCCCTTCAAGCTGGAGCATGAAATGCTCAGCTTGGACAAACAGAAATAAACTCAACTCAACGCTACATGACACTACGGACAATATCAACCCAACGCGCACATTGCTGCAGTCGAGGACGTTGCTTCTCATGCGGTGCAGGTGAGGAGGACGAACGGGCTGGAGTGTAAGTCAACTGAAGACTCGGAATCTAACCATCGAGTCTGAAACTGCGCCTGAAGTCTCCTCGTCAGAGAACTGGGTCTCTCCCATCTGGCTCAGAGAATGGTGCACTGCTCTGGTGTACTATGATACCACATGAAAACCCTTGCACTCAATGGCATAGGGAATGGTCCTCTGCTCTGGGTTCCCTATGGCTCACATGAAAACTCTGGCTAAAACAACCACAAGAATGATGGGGACCTCGAACTGATGATGGCAACATATGCTCATCTGAAAATGACCGCAAACTCGTGCGTGCCTGAAACTGGACTCGGAAATATCTTTCCTCGAGTCTGAACATCCGCTGTAGAGTCTGAAATATCTGGCTGGTCTGGATAATTTGCATCTGGCATCTGACATCTGGAGAAGACCTGTGACTCTACACCATACTCCCCCTTTCTCCCATACTTGTCGGAAAATGAACATCGACAAAGTTGGGAGAAGACAAGATAGAAGGGGAAAGAAACAACATGGACATTCACAAAAATTCTCGTGGCTTTTCATTTTTTTACCGCCAATTTTTTTTGCATTTTTTAAGCCGTTCAAACCCCTTTTTTCGGCTTTGCAAAAAAAATCTCAACTTTTGCGCGCGGCTCTTTTTTCCTTTTGTACACGCCTTTTCTCATTTTTCCTCTTTTTTTAATATGCGTACGGCTTTTGAATTTTACGCGCCTTTTTTTTCTTTTTTTTCTTTCTTTTCTTCTCTCTCTCTCTCTCTCTCTTTTAATAAAATAAATGTGGCCCAATTGGACCCAAAGAAACCTTAGCCCATTTGGGCTTTACAAAATATATCTCCTTTCCCCTTTCTCTTTTTTCGTACTTCTTTTTTTTTAAACATGCTCAGCAGGCCCCCCTGGGCTTTATAATAAAAGCATTTTTTAAAAAAATAAAATAGACCACGGTGCCCTTAGGGTTAGGAACCCCTCTTCTTTTTTTAATTACTGCCGCAGCCCCCCCCCCCTTTAGGGTTCCCTGGAACCCGAGGTTCCCAAAAAGGAACCTCTCTCGACGCCACCGCCGCTCGGAGGGAGGAGGTCACGCCTACGACAGGGTGGGCACGCACGAGGGGGGTCTGTTTCGAAGGGGATCTTGCCACCGCCTGGAGCTTGCGGCTCGAATCACCGAAGGAGCATGCCGAGCGGAGGTGTTCGCGCGTTGCGCGCCTGAGAATCATCAAGAGGGGGCGGGGGGGCCTGGAGGACGATGGAGGCGGCACTGGAGAGGCGGCATGGATGTGCGCCGCCTCCAGGGAGGCGACATGGAGGCGGCTGGATGTTCAGATACTGTTGGGGCTCCTGCACCTGGAAGACTGGAGAGGCACGCGAGGGGGCTTTCGTGAGGAAGGAGTTGTCGACTTGGGCGTGGTATCATCTGGAGCGCTTGGGGCTTCCGTGAGGACTGGAGATGTGCTATCGCGCGAAGAAGCTGGAGCGGGGTTGCTGCCGACCTATTCATTGCCTGGAAGAAGATCTCGCAATGGAGGAGAAGATGCACCTCAAAAACTTTATACCAGGCCAGATCTTCACAGATAAATTGTGATTAGGGTTTCCAACAAAACCCTAGAAAACAAAAGAGAAATCCTCCATGATGAATCACAACTCTGAATATTGAAGTAATCTTTACAAACACTTTTCAAAATCGAATCTCGAATAAATATAATAACTCGAAATCCTCGAGAACCGAACCCGCTTAATACCATGTTAGAAAATCGGAAGCGGAAGCGGAAACGATAATCAGAGCTAAGAACAAGAAAGATAAACATGGAAACACCATGATTTTACGTGGAACCTTACTCCGTGAGGAGCAGGATGAAAACCGCGGGAGAAGCCCTCAAAGGGGCGTGTTTTTCTATTGCTTTTCTCAATGGATACAGGAGGTCTGGGGCTCCTTATATAGCCTCTCCAGAGCCTCCAAGTCCCACCACTGGACGATGTGGGACTAAACACTGGATGGGGTAAATGGATCTCCTCCAGGATCCATTTACCCTGCTACAACACAATAGGCGCATACAACTTATACTCCAACAATATGTACATGAATTAAAGGAGAAATGTAGGGAAAAATCATATTTTATAAAAGAAGGTCGAACATAAGAGTCAACATGTACAAAACTATCTACATCTACTTCCTTATATGTGGTAGGTTCAATTTCTGCCTCAAAGCTTATGGCATATATCTTCTTCTTCTTCTTCTTCATTGCCACTTAGTTCTTCATCATCAAAACCATACATACTGAGTCTATTGGAATATAGTCGATGGTTTTTCTACCAGTCCCGAGATTATGTTAGATAAACAAGGTGAAGATGCACTTCTACCTTGGGAGGATGAGGAGGAAGGATAATCACTATGTTATACATTGCATAAGAGTCTGTAACACACATACCCTCAAACATAGTGCCACATCTAAAACTCACGAAGTGTGGGTGTGGTTATAAGTGGTGGGGATTACTACTTGATAACTTGGGCTTAAGCATTTTGGGTGGTTGTCAACGGGTTCATTTGGGCCCATGCCCAACAAGTTGTCAAGGTCAGTTTTCCTCGATAACGGAACGGGGACCTAAGCCTGGGACATTTCAAATGGTATCAGAGTCAATTTCCCTCTGATAGTGGAAAGGGCTACCCGAGAGGTGGAGCCACCCCTACAAAGAGAGGAGAAAATGGCTACCCGGAGCGTGCAGCCGCCACTGTCACTGGGAATAAGTGATGGTCCATGTCGCAACGAGGATGTTGCAAATATAAGTGGGGGAGGTTGTAACACCCGTACCCTCAAACATAGTGGCACATCTAAAATTCATGAAGTGTGGGTGTGGTTTATAAGTGGTGGGGATTACTACTTGAAAACTTGGGCTTAAGCATTTTGGGTGGTTGACAACTTGCCCATGCCCAACAAGTTGTCAAGGCCAGTTTTCCTCGATAACAGAACGGGGACCTAAGCCCGGGACGTTACCGAGTCCAATTCTTAGAATCCTTAGCCTGGACAAGATTCATATTGAGCTTATGATTCTGAATAGATTCCAACCTATTCAAGCATGATGTGAGTTGTGCATACTTAGAGAACTCCACCTATATGGGTACCTTTATAAGGTTGTAGATAAGTGATTATGGTTTTCTCGAAGAAGCACTTATGAGATAAGACTATTTGCATGGTCATAAATAATAATAAAATCAAAAAATTATCAAGATATTAGTATGTTGTTATTACCATATATCCAACAATTAGTACTTCAAGTTCGAAACTTAGTGCACTTTATTCCTATAAAGGCGAACTGCATGAATGACTTGAGTAGTAGTTCAAATCAAAAAGATGCTGAAAGTACAATGGGGAAAACAAGATCTATTTTTTATGTGTTTTTTATATTCAATCATGAATATAGAGAGTATTATTGAATTCAACATAACTCCAATTGAGTGGAGAGATGTAAATCTTGTGGAATTAATGTGCAATTCTAAGGTTGTTGTATAGTGAATTTGATCCTACGTAGAGGAGTAAAGAAGTTTTTTTAGAGTTATGGTTTTACATCATGCTACATTTGCCATGAGGCAAATATTGCCCTACAATGCTCAATCACATTATCAGAGTAAAGAGGTAATGAAGAGTTTATATGTAATATTAGCTATTTGATTTGCTAGTGTTAGAAAACTAAGGATAGATTGTTCGCAACACGTGCACAAGCTTGCGTTCTGTCGAGTTTTTTTTCATTTGTGTGCCAAATCAACTACATGGCTTGATAATGAATTCAAGTTTTGCATTTTCTTTACACTTCCAAATTGATGTTCTCAATAACAAAATCCGAATATCATGATTTAATCCAAATTAAACATAATTTTATTACAGTCCAACACAACATGTTTATTCAGGGAAGTTTTGCATTTGTGTCATGATACAATTTACCAATAATACTTGTGCCCCTATCTTTTTTACAATTACGTGTGTCCCCTATATTCTTGCATCTATTACAATTGTGCTCTTATGTTAGCAGACCGTATGTGAAAAAAGATAGATCACAGATCATATAGCTAGGTCGGCAGCTAGCTAGAACCAACTCGAGTGCAAAAGATAGAAGATAAAAAAATATGTTAGGTACAAAATAACCTTATCTCTTGTAACATATTAACCGTGTTATGCATATCGCAACATCTTTCATGTTGGTGACACAACCATGGTTTGAAAAGGTTAGCCACGAGGCATATACTTCGAGGAGAGACATGACTTTTTAGCCTCGAAGTGGCACCTTAAGGTAGTTTAGGCGAAGCATTGCGCCTTGGATGATCAAGGCAGTCTTGAGATGGAGAGAGGAGGCATGCACCATAGATGATCCAGATTTAAATCTCAAGTTATTAGGAAGAGTTAACTATTGAAAATATCTACAATTTTTAAATAATTCTAGAAAATGGTGGATATTTTACTCATGAGACATTCACGGGCCATATAACTAATATAAGCTCCCCAAGCATTATGTATCCCTCTATTCCTCTTTCACATCGAAGAATACACTACAAATCTTTTAATTGCTTTAAATGCACGGGGATAGTGTTATAGTATGATTTTCTTAATACTATATCTTATTTGGGTAATTTTTTTTGACAAAAATGGTGAGACTTATGCAATGTCATTGAAACCGAACCGGATCGGTCGGTTCAATCGATTGGACCGGTGAACGGAGAGTGGACCGGTTCGGTTAATTGGTTCTCACAGTTCGAGTCAAATTGGCATAATTTTGGTTCGACCACCGGTCTGATCGACTATTTGCAATCTGGTTTAACCCGGTTGAGCCGAATTAAATTGAACCACTCAACCACAATTCAAATTTGAATTTATATTAAAATAATAACGACAATGATGAGTGTTAACCTCATGACCTCTTCTAACCCATTAGTGCGTACTAACCAACTACTCTAACTTAACTTTTTGAAAGGATAGGATAATAAATATAATTAACCTATCATTATGCTAAAGTATTTAGTTCAGATATTATTTATATCTATATTAGTACCATATACTATTTATGTATAAAGTAATATAATTTAATTGTTTGTATATTTTATATTTATTTTAAGTGTATTTGAGTGTATATTATGTACATGTTCTAATCCATTCCGATTTAGTTGCCCGATTCAACTATTTTTTCCTCACCGGTTCAGTCTAATCCAATTTTAAAAAAACAATAGCATCATCATCCGTTTAAACTGATTTGATTCCAAAGTCTAAACCGATCAAAACCTTTTTTTGTATTTTCGGATTCAATCTTCGGTTCGGACCACCTCAAGGTTACATCTCACCTTGATTCAAGGAAAACCGCCTTGTTCTACCTTTCTTTTTTTTTATGGGTAAAAAGATTTTCATTAAGAATGCTGCAGTTTACAGTAAAACCGTTACAAAAGAGCACAAGTATGTGTGCTTTACAGAGAGTGCCCCAAAAAGAAAAGTTAGGAATAAGTTAGGTGGCAGCTGAGAGCTCAAAAATCAGCGCCAATCTTTAATACAGAATGAGTCTGGTATTAGTAAGGATGGAGGTAGCAAGATTAGAGGGAGTTGTAGAGCGTCCGGAGGTCCACCGGCGGTTTCGTTCCGTCCATAGTTCCCATGACATAGCAGCTAACAAAACACTCCAGGTGTCGCGGGCTTTGTAGTCGGTGAGGCTCGAAATCCACTCCACAATACCAGAGAGGGAGAGGGTGGCTGGACTTTGGTAGACCCAAAGCCGCAAGTGTAAGCGACCAGGTATCAACAGAATAGCTACACAGGAAGAATAGATGGTCTCGGGTTTCATCACCATTGCCGCAGAGGTAGCACTTGCCAGGGTTTGGAAGCCCATGGCGGGCCAGTCTAACGAGAGTGGGAAGGCGGTCAATCAACACGCGGTAGAGGGTGCAAGAGTGCCTCGGCACAGAGCGCCTGCCCCACGCGACACACGCCTAGGGAATGGTGGGGGCCCGGGGCCTGATCAGTTCGAAAGCATCCGAGAAGGAGAATCCCTTCGGGGAACAGGTCCAGGTGGGTTGGCCGTTCGAAAGGGAGATAACATTCCTGTAAAGATCACGAGCCCAGAGGATAGCTTTCCAGAGTAAGGAGTCATTGCGAGCAGGGGTGACCTCCCATAGGGAGAGCGAATTGAGGTACTTGGAGAGCATGTAAGATGCCCATAAGGAGTTGTCCGCAGAAAGAAGCCTCCACGCCCATGACACAATCATTGCATTGCGCAGCGAAGAGCAACTGCGCAGCCCCAAGCCCCCCTCGAACTTCGGAAGGCACACGGTTTTCCAGGCAATATGGTGTCGGCCAAAGCCCCAAAGGAAGTCAGCACATAGCTTGTCGATTCTGATAGCAGTACCGCAAGGGATGAGGGTCCCAGCGACCCAATAAAGCAAGATACCAGTAATAACGAAGTGGAGAAGTTGGCAACACCCGGGGAGCGAAAGAGAGGAGGCTTTCCACCCACCAAGAGAGGCCCGAACCCGATCCTCAAGAGCTCTCAGAGCAGAGCGTCGACCGTAGTTGGAATCAAGCGGGATACCCAGATACCTTGTGTGTAGGTAGAGGCATGATCTAACGTGTTTGATCCATTAATTATATAAAGTGGCAAAGTGTTTCCCCTCTTCCTTTCTTCCTTCCAAAGCAACTTGTATTTTTTACGAGAAACAGAAACTCTCCTCCAGACCTTGCCATAAATGGGATTAAAAACATTGTCCCTCTCGCATTGAGATTGTGCTTCCATGATTGCCATACCATAGATTTCTACGACCTTCTCTCATCAATTACTGGACAAGAACTGTTCAAAATTAACGTACAGCAAGCATTCAATCCACGTCTACTTCTCTCTCCTCGCACTGTGAAATCTGAATCTATGCGGTACACACAGTCCTACAGATCACTGCATCAAGACTTGGGACACTTCATCCGCTTCCTCCCCAAAGAGGCGACATAAATCCCTGCATTAAATTCTAGAATGGAGCATCATCCGTATCTTCTCCAGTAATGATCCCCGAGTCCACGAAATCAACCCCTGCAGGCTGCAGTATATCCGACCTCATCGGTCTGCCCCATGATCCAAATGCTTTGGGTGGTCTTCGCCTCTCTGTGTGGGGTGTCGCAAAATCAGAGAACATTAACGTGCAGATGCACGATAGGTATCCGCAGTAAATACCAGAGGTCCCTCCAGAAGTAATATCTGTGGTCTCCGGCAAACGTACGCTGTGGGTCTTTGTCCATTTCGATGATTAGCCACATCTCTCTCTCTCTCTCTCGATATAGATATATTATATCTTCTTTTTCTGTTTATGTCGTGTTCTTCGCAGCTCCAAGCACGAGACCGTGTGGGGGAGAGATCCACACAGAGGTTTGAAGACGGAGACATACGTCAGCATGCAATATGATATGTGAGAAGCAAAAGGAACCAGTGGGGGGTTGCCATTGACGATGGTTTAGGGTTTAACGATGATTAGAGGCAAGTGTGGGCTTGTGAAACCACCTTATGGTCTGGTGGTACAAGCACTGAACTCTCACTTTAAAGAAGACGAGTTCAACCCCACCTTCCCCATCAACCCCCACCCCCCCAATCAATAAAAAAAAGTGTGGCCTTGTTCATAAGGTGTAGCATGTTGGGATGCGGTCAGCCTTCTATCATTATTAGGGATTCACTTATCCTTAAGTTGAGTTTCAATTTGTACCAAGAGCTATTGTTATTGTTATAGAGAGGATCCTCTACTGGTACAACACATGTTGTATTGCAGGAGATCCATTGGATGAAGATTGGATGACCTCGAGATACATGCTAACCATTCCTGGCCCCCTATGAGGGTCGCCCAATCCTCATCTAACGGATCCCCTACATTACAGTAGGGATTGTTACAGCAGAGGATCCATTTCTGTTATCGTTATTAGTGCTACCGGACACAGATATACATAGGTATCGATTCCCTATCGCATCATTTTTTAAGAATATACAAATATTTCATATATGAGTTTTAGTTTTCTGATAATAGAGATAATGATGTCTATGTATGTGCACATATGTGTGTATATGTAGAGGACGGGGAGTAAGCAGCTCAATTGTATACAACTATCTTATTCACATCTCTCGGCCACTCATTTTTCTTTTGAAATTTGAAATTACACGTATATGTTCCAAGGTACTACAACTTGCACTCACTCTTATCAAGCCATAATCAAGGGCAGATGGAGGTGATGAATACAAAATTTCTTCAAGCTCATCAAAATATTCCCTTTTTTCATACATGTATGTGTGGGTGCTTGCGGGAAGAAGCATATGTGTGTGTGTGTGTGTTGTGAGCATGTGTGTGTGATGAATCTCCATTTTATCACCTTTATTCTTTCATTTTGACCTTAAATCCCTAACTAAATACATGTATATAGAATTAATTTGTGCAAAATTACACTAAATAATGGATCTGTAAATATTGTATAAAATACTATATTTAATTCCAAAATTAAAGAAAAAGAAAAGAAAAGAAAAAATGAATGAAGTGGCAAAGACACTGGGTGATCCTAGACCCCGAGACCTAGTCACATTGTTGACTTGATCGACAAGGAATAAAGTAGGGGGTGATAGGGCAGCCAAATGTATAGAAAAAACTACACATAAACCCTAATTTATTTAACAATAATAGGCTTTTGAGACCTATTTTATTTTCGTATTTTCCACTTCAAAATAATAAACCCTCAACATGAAACTTTTACATAAAAATACAAAGAAAATATAAATTTGATTTCACTAAAAAAATAATACACAGTGCACTCGAGACACAGAGAACAAAAGGCACAAAGAAAACTTTTCAAACTTGTATCTCCTCCATACAAATTCAAATTTGATCAAACTCGCCTTCATTTTTCAAAAAATTAATTATCTATTTAATGGAGGTGATTTATTCAATTTAGAGTTGAGATGTAAAAGTTAGCTTTTGGATCCCTATTGTACTGCATACATGTATAAAATATTCATTATATTTAGTCTTTGAATTTTTAGCTTCTTTATTATAAATATTATTTAAAATACATGTAAATAATAAACATAGAATAAAACTGTTAAAATTCTGTAAATAAATAATCTATTAAAATATGTAGGCAAACTATACCTATATAATACATATACATATTTATTTAAGTAAACAAAAAAATTCAAAAAATAAATTAAAAATATAGAAATATGTAAATAAATAAGTTATAAATATATAAATTATGTATATAAAATAATAAAATATTAAATACAAAATGAAATTAAAATAATGTAAATACAGGTAAATGTACTTATGTATTACATGCAATTATTAACATCTAATAAATTACCTTGTAAAAATAAATAAAAATAGTCAATAAATACTACATACAATTATAAACAACTTTTATGTTTTGATCAAAAATTAAATAATTCAGTTACTATTTTAAATCTAATTACTAACGAATTTTTGTTATTCTTTTTCCTTATTGGTCCATGTGGACGAATCAGGGAGCCCCGATTGTTGATCCGCGTGTCAACAATACTTTCCCCCTCTCCGACTCATCATAGTCACGAATGACCTGACTTCTCCCAATTCTCCACACCTCTGCTATGTATCTTCCTCCTCGAGTGCTTCACCCTTCTGCTCCTCGCACACCCCTCTACCTCGTTGGCCCCATACTTCTCACCTACCCCCTTCCTCCTTTACGCAAACTTCCCTCGAACTCTCCCCCACACCATGTTTATAAATCAAGAGCTCCGTCCCCTTTTTACTTTTTGATCCCTTTCTCCCTACCGTAACCCCAATAAGGCCCACTGGGTCGAAGCACTTGGTGACAACATTAGCCTCCCCAGACTTGTCGGTGAGGAAAAGGATGGAGATTGGAGATCTGAGCTTCATTGGCCACCTCCGATGAGCTTCATCTGCTCCGAGCATTAGCGTGTGTCTAAGCTTCTAGGTAACCTTCTTCTCTTGCATTTCTTCCGAGTAGCTTAGATGTAACTTTAGTTTTGTTAATTAGACTTTAGTTTAGCTTAATTTTAAGATTTGAAATCGTCGAAGCACAAGGATCCAGTCCCAAATCCATCATGACTCCACGGTTTCGACCCACCATTTCCATTCCATCACCTCTCCCACTCGCTTCTCCATCAATTCCATCTTATTTTCACATCGGATCCTACAAGGATCTAACCTATCGAGGTCTACCTCTTCTGCCTTCGCATGACCTCTTTACCCCTTCATTTTTCGCGTGCTTCCAACTTCAAAATAAGCCGAGGGAGACCCCCTCGAGCTCTTCTTTACATTTTTGTGCAGGTTCCAGCACCTAACAACATTTAGAGCACCACTTTGAAGTCCAACCAGGAGCTCCGGGAAAAAGCAGCTCCATGCCCCCTCCGATGGATCCCGGACCATTTTGAGGTGACCGACAGTTGTGCACAAGCCCCAAGAAGTTCAGGAGCCTCCCAACTACAAAAGAGGTGGCCATAGGGAGAAGATATGCAATACTGAAGCTCGCATCAATGTCGTTCTTAAACTGCTCTTCCAGACACCTCAAGAACCGTTCGATCAGAGTCACACCCCAGATCTAATATGGGCCATTCAAAGCGAGGCGAAACGAAGCTCCCTCTATCGTCCGATCGTGCCACGTTGAGCGCTAGAAGCCACTTGATGTAGTGCCTTTGATGGGTAAATATATACGTAATCCCTCATGTTTTTTTGTATTTAATAGCAGGTCTTGTAAATATTAAGTAATTATTTATATTTTGAGTAAAAATTGCACGGGACTGCCTAGAACTTACTGTATATTGCACTAAGGTCCGGTGCCAGGTCATCTCAAGTTGCGATCCACGTGAGATGTGTAATTTACAAGTAAGTAATTGTGGTTTTGTTATTCACCTTAGTACTAAAAAATTGTAATTCAGTGTAAAACTTTGAGGTATTTTGCACGCAAACCCTTAGACTTTATTTTTATAATTTAAATACCCCTACCAGTAGTGTATTGATTTTTATTTATTTTTTATATATAGACTGTAAGGTTCAGGAAAGCGGTATGCATATGCATTCAGATAGGTCACTGAATAGCGCTTAAGCGGTATGCGGGGTCATATACAGGGTATATGCAGTTCTACGCAGTTTCCTATTTTTTATTTAAAAATAAATAAATATATACAAAAGTGACTGCAATAGAACTACATTTATGTACAATTATGGTCCAACAAAATATCTAAGAAAAATAACTTTCATATAGAGTTCCAAACAATCTCTATCAATCAAATATCAATACTTCAATAGAACGGTTAGCACACAAAATAAATGACAACAATCAATAAAATAGAAAAGTTAGCACACAAAATACCTCTATTGTTGAATATAATGTCATTTATCTCTGTCGTTATATTTATAACTGATCCTCCATCAAAAGCACCAAACTTTACATATAATATATTACATTCATAATAACTATTAGTTGACTAAATTAGTTTGATAAATATAAGCACATTATTCTTTTTCTTCCTTGCGTGTTTACTCCAATCTCGCGGTACAACTACTTTGACGATGGATTTAAATGGTCATGGAATGCTTGGTTGACATACATGCAAAAGCAAGGAAAACGTGGCACAAAACACAATAAAAATGTGGCACAAAATTAAAAATAAATAAATAAATGTATATGCGGTCGCACAGCTCACATAAGCGGTCCGCTGATGAATACTCATTCATCACTCTTTATTCTTTTATTTTAGCTATTTATCTTTGCAAAACACCATGTAGATAGCTGTAAATATAATAAATTACCAATATGCATGCTTTTGTTAATATTCAATAATTAGCATGTATTTGTGCAAAAATAAAAGAATAAAGAAATAAAGGAAAAGAAGGAATATTTAAAATAAATATTGAATGACCTGAGCCCAAGAGAGGGCCCAATATGGGCCTGGTCGCCAAATAAAATAAGTAGAGAGAGATAGGGCCATTCAACCTTGCCTATATTCCTTCTTATGTAAATATTTTATTTTTCATAAAAACCAAAACAAAAATGGGTTTCTACCATCTTGTATATATTTTCGAAATAAAATAAAAATCAGAAAAATAAAATTAAAACAAAAAGAAAATAATTTCTCTCTCCACATTATACATACCATGTATACATGTACCTATATCTATTTATTTTACTTTTGTAAATATTCAATAAAATAAAATAAAAATTATTTTATACTCTACATTTTATGTTGTAAATAAACAAAATATAAAATTAGAGTATTTATACAAAAATAAAATAATAAAAATAAAAGTATAAAATACATAGGTATTTTATACCTGTATATAATATTATATAATGCACATAACATAATTTATTTTTCAAAAAAATAAATAAAAATCAATGAAAAATAGTATGAAAATAAATAAACATTTTTATTTTGTAAATATTTTCAAATAAATTCGTTTGTTATTTTATTTTTAATTTTTAAATCTTTTTCTTTTCCTTTTTTCTGATTGGTCCAGAGGGGTTGTTGACCCTCGGTCAACTCCCCCTCCCGGACCTTGTTCCACTCGGATCCAATTTTTGCACCTCATTCTCGAAATTTTCTCACCCGGATCTCTCACTCTTTCGCTCTGATTTCTCCACCTGCATGTTCTCCATGGATCAGACACCCTCATGGATCCCTAGGAGAGATCGGATCAACATCGGATTGCGCGCCCATACCAGATCTTCATCGTCACTTGGGATACCCTATAAAACCTAAACTTCATTGCCCAGCTCAGTAGCTCGCACCGCAAGCCTTTCTTTTTCCCTGGAGATCTTCCCTTAGGTGACAGCTACTAGAAGCTTGCTTAGGTGGCCGAAGATAGCGCCTGTAGCTGCAACTCAAGGCACGTGGCCGGAGCGCTGCCACGTTTGAGCCTCCCAGCCTACCGCAGCTTGGTCGAGGCGATGACCCCTATCGCAGCATCCCCCTGGAGCTCAGGATCGACTTTAGATCATCATGTAGACTCCTTATCGTCCCTAGTTCCATTTTATCGCAAATCCTTCATCGGCCCTCCGTCGGCTTCGCCCTAGTGGCCGGAGCTCCATCTGCACTTTCATCCGCTCCGATAGACGCCCCGTTCCATCGCCATATCTCTTCTGCACTCTGATCACCCTAGACTTGGTTTGTATCACCAAAATTAGGATCGAAGTTCATCCCTCGCTTTGCCGGAACTTCAAACTCCATCCCACCAACACTTCCCTTTGTTGTTCATCCAATAACCCTCGCCGGAGCGAGAGCTTTCATCTACAGGTCAAGAATCGCCCGATTGCCCCCCAGCTCGCATTTCACACCCCTCACCGGAGCCATCCCAGGTCGTACCACCCTTCCTGGAGATCTGACCGTTGGGAGCTCCATCCGTCGCCGCTTCCCGACGCGGAGAGGCATCGCGAAGCGAACCCCCCATCCTGATCATCCATCAGACGCTCGGAGCACCCCCATTCCTCCGGCGAACTTCGCCAGGGAGGAGTTCGTCCAGCCACCTTCTCCACCGTCGGATCTCGTGTCATCACCAATTTGCAACGGGACCGTCCAGCGTCTGATCATGTCTGGCCGTTAGATCTGATATCTAACGCTCTGGTACGGCCCACGTTCGCCATCTTGTCAGAGTCGTTGGATGCGCCAGTCGTCGCCGTCATTGTCGTTCGTCGCCAGCCACTCACTGCCCGCCACCTGTCACCCACATGACCCACACACTTTAGCTGGGTAATTTGTACCCTCTTCCCAACAGTTCCTTTCTGTTATTGTTCAGTCTATTAAATAAATAGTACAATGTGGACAAATTGCATGTGAGCCCCTATTGTTTTTCTTATTTGCATTTTAGCCCCCCTTGTGTGGTTGCATGTGCTTCGTCACGTCCTTGTCTGGAACAATTACATGTATGCCCTTGGGATTAATGAGTGTTATGTTTTGATGATATAGTTTTATATATTTGCACTTACACCCCTGTGCGTATTTTATTTGAACATGTGCTGGAATTGATGTGAAAATTACAAGTGCCCCCTAGAACTTTTTATGTGCGTTATCATTTAGTCCCGGAAATTAGTTTTTCTTGCATAATAATCCCTGTGTGTTGTACATCTTTGATTGTTTGAATAAAATATCAATTCTCGTTCAAATTTCACGAAATTTGGATACGTGGCCCCTGCCACTGTGTAAAAATTTATTTGATTTTTTGGGCCTATTTTGTTTTGAATTCTATTTTTAAAAATTCAAAAACCTCTTATTTTTGTTACTGTCTAATTTGAAAAATCAACTAAAAATATTAAAAAGCCTCTAAAAAATCCAAAAAATTACCTTGTGTTTCTTTTGTTGTGTTTTTATTTCTGTTCGATTTTTGTTTGATTTGGATATATAAAAACCCTAAAAATTGAAAAAAACTAAAAAAACACATAAAAATCATTAAAAATCAAAAAAATTACAATTTCTTTTCCTTAGTTAGGTTTTTATTTGTAGTTTTTCATAAAATTGTTGCTAGACTTTTATAGGCTATTTTTCTATTTTTATATAGCCTTTAGAGTCTGGCTGCACAGTAACTTGTAGTTTTATTCTTATTTCATTTTTAGAAAATTCACTAAAAATTATAAAATTCCGAGAAAAATACCAAAAACACTGGAAAAAATAAAATCCAAAAATATTTTTATTTTAATTTTCTGACTTGTTTTGACGTGTTAAATAATTTGTTGTCTGTGACTTTTTTGCCTTCTTTTATATTTTCTTTATAATTAAAAATTACAAAAAAAATATAAATATAAATCCACCAAAAACATTTCATTTCTTTTATTTGAGCCCTGATTACTTCGTAGGCTTTTTGCCAATCCGTGCTCCTTGTGTTCGATCCTGTAGATATACCGGGTTAAATAAAATAGCGAGACCGCTATTTGGATTTACTTGATTTATTTTTATATTTGGTGGTCTTTGAATTTTCTTGTTGACCGAGCTTCGATGTTCGGGTCACAACGACCCTTATTTATACCTTTACCCGGATCACGAAAGTCACGGTCATCAGAATGGCGCTGTTGCCGGGGAGCATGGCTTAGTATTCGATTTTCTTTTTCGATTTTCGTTTCACGGCTTTTTCGCGGCTTTTTCTTTCTTTCGCGGTTTTCATGATTTTTTTCTTTTTCTTTATTTTCTTTTATTTTTCTTTATTTGTTTTCTTTATATTTTTGCATTTATTTTTTTGTAATTTATTTTATTTTATTTTCATTATTATAATAATTTGTGGACTGACACCTCTGTTTGATTTTCTTGCGAGGGCCCGAGGATCGAGGCGGTTTTCTTCGAGAAGCCGACACAATCGCGGGATTTGGAGGCGGCTCCTTTCTACATAGAGCCACAGGAGAGCGTGAGAAAGTCAAGCAGGAGTTTGGGAGCGTAGCTTAGCTTAGCCTAGAGTAGTTAGCTTAGCTTAGTTTTTATTTTCAGCCTGATTATTATTGTAATAATACAGAGACATACTCAGACACTTTCAGAGACTTGGTGATTTTCGGGGTCTGTTTCACCGGGGATCGGTGTGCTCAGGGGACCTCACCGCATTTTTCGCCAGCTTTTTAGTTTTTATCGCCTTTTTATTTTATTTTGTTTCTCAAGGATTTAGCCTTAGATTAGGAATTTCTTGCTCAGTGATGTAATTAATTAGGGACCAACCTTAATTAGATTGTTTGTACCTATAGACCGATATTTGGACCTTAATTAATTAATAAATAAAAAGCTAACCAGTTCACTCGAGGGGTCACATGCCGCTAGAGGCTGTATACAGCGCTGGCAGGATCCGTTGTGGCGGACACCGATCGGCATCAGAGATCGGACCCCGACCCCTCCTGTTGACCCGTTAGCTCCTATGCTTCACGTGTAGAAATTTCTGTTAAGGCCACTTTCCTCGCTGCATCATTTAGTTTAGTTTATTTTCTATCTTTCAATTATGCGCGGATCATTTTGCATGTAGAGTTATGGAGACAAGGTACGCATTTCTGACTCAACATGCATCATTAAGTTTCGTCGCGCACCGGCTTTTTCATCTTCTCCCCCTATTTTCTGGATTTAATAAAATCAGGAGAATCGAAAAATTTGTTAGGCGATTGTTTGTTTCCAAAAAATATCTAAAAAATCAAAACCATAAAATTAGGACTGTTAAGCAACCTTGACCTAAAAATCACCTCACCAAAAAATGCATTGGGAGAGCAGTCCCCTCATTGGATAGTTTGATTGGGCGAGAGAGTGACACACACACTAGGCTAGAGCCATATCCGACCCTCTTTCAGACTATTGATTTTGAAGTAGTCGTTCTCTAGTGAGGATCGCTCCGGTCTCCGGTAAAGCGGGTCCTGAAATCCTTAACAGAGCGAGCCGATCGGGTAGCCGGTAAACGGTCTGCAGCTTGTACTGGCTGGGAAAGATCTAGTTTGGGATCGGGACAGTCTCCTGGGGGCGTTGGATTCCTAATAACTCGCTAATCAATCTAATAGACTGTCTTATCACCAAAATAAAAACGACAAGATAAAAGACCGAACCTTTACGGTCATCAGCTCTGAGTGCGTTGGTGAATTGGGGGTATTGTTTGACTATCTTGTTTGCTATTCAGATCTCATCCGCCTTACTCGCCAGATCGAGATGATGGGTCAGAGGTCCCTTAGGCAGCCTCTGGCTGCACCGCTTTTGAACACTCCGGTCCTTTCATCTAGGTTGGCTCGTGAGAGCTGAGACCTGCTCTCCGAGCCCGAGTTCAATTCCGCCCTGTTCCCCCTTGACCACCCTTCTACCACCAGTCCTGAGGTGCCAGTGCTCGATCAGAGAGAGCAGTAGCCAGTTGATTTATCGGCACCTGAGTTTGAGTCTTTTGCCTTTGCATAGACCATGGCCAGCAGCAAGGAGCGCACCGACGGTCCCCGAGCAGAGCATACATATGTAGTGGACCATGGTACGATCAACACCACCCTGTTAGCCTCCCTGGAGACGATGCAGAGACAGATACGTGACCAGGGGGCTTTCATGGTGGACATGCGTCGGGAGATGGAGCAGATGAGAGCAGCGCAGACCCGGTGGAGGAGATATTTTTGAGGGAGAGTAGCCAGTCCAGCCAGCAGCAGAAGTGCGCTCAATGAGAGAGTTGCATAACCCTGGTGCAACTCTGACACATAGATGGATCGTGTTGCCGGCCATAGCGGGAGACTTCAAATTCCCGCCCCAGACGATTCAGCTCCTTCCTCGTTTTCACGGACTCGCCGCCGAGGAGCCACATCTTCATCTCCGGGAGTTCGAGATGATTTACAACACTGTCTATGATCGAAGCGTGGACGAGTACACCATCAAGATGATGTCATTCCCCTTCTCCCTCGTCGACAGAGCAACCAACTGGCTGAAGCATTTAGGGAGATTTGTGAGGACATGGGAACAGCTCCGGAACGAGTATCTCAACAAGTATTATCCACTTGGCCGGACCTATGCAGCGAGGGCCCTGATCAGCAACTTTTCCATGCTCCCCAAAGAGCAGTTTCACGAGGCATGGGATCGCTTCAGGGAGCTTACAGACCGATGCCCACATCATGACATCTCAAAGCCAAACCTTGTTCAGAGTTTTTTCTACGGGCTTACGCCAGAGCTGCAGGGGTTAGTGAATGCATCATGTGGAGGCTCCTATTTTTCCAAGGATGAGGACCAGGTATGGGCCATCTATGAGGAGATGGCCGAGAACTATACAGTTATGTCCCAGACCCGCCTCTATACTCAGGGGAAGCCCCAGCCACAGGTCGTGTCCTATCAGAGGATAGCACGGGTCGATGCCGGTCCCTCTACTTCATCAGCGGCAGCAGCACAGGAAGAGTCGACAGCCGCTGATATGGGTATCATCAGCGAGAAGATGGACCGGAACGAGTTGATTGAGAAGAAGCAGTGCCAGGGCATGTCACAGATAAATCAGATGGCACAGACGCTGAGTGACCTGAAGACCCAGATCATGTGTCTCCAGGAGGCACAAACGGCTTCTCAGCCCCGTCTCAGGTCATGGGCAGACACCAGCAGCAACAGTAGTTCGGCCCAGCCCTCCGCCCAGCACCGATAGGTTCACCTTGTTCAGGCGGAGCCATACCAGCCACAGTAGCAACAGTACGTCCAGTCACCACCATCTTGACATATCGATCAGCAAACTGAAGGATCATCCTGCTCTGTCATAGAGGGCCCAATTCGAATCGGTCGAGTAAGGCTACCGGAAGTAGGTTGATCGAAGAACCGCTGTCTAATAGAGTACGGTCGGACCTCTGCTCATGGATGTGGCATCTGACATAAGGGGCTCCTGCATCTGGCCTCTTGGCTGGCAGACGGTTCTGGATCACAAAGCAGGTGGCGCGAATAAGCACATTGATCTCTGACTAGTGGTTCCGCCTCTTCCTCCGAATGGTGGTCCTGTCTCTGAGGGATCTCTGGAAGAGAGGGATGTGCTCCAAGGCCTCCTGTAGAGTCAGCTGAATGTGAAATCGGTCCATAATCTGTTGGCTGAACTCTAGCTGGTTGGACTTTTTATGATTTTCTTTTTTAGGCCCCTTAGCCAAGCGGAGTGCCTGGGGAAAGGGGACGGCTAGGTCTTTCTCAGATGAAGGACTAGAATCGGGTCTATGCTGCTCAGGCAAAGTAGAATCCATACAATCATCACCAAGTAATACATATGGATCTGCAAATAATAAACCCTTTCCTTTATTCACAGAAGTGTCCTGAGATACATCAACGGAATGAAAAGCAACAGGAATAGAACTGGAAATGGTGGCCTCAGCACCACCCTCGACATCTGGAATAGCGGCATCAGTACCGCGCTCTGGCTCAGCAACAATGATGGCATCAGTACCACCTTCTCCATCTGGTGAAGCAACGGCCTCAGTACCATCGGTTGGATCAACATCCTTGGTGGCGTCAGCACCACCGTCATCATCATGATCATGAGCGGCATCAGCACCGCTCTCTTCCTCGTCCGGCGCTCCTGAAGCTGCATGGGATCGTCGCTCAGACGAGGCACCGCCTGCTGGCATCCTACCGCTCCTAAGCGTAACAAAATCAGCATCAAACATGTATGCAGTATTATCACCGAGGGAATCATGTGATAGTCTCTGTGAACTCTACCTGCTCAGACTTCCTCTTGAGGTTGTCAGGATTGGGCTAGATCTGGGCAGGAATGGAAGCCTTCCCCTTCACAACCTCTCTCATCTCCTGTCTGAACTCGTCCATCTCCCGTCGGAAAGTAGCCTGTTGATCGGAGATGAGGCGGGCTAAGTCGTCTAAGGCAGGGTTCTCATAGGTGGACCCATGAGAACCTAACGGGTGGCCTCTCTGGTAATGAGGTTACTGCTGCTGGTGAGAGAGATAAGGAGGTTAGGAGTAATACTACCGAGGCTGTTGTGGCTGCCTCCAAGATTGTCCCTGCTGATAGGGACGATGAGTGTGCTGCTGGTAACTCTGTTGTGGTTGCTGCTAGTGTGACGGGAACTGGGGCTGCTGGTGTTGCTCTCGCTGTTGGTCGTACTGGCCACCCTGAACTGGAGGTTGTTGTTGGGAACTGGTACCTCCGGTCGTCCATCGGAATCCGAGATGGTCTCGTCGGATCCCAGGCTGGGGTCGGTCATACCATATCCCACTGGCATCCATCAACGGCTCTTGCTTGTAAGTGGGTGGGGGGAGTACTGGCAGGGGCTGGTCCGACTGATACACGACCATCTGGCTGTCCTAAGAGAAGGGGTTGCTGAAGGACGTCGTCGTCATGATTCAGGGCCTGAAATTCCATGTGGACTTCATTATGTTGGACATGGAGATCCCTGAGTTCGTGACCAATACCCCCATCATTTTAGGACGCCCGTTCTTGGCCACATCCAAGGCAGTGTCCGATCATGATAGCGGGAAGGTATACTTTCGCGTCGAGGGCGAGAGTATACAAATAAAGATGATCGAGGAGACTAGAGCCAGAGATTCACTTGCTCAGACCAGCCTTCAGATTCATAGCAGATAACAGAGGCAGGGCGAGACATCCACTAGGATTGTGATTTTGTGATTACAGATGATGAGGCAGTTTGGTCCGATCTAGTTTCACGAGCCATCCTCTCACCTTCAGAGTCCGCTGATGCACAGATGCCAGCAGAGGAGAGCTTGGAGAGCATATTCCTGGTCCAGGATACATTTCAGGCAGCAGAGCCGGTTCCCGATCGCGAGGCAGATGATTATGTTGATTCAGATTCAGATCCCTCGGAGTCAGATATAGATTGGACAGAATTTGATGATTTGATACCGTGTTTGACTTCCACAGAGCCAACAACTAGGGTGGAGGCTGAGTCCATGCAGAGCAGAGACACACCAGCAGAGCAGCCTTCACCTGATTCAGATTTTCAATGAGAGTTCTCATTCTCCCATGTAGATTTGGTCGCATTCACCCAGAATTTTCAGAGGCCAGATCCGCCAGCACCCAGTTGTCCAGAGTTGAATCCTTTGCCGTCATCCCTGAATTATAGGTTCCTTGCGGGTGAGCATGAGATGTACCCAGTCATTATCTCAACGGATTTGACTGGAGAGCAAGAATCCCGTCTGATTGGGGTTCTTGAACAGAACCGCAAGGCGATAGGATGGAGCGTAGCCGGTCTCTAGGGGATAAGTCCGGCCCTGTGCTCCCACCATATCTATCTCGAAGAGGACACGAAGCCGTCGCATGAGTTCTAGTGGCGGTTGAACCCGAACCTTCGAGAGGTTGTCATGAAGGAGATCTCGAAATGGTGGAGCGCCGATTTTATCTACTCCATCTCCGACTCCAAGTGGGTCAGTCCATTGCATGTGGTGCCCAAGAAGACGGGCATCACCACAGTTATTAGTGAGTTTGGAGAGGAGATCGTTACCCGGGTACCCACTTCTTGGAGGGTCTGTACGGACTACAAACGATTAAACCAGGCCACCAAGAAGGATCATTTCCCGCTGCCTTTTATTGATCAGATTATAGAGAGACTAGACGAGAAGAGTCACTACTGCTTTTTTGGACGGGTGCTCCGGATATAATCAGGTGGCCATTGCGCCCGAAGACTAGGACAAGACTACATTCACCTGTCCCTTGGGACATACGCTTTCAGATGGATGCCCTTTAGATTGTGTAACGCTCCGACGACATTCCAGATGTGCATGTTGTCCATCTTTTCGGACATGATGGGTGAGTGCTTGGAGGTCTTCATGGACGACTTTTCGGTCTACGGCGACGGGTTTGATGCTTGTCTTGACTGCTTAGACCGTGTCCTTCAGCAATGCATTGAGGTCCATCTTGTGCTTTCATGGGAGAAGAGTCACTTCATGGTGACTCAAGGGACGGTGCTTGGCCATATCATCTCCAACAGGGGCATGGAGGTTGATCCAGCCAAGGTAGATATCATTAGGAAACTCAGTCTACCGTCTAACTTGCGATAGTTACGGTCTTTTCTGGGGCAGTCGGTTTCTACCAACGATTCATTCATGATTTCAGCAAGATTGCCCAACCGTTGACTGATTTGCTGAAGAAAGACACCGAGTTCATTGTGGATAATAAGTGTCTAGCGTCATTTGATACTCTCAAGAGTCTAGTTGTTGAGGCTCTTGTCCTCCAGCCGCTTGATTGGTCTCTCCCATTCAAGATCATGACGGATGCCTCCAATTTCGTCGTAGGGTCCGTGTTGGGATAGAGGAGGGATGGAGTACCATTTGCCATACACTACGCTAGCCGGACTTTGGATGTCGTTTAGCGGAACTACACCGTCACTGAGAAGGAGATGCTAGCTGTAGTGTTTGCCCTAGATAAGTTCAGATCGTACGTTATTGGATCTAAGGTGACCATTTACACAGATCATACCACCATCAGGTACCTCATGGCAAAGAAGGATGCCAAAGCCAGATTGAAAAGATGGATCCTTCTACTCCAGGAGTTTGACATAGAGATTAAGGATAAGCTTGGAGTCAAGAATGTGGTGGCGGATCATCTCTCCCGATTGGAGTTTCTTGAGGATTCTGAGCAGATTGAGCCTATTTCAGATTCCTTCCCAGATGAGGCGATCCTTGCTATCGCCTCTCTCCCATGGTACGTCGATATTGTGAACTATCTCGTTGCCAAGAAAGTTCCACAAGATTGGCCCAGGCAGCGACTTGAGACCTTCCTCGCGAAGGCCAAGTTCTACCACTGGGAGGATCTCGTCCTTTATCATGAAGGAGGGGATAACGTCTGGCGTTGGTGCATTCCTTAGGAGGAGCACCATAGCATCCTCACTTACAGCCACAAGCTTGAGACAGGAGGACATCACTCTAGGAGGAGAACGACACAGAAAGTGCTCCAATCCGGCCTATGGTGGCCTCTCTCTTCAAGGAATATGATGAGTTCGTGAAGAGGTGTACTGACTGTCAGAGGATGGGCACTTGTGGACAGTGTGATATGATGCTGATGCAGCCCATTCACTTCTGTGAGGTTTTTGACAAATGGGGCATCGATTTCATGGGTTCATTCCCTAAGAGTCTGGGATTCGAGTATATTCTGTTGGTTGTGGATTATGTTAGTCGTTGGGTTGAGGCCATCCCCGCCCGAACCGTAGATGCTAGGACTGTTTGCCGATTTTTGAGGAAGAATATCATTTCACGGTTCAAGGTACCTAGAGTTTTGATATCTGACGGGGGATCTCATTTCGTCAACGACAAGGTAAAGGCTCTTGCCAGCGAGTTCAGCATAGACCATCGAGTAGCCACACCGTATCATCCTCAGATCAATGGTCTTGCTAAAGTGTCGAACAGGGAGATCAAGACTATTTTGCAGAAGATCATCCGCCCTGACCGAAAGGATTGGTCACAGCTTTTGGACTCGGTCTTGTGGGCATATCGGACGTCCTTCAAGACACCTTTGGGTACTTCTCCCTTTCACCTCGTTTATGGCAAGCCCTGCCATTTACCTGTTGAGCTGAGACATAGATCACTTTGGGCAGTCACAGATATACTTCTAGATCCAGTGAGTGTAGGAGATCAGAGGAGGGCAGAGTTGGCAACCCTGGAGGAGCTTCGTGATGCAGTCTTTTCGAGTAGCCTACAGTACAAGGAGAGAGTTAAGGAGTGGCATGATTCTCATATCAGCCACAAGCAGTTTGAGCCAGGACAGAGAGTATGGTTGTTCGATTCCAGGCTTTGATTATTTCCAGGAAAGTTGTAAAGCAAATGGAAGGGACCCTATCTGGTCTGAAAGGTACACGACAACGGAAGCATCAACATATCCGAGTTGTCATCTGAGTCTACCTTTCGTGTTAACGGGCAGCGGCTCAAACCATATCTAGATCATGAGCCGATGGTTGTTGACGTTGCCCTATTCATTTTGCATGAGATGTGGTCTCTTGACTCACATCTATTGCATCTCACGCCTGATTATCATTGTTCTCCCGCCTTGTATATCCAGTTCCAACATCCCATTTCCATATTTGATTATGCTATACTTAGGGTGCACTTTACCCTAAATATAGGGAGGATGCGAGACTTTTGATTTTCTTTTGATTCTTTTCAATATCTGTTTTGCTGTCTATACTTAGGGATATTTCACCCTAAGTATAGAGGAGGTAGACCCTGTACATCCTCTTACTCAGATTTCCCTTAATGTGCAACCAGCTATACTTAGGATTACTTGATCCTAAGTATAGGGGGGAAACCCCGAGATTCCTTTCATTTCTATTCTTTCATTCGTCTTTGTATATAGATTTTCCTTTTCACTTCCCTATACTAAGCACGAGTTATGTCTTCTTCATCGCTCTTGATTCACTCTGAGGATATCGTTCGAGCTAAGTATAGGGGGTGTCGTCTATATTTCATATATACTTTAGCCATAACTCGTACTTTGTGTGAGTGTGTTAATAAATAAAATTGCTAAAATCCTTAAAAATCCATAAAAATCAAAAAATTTTCTTGTACATAAAATTCTTTTCTGCACATACATAGCTATTTATAAAAATTATTTTTGTAAAAATGTTTGTAAAAATGTTTTGTGTAAATATTTTGTAAATATTTTGATATCAAAATTTTGTATAGAGTGCAAAATTTTTGTAAAATGATCGAAAAACAAAATGTTTGCAAAAACCCTTGTGTAAATGTGTGTAAATATTTTGCAAAACTTTGCATTCATGCATACATCCATGTTTTCAAACATTTTCGAAAATTTTGCATACTTTCAAAAATGTTGTAAAAATTGCATGTTTGTAATATTTGTATAGTTTTCCTGAATCATAGTTGACGTTTAAACTAGCCTGGAATTAAATTGAAAAATGGAGCTTGGTTAAGATCATAATCCACCTAATTCCAAGAGGAACCTTATAGGGCTTAGGGTTGAGACTTTTCAGGTCCATGGTGACTTAATTCTTTGAGTCCACTAAGCTATGATCATATGTTATCTTGATGAGCCTAAGTTGAACACTTAACAACGCACACATGACTCTTACAGACTATGGCTTTACTTGGACCAACACTTTACACCTAGCTCTCTACAGATGAGGTGGTGAGGGGGCAGTCTTCTTTGACTTGGGGTAGCATATGAGGGTAGTACTTCTAGGCGGAACCTCTCTTCTTCTTATAGTGAAGGAAGTGCGTCTCAACTTGGTCTGGTAGCCGTGAGGTCTAACGACATGAGTTGTGGGTTGAAATAATGCTTCAAAAGAGGGATAGTCTACTGGCTCAAGAGGAAAAACTCCTTATGTATATATGCTGCACATGTAGATATGTTGTAAATATGCCAAAAATGCAAAAAGAAAAGAATAACTCCAAAAAAGTGGTGGGTCTGAGAGAAAATGATATTCCCACTGGAGTGTATATAATCAAACAAAGCAAAGCTTATGTTATCCATGTTCCATCTCATGAAGCTTGCAGCAGGGAGACTTAGCTACACTGGTTGGGCTCCGTAGGATACATGGCTATAGTGGCCATGGTCCATTCTCTTCTTCCTCCACTTCTTGAGCTGGTTGAACTTGAACTTAGAAGGGAATACCCTGCTCCTCGAGGAAAGAGTTGCCAGACTAGGGTACTAGAGTTACCTTGTTGGGGAGGGTTGTCACTTTTCTATTTCTGAGGTGGAGAGCTATATCACTTACACAGTACAAGAAAAGATTCATGGTCATCAGAGTTTGTGTATGTAGACTTGTTTTGATCTGGATTATTGAGGAGTATTGACTATAGATTAGTGGAACTTAGAGGCTGTTAAAGCTTCAAACCTAAGTCCAAATAAGATTTCGACAAACTAATAATCCCAAGATCTGACTGAGCTCCATACTTCAATTTAAAGAAGACAAGTTTAATAATCAGCATTGATTCATCCTTCCCTTATTTTTCTTTTCCTTTTTCTTTTTCACTTCTTTTTCAAATAAGTGTTTGCTAAGGGACTAGCAAAAGTAAAGTATAGAAGGGTGATGAATACTCATTCATCACTCTTTATTCTTTTATTTTAGGTATTTATCTTTGCAAAACACCATGTAGATAGCTATAAATATAATAAATTACCAATATGCATGCTTTTGTTAATATTCAATAATTAGCACGTATTTGTGCAAAAATAAAAGAATAAAAAAATAAAGTAAGAAGGAAATATTTAGAATAAATATTGAGTGACTTGAACCCAAGAGAGGGCCCAATATGGCCTGATCGCCAAATAAAATAAGTAGAGAGAGATATGGCCATTCAACCTTGCCTATATTCCTTCTTATGTATATATTTTATTTTCATAAAAACAAAAATAAAAATGGGTTTCTACCATCTTGTATATATTTTGAAAATAAAATAAAAATCAAAAAAATAAAATTAAAATAAAAAGAAAATAATTTCTCTCTCCACATTGTACATACCATGTATATATGTACCTATATCTATTTATTTTACTTTTGTAAATATTCAATAAAAATAAAATAAAAATTATTTTATACTCTACATTTTATATTGTAAATAAACAAAATATAAAATTAGAGTATTTATACAAAAATAAAATAATAAAAAAATCATAAAATACATAGGTATTTTATACCTGTATATAATATTATGTAATGTACATAACATAATTTGTTTTTCAAAAAAATAAATAAATATCACTAAAAAATAGTTTGAAAATAACTAAACATTTTTTATTTTGTAAACATTTTCAAATAAAATCGTTTGCTTTTTTATTTTTAATTTTGAAATCTTTTTCTTTTCCTTTTTTTGATTGGTCCAGAGGGGTTGTTGACCACCGGTCAACACCCCTCCTGGACCCTGTTCCACCCGGATCTGGTTTTTGCGCCACATTTTCGAAATTTTCTCACCGGATCTCTCACTCTTTCGCCCCAATTTCTCCACCCGCCTGTTCTCCATGGATCAGACACCCCCGCAGATCCCTAGGAGAGATCGGATCAACATCAGATTGTGTGCCCGTGCCCGGTCTTCATCGTCACCTGGGATACCCTATAAAACCTAAACTTCATTGCCCAGCTCAATAGCTCGCGCTGCAAGCCTTTCTTTTTCCCTAAAGATCTTCCCTTAGGTGACAGCTACCGGAAGCTTGATTTGATGGCCGGGGAGAGCGCCTGTAGCTGCCGCTCAAGGCACGTGGCCGGAACGCCGCCACGTTTGAGCCTCCCAGCCCACCGCAGCTTGGTCGAGGCGACGACCCCTATCGCAGCATCCTCCCGGAGCTCAGGATCGACTTTAGATCATCAGGTAGACTCCTTATCGTCCCTAGTTCCATTTTATCGCAAATCCTTCCTCAGCCCTCCGCCGGCTTCGCCCTAGTGGCCGGAGCTCCATCTGCCACTTTCATCTACTCCGATAGACACCCTGTTCCATCGCCATCTCTCTTACGCACTCTGATTACCCTAGACTTGGTTTTATCGCCAAGATTAGGATCGAAGTCCATCCCTCGCTTTGCCGGAACTTCAAACTCCATCCCACCGTCACTTCTCTTTGTTGTTCATCTAATAACCCCCACCGGAACAAGCCTCCGAGCGAGAGATTTCATCTGCAGGTCAAGAATCGCCCGATTGCCCCCCACCTCGCATTTCATCCCCCTCGTTGGAGCCAGTCCAGGTTGTACCACCCTTCCTGGAAATCTGACCGTTGGGATCTCCATCCTCCACCGCCACCCGACGCGGAGAGGCATCGCAAAGCGAACCCCCCATCCTGATCATCCATCGGACGCTCGGAGCACCCCCAGTCCTCCGGCGAACTTCGTTAGGGAGGAGTTCGTCCAGCCACCTTCTCCACCGCCGGATCTCGCGTCATCACCAGTTTTCATCGGGATCGTCTAGCGTCTGATCTTGTTAGGCCGTTAGATCTGATATCTAACGGTCTGGTACGGCCCACGTTCGCCATCTTGTCAGAGCCATTGAATGCGCCAGCCGTCACCGTCATCGCCGTTCGTCGCCAGCCACTCACCGCCCGCCACCTGTCACCCACGTGACCCGTACGCTTTGGCTGGGTAATTTGCGTCCTCTTTCTTGCAGTTCCTTTGTGTTCTTGTTTAGTCTATTAAATAAATAGTACACTGTGGACAACTTGCATGTGAGCCCCTATTGTTTTTCTTATTTGCATTTTAGTCCCCCTTATGTGGTTGCACGTGCTTCATCACCTGTCTGTCTGGAACAATTGCATGTATGCCCTTGGGATTAATGAGTGTTATGTTTTGATGATATAGTTTTATATATTTGCACTTATAACTTTGTGCGTATTTTATTTGGACATGTGCTGGAATTGATGTGAAAATTGCAAGTGCCCCCTGGAACTTTTTATGCGCGTTATCATTTAGTCCCGAAAATTAGTTTTTCTTGCATAATAGTCCATGTGTGCTAGGCATCTTTGATTGGTTAAATAAAATATCAAGTCTCGCCCAAATTTCACGAAATTTGGATACGTGGCCCCTACCAGTGTAAAAATTTATGTGAATTTTGGGCCCATTTTATTTTGATTTTCTATTTTTAAATATTCCAAAACCTCTTATTTTGCTACTGTCTAATTTGAAAAATCAACTAAAAATATTAAAAAGCCTCTAAAAAATCCAAAAAAATTACCTTATGCTTCTTTTATTGTGTTTTTATTTCAGTTCAATTTTTGTGTTGATTTGGATATATAAAAATCTTAAAAATTGAAAAATACTAAAAAACTCATAAAAATCATTAAAAATACAGAAAAAAATCAAAAAAATACAATTTCTTTTCCTGTAGTTAGGTTTTTATTTGTAGTTTTTCATAAAATTGTTGCTAGAGTTTTATAGGCTATTTTTCTATTTTTAAGTAGCCTTTAGAGTCTGGCTGTAAAGTAACTTGTAGTTTTGCTCTTATTTCATTTTTAGAAAATTCACTAAAAATTATAAAAAATCTGAGAAAAATATCAAAAACACTTGAAAATTTATAAAATCCAAAAATATTTTTATTTTAATTTTCTACTTGTTTTGAGGTGTTAAATAATTTGTTGTTTGTGACTTTTTCATATTCTTTTATATTTTCTTTATAATTAAAAATTACAAAAAAAATAGAAATATAAAATCCTCCAAAAACATTTTTTTCTTTTATTTTGAGCCCCGACTACTTCGTAGGCTTTTCGCCAATCCGTGCTCCTTGTGTTCGACCCTGGTAGCTATACCAGGTTAAATAAAATAGCGAGACCGCTATTTGGATTTACTTGATTTATTTTTATATTTGGTAGTCTTCGAATTTTCTTGTTGACTGAGCTTCGCTGTTCGGGTCGAAACGGCCCTTATTTATATCTTTACCTGGATCATGAAAGTCACGGTCATCACCCGCATAAGCGCACAGGGCGCATAATGGGGGGCTTCATGAAAGCGGTGCACTGAGGGCACCACATACACATATGTGGCTGCATATGCCGCCGTATATGCGGCCGCACGGGTCACTTTTGTGAAAACTGATATTCTATGCTTGTAAATTCTTGGAAAAATCTTAGTAAATACTTAATATGATGCTTGTTCACATTATACTTTTATTTTAGCATTTCTTATATTTTTCATTTATTAAAAATTATATAGGACCTATTTTTTCCATTTTTAACTACAAAAATACAAGAAAAATTACAAAATTTTATCTAAAAACATCCAAGAAAGATATTATATATTACTATATGTGTTAACTCTAGACCAAAAATCGCAAAAAATATAAAATAAAAACATTAAAAAATTGAAAATCCTAAAAATCTTATAAAATTGAGTAAAAATTCTACAAAAATCTAAAAATATTTGCTTATATTTATTATTTTATTTATAATATACTATATACTAAAAATAGTTTTGGGCATTTTTGAAATATTTTTCTATTTCTAAAACCCAAAACAAACTGGTTTATTAATATAATTTCTTGTTTTGATATTTAAATCAATTAAAATACCTAAAAAATGGCAAAAATTACTAGAAAAATTACAAAAATATAGGAAAATTAAAAAAACACTAAAACATTTTATTTTATAACTTTTGATTATATATATTTATTTTTATAAATATAAAATTCTATATAGACTATTTATACTATATGTTACTTATATACTTATTATAATTATAGTTTATTAATTATAATTACCCTATATATTTAAAACCCTAAAAAAATAAAAGGGTCATATCTGTATATTTCCTATATTTTTACATTTTTATTTACTATGTATATATTATATAGTCTTTATAATATATATTAATATATAGATACATATACACTTATAATATCTTCAAAAAGAAAAAGAAACTAAAATTTGCAAAATTTAAAGAAAATAAAAATTTAAAAATGCAAAACATAAAAAAAATATTAAAAATCTAAAAAATCAAATATAATTAAAAACCCACAAAAATTGAAAAAGCAGAAAAAGTGCAAAAATATTTATTATAATTTTGATTAATTGACAATAAATAACTTATCTACATTGCTCTTTGTGGTTCGACACTCTACATACTATACACTATACATATATAGTTTGTAGAATTAAAAAAAAATAAATTTTGACTCACACATTTACATTGCATTATCATATAGTGTGGGTTGATTGTCGAGAGAGACGCCGATATAGCGAATGTCGGATCAGACTTGTCGAACACGACTTGTCCTCTAAGTCTGGATGCTAGGATTCCCATTTGATCGGTTGAACAACGTCCATGTGTGTGGGTGGGTGGGTGTATGCGTATTGAAATTTAAAACTACACATTGTCCATGGTACCACTTGCGCTCATTCATCTCGAGCCATAATCAATGATAGATAGTAGTGATGAATAGACAATTTCTTGTAACTCAACAATATATTGTGTGTATCGTTTCATTTTTTTAGGATATAGATACAAATATTTTTTTTCAGATGACAATATAAATATGTATTGACGAAACTATGTGCATAGTGCGTCTGTTGCATATATAAAATTGTATCTAAATATGGCATAAGGTTACATGTCAAGTATTAATTTCGAAATGCAGGAAGAAAAATATATATTTATGTTATTTGATTATTTTTATACATATTATTTTATTTACCACATTTATATTTCATTGTACTCGTAATTTACACAATTTCAGTTTAAAGTCATTAATTTTCAACATTACAAAAACATAACCATGCAAATTAGTAATTTATTTATTATTTGTAGAATATTACATATCCCTTTATTGAATATTCATAATGGATCATGATCCATATCTATATCTATATTTAAGGGATATGCTTTATGATTTTTGATATACACAAAAATATGTAACAACCCTACCTCCAAACATAGTGTCACATCTAAAACTCACAAATTGTGAGAATGGTTTATAAGTGATGGGGATTACTACTTAACAATTTGGGCTTAAGTATTTTGAGTGGTTTTCAACGGATCCATATGGGTCCGAACCCAACAAGTTGTCAGGATCAGTTTTCCTCGATAACGGACCGGGGACCTAAGGCTGTTCCGTTATAAATGGTATCAGAGCGGGTTCCATCTGATAGTGGAAAGGGCTACCCGAAGGAACTTAAGACGGGAGCGTGCAGCCGCCACTATCACTGGGAATAAGTGATGGGCCATGTCGCAACGAGGACGTTGCGAATATAAGTGGGGGAGGTTGTAACACCCATAACCTCAAACATAGTGTCACATCTAAACTCACAAAGTGTGAAACTGGTTTATAAGTGATGTGGATTACTACTTGATAAGTTGGGCTTAAGCATTTTGGGTGGTTATCCATGGATCCATCTACGCCCCTACCCAACAAGTTGTCCGGGCCAGTTTTCCTCGATAACGGACCGGATATCTAAGCCCGAGACGTTACAAAATATGTATCTGTATTCATATTTTAAAATTGAAAAATATGATAATACATATACACACGTATACATCTCTCCATTTTCATATCTAGTTATGGATGTTCTATCGATTGTTTGAACACTGAAAGAGCGAGTGCCACAAAACATGTACCCTTAATAAAGTCAAAATGCATGACGTTCTAGGGTTTTGGAGACATAGGCCCTAAGAATATTTTTTAGTGGTAAATATAGCTTTGTATTGGAACTGCACAAAAAGGGTAATTAGCCGCCCCAGCGTACAAGGTAGCTTGCTACCGAAACCACATCTCTACCAGCCAAAAATCCCCCTTTGGAGAGTGGTAGAGAATACTAAGAGTTTATACAAAAGTATGCAACAAAAAGTCTACCTACAAGACCTAGAAGGGGTCATACAATCGAAGTCCTATACTCACAAAGGATATGAGAAATGAGCGCATGCATTGAGGAACCGCAAGATGAAGTCCGCCGATTATTACGCTCATTTCAAATCCACGAAACATTTATGGCAACTGCAGTACGCAGCTGTCCCTGTGCGTTAATATCCAGACTACGGCTATTCTTGATATCCTCTAAGAAATCGCGAATGTTCCTACCACCCATTACGGCGGAAGCTCAAGAGCATCACAAACTCCCTCCCAAATTGAACAATTGAAAGGGCAACCCTAGAAGAGATGATCAGAAGATTTCGAAGGGTGATCACAGAACATGCAATTTATATCAAAACAAATCCCAAAGCGCACAAGCCCCTCCCTAGTTGGGATTTTATTTATGACCACTCGGTAGAGGCAACATTTGTGCTTGGGAGCCGCTTTAGAGATCCAAACCTCTTTCTACCAAGTCACTGAGCTCGCTCTTCTTCTTACCAAAGCAAACGCTGAGTGGAGAGAGAATCCTTTTTTACAATAGTCCCAGCTGTACAGAGGGCAACACTGATGCGAGGCACTCGAAAGGATAGGGTCAAGTTTAAGCATATTCTTCCAAATAGGAGAAGAGCCCCTAATTATAATATAGGGCCCTAAGAATATTGTTTATTATGTCAGTGGCCAACTATAATATAGGGCATGGAGCCTTGTGCATGTCCTTTCAGTCACGTCCATGGCAATGATAAAAGGCAAGGGTGAATAGGGCATGCATATGGACCATGTAAAGGAATAAGTATAGTTTATCATGTAGATATTGTTGATTAGGCATTGAGGGCTTTTGAAGAAGAGCATGCATATTGCTGGGATGGTGGTATTTAGCTACCGAAGGCCATAAATTTTTATTTTTTGTGAGCATGTCTAATGGATAGGTTAATGGATAATCCCATATTAACTTGGTCGAAGCGCGCTCCAAATGTAATAGTTGATGGGTCCATAATACATGCATGATACTTTTTTAACGTGGAAAAATCTTAAAAATTAATGGTTAAAAAACTACGAAACCAGCTTGATTCGAACCAAATTACTATAAATAGTGATCGAATGTATTCGCATGTACAAAATTAACTTTTCAAAATGATATATCAAACAATGTCACTACCAACAAGGTAAAAGGTGGACAGAAAAATATCACTAAACAATGGATGAACTTATATATAGCTATCTCTCGAACACAGACCTTGAAGTTGCCCCTTCTAACGATCCCAACACATGAGCTCGGCCTTTTGTCCTTCCCCGCATTTTCCCCGGCGTACATTACTTAATTCAAGTCACATATCGCTTCCATTTCAAAATGAAAAAAAAATCCCCAACATGCCCAAGCATGCACTTGAGAGAAAACAACATCTAGCAACTTCCATGTTTGCGAATGGACTGCCAAGGTCTAAATCATGGTTGAGTTTCGGATATAGAAAGGAACTCACTCATCTGAATTCTCAATCATCAATGAAGTGAAAACCTCTCCAATCCATCAATGGAAAATGGTTTTTAAACTTCCCAAATGGAAAAGTTTGGTCATCATATCTATACCAATGGTACATGTGTAGATATTTTCAACAACAAGTTCCTTTTCTTCTAGAACATTCTATACACTATGATAGTTCGTGTCAATGTACGTTGACGTTTCTTGAAAAATGGAATTCTTGCCCAAGTGAATTTCACTCTAATTGTTACAGTAAAGCGCATCCATATCTTAATAAATCCAAATTATTTCATGAATAGTTATTCAACACAATAATTATTAACTAGCCTTTGTAGCATCACTTAACATGGACTCAATAGGAGACGAAGCTACACACTTCTGAAGTTTGGATTGCTAAGAAACTGCATCACGTGTAATCAACAAAGAGAAACATGATAGGGATCTTTTCTCACTAGCATCTCCTATCATGTATTAATATGTATAGCTAAAAGCAAGTGATTGAATTTCCTGCTCCAAAACAAAGATGAGCATAGGTATTCTTAAGAAGATATCTCAAAATTCATTTGACTTCTTTCCAATGTTCTTTTTTTGGATTTGAGAAAAATCATAAGCATGTCAAGTTTTATACATACCAACATTTTTAGACTACTGAAGAGGCATACGGAATTCTCTCCATATTCTTCTTTTCTTCATTGATATTTTGATTATATATGAAGTTTAGTTTGAAGTCTCGAGTGATAATGGGCTTTGTTTTGTCAATGTCAAATCATCAAAGTGCATTCTCAAATAGCTTCATTAACTTTCTATCATGAGTAGTCATTGTATCTAAACTATGACTATCAGCCATGTAGTCATTCTTAAAGAAAGAATTGCTTAGTTCATTTTTCAAGCTTGAAATTCTCGAGTCATTGCTGGCAACAATAAGCGTGTAATCGAGATAAATCAGTAATATGTGTTGGCCAACCCTATCTTTCATTCCAAAATGAAGCATACTGAAACTGATTGTCATTTTGTCTAAGATAAATTAGCACATAAGAATCTGCAGGTTCGTTTTCTATTCAACAAAGAGCAACTTCCAGATGCTCCCACAAAGGTTCTTCTTGTTCAATCCTTTAGAAGACATCAATCCAAGCTAATTAGTTGTCCCAAGCCTTTAGTTTGAGGAGAAGTGTTAGGGCCTTATGTAAAAAAACCCCTATCTCAAGGGCATTCTTGTAACTACATATGGTATATGCCTATAAATATAAGAAACCGTTCGGTGTGTTATGATTGATCAGAATGCATTTCTCACTTTTTTATATTCTCTGATATATACATATAATGTTGATAGACAAGTAGTACCAATAAGGCAATGAGATATATTGTGTGTCTATCTTTGTAAATTATTAGGGTTAGTTTTCTTCAATAATGATCATGGGACCTATACCCAGGATGTTGCAAATCGTATCATAGAATATTCCCTCTAATAGTGGAAAGCGCTACCCAAGGGAACCTAAGTGATGAATCAATAATTGGCTATCTTAATATCTTATCGATACACCAGAACCATGACTAAAAAGATCTCAATGAAGATAGTGTGGTTTTATTTATACCTAGATAAGTCTAGTTTCGAACAAAAGGACATGCACTAATAGGGCTATCTAAGTAGGGTTTTTAAATATTCTAGGTTAAGTGATCAAAGGTATCTAAGTCAATAAGAATGAATGCATGTTGTTTTTGGTATTTTTAAATACAAATTAGATCAAATGCTACAAAATGAATGACAATGCAAAATAAGAGATTTTTACACCCATAATCCTAGGTAATTTTGTAATTACAATCATAACCCTGTATAATCATGAATTACATCTAGAACCCTGAATAAATGCCATGTTTTACGTCCATAACCTTTCGTTAGTTTAGTTCATTAACTCAACCAGATGATTGAGTTAATATAACCAATCCGTGGTATAATGGCTGTGATTAATCAGAATAAAAAAAGAAAAGGAAAACAAATTTGGATGGATTTGAGAGCTTCACAGTGCGGAGAAAGAAGGCTAACAGGGGGCTCGACGAGCTTGCAGGCAGAGCAGACGTCGGGGAGCCTCGGTGGGGCTTGCTGGGAGGTGGGGGCAGCCATGCAGAGCAGAGCGGGGGGGGGGGGGGAGGTGGGCAGGCGGTGGCCGTGGGGGTTGTCTTCGACGGGGGTGGTGGTGGAGCACGGGAGGGAGGGGCGGGGGGGGGGGGGGGGGGGGGGTGGGAGGAAGGTGGGCAGGCAGTCGCGGGGTTGTCTTCGACGTGGGGAGGCTTGCAGGACAGGGGGGTCTTCGATAGGGGGTTGGAGCATGGGAGCGAATGGTCAGAGGCTTGCAGTACGGGGAGGGGGGGTTGGCGGCGCGTGAGGGAGGTGGGCAGACGCGAGAGGGAGGTGGCAGGGGGTGGTAGGCAGCGCTGAAGAAAGGTGGGCAGGCGGCAACCGCGAGGTTGTCTTTGACGGGGGGTTGCTTCGACAGGTACAGGAGGGAGGCGGTGGGGAGGCGATGGCGGACCTGGGTTGAGGAAGGTCAATGCATGGCCTACAAGGGAGGACGAGGTGGTGCTCCGCAGGTGGGAGAGGGGTGGGGCATATTTTGCAAATAAGAATTAACATTAGGGGCAGTTTTGTCTTTTCTAACGGAAACCGTCAAATATAACGGGCATACCAAACGGAAAATAACACAGGGTTATGGCATGTAAGAGTTAAGGATTACTCGGGGTTTCTCATATAATTCATGATTATGCAGGGTTATGATTGTAATTGTGAAATTACTCAGGGTTATGGGTGTAAAAATCCTGCAAAATAATACATACAACTACAAAGAATGCTCTTAAATAAGCATGAAATTTAATTAAGATTAATTTGGTCTAAATTACCACTCCCTTAAACACTCCAATTTCATCATTTCATTCAAAACGCTTAATTTACGGAGCCACCTAATTCAATTAATTTACACTTAGTAATTATTCAAGCATAATGATAAAACAATCCGCAAAGAAGGTGGGTTGAGCACAGTTATTCGGAACAAGGTCGGAGGGGGTAGTTGACTAGAGGTCAACGGAGTCGTTTGGACCAATAGGAGCAGCTCGGGGAAAAAAACAAAACAAACTAGAAGATAAAATATCAGAATAAATTGGAAAATAATTAGAATAAAATAGAAATTTGTTTTAAATTACAAAGTTATGAAAAAAAATGTTTATAAATTATAAAATATTTTTTTTGTAATTTTTAATAAATTTAATAAATAAATTTAAAGAGTTAAATATATAAATACAAGTATTTATAAATACTTGTATACAACAATTCATTTTTTAATTATTTATTTTTACAAACAATTGCATAATTTAATATTTGTTAATTTAAAAAATAATTTAAGGATTTTAATATATTTTTATTTTATTTTTGTGAGTTAATTTATTAAGTTAATTAACAAAAAGCTATGTACAATATAAGACTATGATATGTATACAATAAATACAATATTTTAATTTTATTTAGTTTTTATTTTGTTATTTTTATTTGTATTTTATATAAATAGAACATAATATATATAATATTAAAAATATAATATGTGCCAAAATACAAAGAAATAAATAATTAGAATAAGTAAAACAAATACATATATATATATATAAACAAGTATACCAATAGGTTCCAAAACCTACTTTTTGTATACTAACTCTGATTTTATGAATCACTTTATTTGATAGATAATTTTATAAAATGAACTTTAAAAATAAGTAAATTCAACTCAGTTTATATGGTCAAGCTATAAGGTTTGGAAGTTAGGCTTTACGGTTTTTTGTTTTGAGATTTATTGATATATATACAAATTATTTTTTAAGTTATTTTTTTTGTAATTTTGTAATGAAGATTTCTATAAACAATTTAGAAAAAGAATTAAGTTAATTGGAGTTATTAAGAATTTTATAAAAATAAAGAAATTTTATATACATATATACAAGGGGGTCCAAACGCAAAAACTCACACGATTTATTATATAATTTTTGGTATTTTAAATAAATAATATTAGTTGTAAAATGAAGTTTAAAAGTGAGTTTGGTCAATTTGGAGTTTTCTATAAATAGTTATGAACCTTGAAAATTAGCTTTTGCGGCTTTTCTCAGTTCATCATAATTACTTATTTATTCATTAAATATTTTTTGGATATATGTATAAATTAATAAATATTATTACAAACAACGTTGATGAAGGAAATATTTTTATTTGAGGTTGTGTTATTGATCAATAAAATAGGTGAACACATGTACATTGTGAAAACATGATGTATATGTACAATGTGACATTGGTTTTCTAGAACTATTATAAGTTATGAACCCTATCTCCCCATACTTTACTCCTTGTCGACCATTCCAATGCTTGGCCTAGTCTCAGGATTTCACATTTTCTAATCTTTTAAATATAGCTGCTCCATTTTCTCATCTTTCGCCATTTTCTTTCCCTTCTCCAGTGAGCTCCGAGGGATTGCGAGGCGGCGACAAGTCCAGTGCATCTCTCCCCAATTGTACGAGGTTTGGGTTTGATTTGGCAATGAAAACACCCAACCTGATAGTTCTAAAAGAAGAGACCATCGTCGATGTGTCGGTTGGTTAATTTTTAAAGAAAATTTATTTATTTTTATTTATACTCCTAAACTAGATGTGTATAGAGTTAATATGGGAGTGTCGAACTCAGGGAGGCAAACTATTAAAAACTAAGGTAAAATAATAGAGAAAATATGGTATGAAGGTTTCTTAGAGAATTTTTGTATTTTTATATGAATTTTACGAATTTTATGTTGTTTTTATTATTTTAATACACCTATGTGAAAATATAGGTATAGTTTTTATATTTTTCTATTTGGTTTAGTTTTGAAGTTTTTATGTGTTCCCATTATTTAATGATTTTTATGTAATTTTAGAAAATATTGTGTAATTTTTATTTAATTTTTAAGATGAAAAAATAATTTTTATTTGAAAATTGATTTTTATTTTTGATTGTGAAAATAATAAAAAGTAGAAAATATTTATTTTATTTTTATTATAAAATAGATAAAAATACCTTCAAAACAATATATTATATGTTTTTATATGAATTACATTGAATTAGGTATGATTTTCAAAGTTTTTAATGTATTTTGTATTTTTTATTATTTGATTTTTATTTTGTTTGAATTTATTATGTAAAATATAGTAAAATATACTAAATGTATTTTTTAGAATTTTAATGTTTTTTATACTTTTTATGATTTTATAAAGTTTGTGTATTTTTATATTTTAAAATGATTTATTAAAAATAGAAAATATTTTTATTTGTCTAAAATTAATGTAATACTGTATATAGTATAAAATATGGTATTTATATGTATTTTTATAATATTTTTTTATAATTTATATGTTATTTAATATGTCCATAGTATTTATTTATTGTATATGGGTATATGTGTAATTCGCAGGACAAAAGGGCACATGTAAAATGGCATAAGTTGTAGGGGCTTCGCACTCAAATTGCCCATTGCCCACCAATCATGTGTTGCTCACGTGTTAGCCACCTGGGAGGGATCTGTTCGAAAATAATAACAGTATCGAGGTTATCCCTGTAAAATGTCCAAAGAACACATGCGTAGCACGTGCCTCAGACCGTCCCTGAACCTGTATGCAATAGGAAAGAGTTTTGAGGGCTAATTTGCAATTTTCATGAAATATCTGGGGTTCCACGCACGTCTCATGTGCACTGTTCAAGTAGCTATGGGTAGGGCGATGGACTCAGTCTGGTTCCGTCGCGTGGCAAGGCGAACGTCGTGCGATCATTGAATATTGTGCAATGCGGAATTTGATGTGTGGCTAGATGTAGTTCGCCGGATCAAAGTAAATATGAAGGTTCTGCTCGGACATTTAGATATGAGTTGTTATTCCCCAAATTATTGTTGCAGGCACTCCATGCGATGATTGTGCTCAAATCTTAATCGCAGAAGGTTTTCACGAGGAGTGGTGGAATAACTCCAAGCGCATCAATACTTAATGGACATGAACCAGATGAAGCTTTGTTTTAGGTCCTCTTCAATCGAGCAGGTCCCCAGTGAGCTGATAGACCTGAAGGCGCGAGCGAGGAAGATGCTCGAAGGTGGTATTGATGCTGCTCGTGTTGTTCGATCTTCGATAATGACCTGTAGGATGTGAAGCTGACTCAAGCACTAGAGCTCGATCCCAAATCAAGAGAGAGATTAACAGAAGGGATTTGATAGTGAAGGATAAGGTGGAAGAACAAAGAGTAATCGATAAGATGGAAAAGGGATTGAGAAGAACGAGAGGAGAAGCAGAATGGGGAGAAGAACAGAGGAGGAGGAGGAGGGATAGGAAGAAGAGAATTCGAGAAGATTGAATTTAACCTGGAATGGAATGGCTGAAGTCGTGGATGAGTGAGTGTAGTCGCCTAGGGATCTGAAGCTCGAAGAGCTCCAGGAATCACAGTCTCAACACCCATCGGAGGTGGAGGTTGGGTAAGGCAGAGCAAGTGCTGTGACACCGGCGTGATCACGCCGATGGAGGAGGAGATGAGCCTGTCACACTCTCTCGGTTTCTCTCTCTCTCTCTCTCGCTCTAACTTTCTGGATATGAATGATAATGGTGGATGATTTGATCGCAAGGGGTAGGGTCCTATATGGGCGATTGGGGCCCATGACAGCAGATGGGGTCACCGAAGGAGGAGTCCGATGACTGGAATTGGTTGGATAAACGGCCAACGGCCGGGCCGTTGGTGCGATTGGCAGAGGAGGAAGGAGGAGAAGAAAGCGACGATGTCGGGTTATGGAAGAAGGTTGGCGCAGGGGGAAGAGAAAGAAAAAAAGAAAAGGAAGAACAGACATGCAATGCACGTGATAAAAAAGAAGAAAATGATTAAATCATTTATTAATATAAATAATTGATAAATTAATTAATAACTAGAATTAATAAATTAATTAAGATATAATTAAATAAATAATTAGATAAGTAATTAAGTAATAATTAAATGATTATATAATTAAATAGCTTAATAAAAAAATTAATTAATAACTAATAATTAAATAAATAATAAATTAGATAATTGGATAAATAGATAAATTTTTATTTTTTTGAATTTAACAATAAAATAAAATATATAGATATAATGAAATAGCATATATTAAATAAGATATAAACTAGGATATAGTGTACAATTTATACCAATATGGTCCCAAAATCCACCTTTTGCATATTAATTCAGATTTTAGCGAAATCAGTGTCGTTTGGTAAATAATGTATAAAACAAACTCTGAAAGTGACTACACCCAATTCATAGTCCATATGGTCGAGTTATGAGGTCCGAGGTCCGGAAAACTTCGGTCACGACTTCGTGGCTTTAGGATTTATGGGCATTTTAACTTAATTTATATTTTTTTATTTTTATGATGATTTTTAGAAATGTATTAGATAAGAAATTAAGTTAAATGGAGCTAAGAATAATTAATTAGAAAATTGGGAAGTTTCTACATATAGTAATAGGGGCCCAAACATCAAAACTCACTTATTTTATTCTAATATTTTTTTGATATTTTTAATAAATAGTATTAGTTATAAAATGAAGTTTAAAAGTGAGTTTGGTCAATTTAGAGTTTTCTATAAATAGTTATGAACCTTGGAAGTTGGGTTTTACGGCTTTTGCGGTTCATTGTAATTAATTATTTATTCATTAAATAATTTTTATGATATTTTCATAAATTAGTATATATTTTTATAAATAAATTTTGTGAAAATGTATTTTGGTTTGAAATAATCTTAATGATAAATAAAATAGGTGAAATATTTACAAGGTGTAAAATGTATGGATGTATAACTATGATCTTGGTTTTCTAACATTATTATGCATTAGGATCCTTATTTCCCCCTACGTATTTATTTTGTCGACCAAGTCAATATTGACTCGATCTCAGGGTTAGGATCAGTATGTATATATTTTATATCAATCCTTCTTTTCTTTTTTATTTTTCTCTTTATGATTTTATTGTGGATAAAATAAGTGCTAAATATATCATATTAATAATTGTGGTTAAAATGTTAATTAGTGAAAATTAGTGAATATTTACATGTATTTTATCAAGGATTTTAGCTAAAATGAAGAATAAAGGCGATGAATCATAGATTCATCATGCATCGTTCTGGAAACTCATCTGAGCCAAGTCGTCTGCTCCATCGTGCACGAGAGCTCGATCACCCTCGCATTGCCGACGAGTCGAGGCAATGACCCGGAGGTGGTTCCACTTCCATCCTAGGCAGACGGTAGGTTAGATCCATTCTACCTTGCAATTCTTTTTTATTTTATTTCAGTTGCGGAACACCATCTTCCAGATCCGCCACCTTCGATATCATCCTCGATCCGATCATCAATCCATCTCCACCTTCATTTTCCCATTATTTCACTTCTACCTTGTGTAGTATGTTCACCTCCGACCACATACAATGGTCAGAGATCTGAAGCTCGATCCCTCACCCTCGACAGCTCTATCGTTTACCATTTCCTGTTTGCATTTGGACCGAGCCCTTGTGCTCGAATCAGATTATGTCTATGCAGATACAGGTCCTTGTAGAGCATAACAACATTCAGCACGAACCTTCTACATAAGATATGGATACAACACCATTTGATCAAGTGAAGCATGGAGAATATACCGGTAGCATGATGTTCAATTGAATCCTTGATGAGCACACGAAGGTCTTAAGCATAACAAATGAAACCTTCAAATCTGAAGTCTAATTGATCCTACACATGAACGAAGCATCTGAAGATCGTGAACACATCATCTGAAGAGCATCAAAATCGAGTCCATAATCGGTCGGAGCAGTATCTCTGACTTGACTCCCTCAAGCATTGCCAGACATATCGAAGACAAGCTGATCAAATCGCATCACCTACGTGCGAAGAAAAGAACATCCGATTGAGATCTGTCACACATAAATGAGGAACCTAAAGATTTCGCTATAGCAGCACCGCCTGGAGATCTGTTCGATTGTGCGAGAACATCTGATCCAGCTGCTTTGCCACCACTTGCGTTTGAAAAGGGGGGAGAACAAATCTCCCCTCCATATCCAACGATAGCCCTTCGATCATATGTGGATCGATGCTCCTCATCTGACCACACATTGTCTTCAGGCCCCCCATTGCAGCACACGTGAGGCGAGATATTTTTTGGGTAAATAGCTCAGAACCCCTTAAACTTTTTGTAATTTTTTGTACATGTCCTAAGTTGCTTAGCTGCACCTGAATGCCATGTGTTTCTCTAAATTTTTGCAAAAATAACCCCATGTAATTACCTTGTTATTAATTGAGCAAAAACTTTTCAACAATCGCAATTAAGCTCTTATCTCCTGCCTTTTGTTTCATTTGATATGCTACTTTGATTAAATTTCTCATTGCTTCATAAATTCATAAAAATTCTAATAGTTTCCTACTAGCTTATTCTCATTCATAAAATTTTTGTTTGCAAAAATAATTTGATTTCTTATTTTAAAAATGGAAAAATAACTTGTTTTTCACTGATTGGCTTTATAATATTCACAAAATTTAAAAAATGATTAAAATTACAAAATAGTGTATATGTCTTTTATTTAATTTTATTTTCATTGAAAATTTTATTTGAAAATTCTTTATTAAAACCATAAAATTTCAAAAACACTCAAAGACCTAAAAAATCATATAAACTCCAAAAATAGTGTCTTGATTTTCTATTTTGTTTATTTCTTATTTGTAATTGTTTTGAGAGATTTAAAAAATCTAAAAATCTTTGAAAATCATAAAAACGGTAAAAATTGACAAAAACATAAAAATATTTTTATTTGAACTGTTTACCTATTTTTACTATATTTGAAGAATACAATAAGAATGGTTGAGTTCTTTATTTACATTTTCTTTTTTGATTTGTTTAAAAAATTAAAAATATAAAATTTTGCAAAATAAAAAATCATTAAACAGTTAAAAATATAAAAATATAAAAAAGGGTTAATATAAAAAATCCTAAAAAAATATAAAAAATATAAAAAGACATAAATATAATAAAAGATAAAAAGAAGAAAAAGAGCCTTTCATTGAATTTTAGGAATTAATAACCCTCGTAAAAATTATTTCCTCTTGAGTACAACCCTGGGAGCTATATCAGGTTAATAAATAGCACACCCACTTTTTTTATTTGGATAAATAATTATTTGATTACTTTGAGGATTTTTACGGGTGAACAACACTTTCACATTGATCATATTTCTTCGTTAAATAAAAAATCAAAACATGCATCGATCTTGTGAAATCCAAATGGCATCATTGATAGGGAGGCACAGTGAGGGTAGCTAGGTCTTATTCTTTGTCACTACGCTTGGTGTTTGTATATATAGTCTGTTTCATTTTATTTGTTTTTTATTTCATTTCACTTCCGCTTCATTTTATTTCTCTATGTTTTTCATAAATTATTTCTGACATATCTCTTGTTTCCTCTTCTACGAGGGCTTGACGAGCAAGGGCGGAGTTCTAGGAGTGCCGATGCACCCGAGTGAAGCGGAGGCCATTCACTACTTCGTCGACTAGCATGAAAGCATAGCTGGTGCAAAAGATTTGGAAGAAGCTTTTGAGAATTTTTGTTTTCTTTTAGTTATTTTTGTTTTTTAATTTATTTGTAATAATTTTCCTTGGCATTTGTCACTTTTTTATTTTCTTAAACATTATACCCTTGTGATTGCGAGGTTTATTCCACCAAGTGCCGGTGCACTTGGGGGATGTCCCTGGATTTTTGTTTTTATTGCCTTTATTTTTATTTATTTCACGAGATTCTTGTGCTTTATCTCATTAGTGTAGATTTTTATTATCTTGGTTTAGTTGGATAAATAATAGGTCCAAATCCCCTCATAAAATTCATGTTCCTAGAGTAGTGTGCACTTGGACTTAGTCAAATAACCGATTCTTTCCCGATAATAGTAGATTCTGCTAGGACGGTTCTCGTGCATCATTTAGGTTAGTTTTTATTTTTATTTTTATTTTATGCACAGATCATATTGTATGTAGAGTGTGGACGACATGTACACATTTTATATCCTTTGCATGCATCATTGATTTCATCGCGCATTGACTTTTCCAACTTCCTTTCCTATTTTTCTCACTTAGGATAAAAAGGAACTTGGAAAATTCATTAGGAGGTTTTATTACTAAAAAAAGTGATAATTAAAATAAAATTGGGAGTGCTAATTGAACTTGATACTTAAAATCAAACGTAACTGATTCACTTCATTGATGTGGGGAGAGCAACCTCCTCATTGTATGCAGGTACTTACCTCTAGACAGAGTGGGTAAGGATATTTCCATAGGGATAGAGACAAATCCCTAGATTTATACCCTAAGCACATGTGTATCACTCTTAGGTACATTGTCGTTGCTATAAGCACTTGTCGCTAACTTTAGAAAATTGTTTTGGTGTGCTATGCCTCTTATCTTCCTTTGTACCCGATATAACTCGCAACCCGGGTAGATGGTTCCATTGTTTGGGGAGGTTTGAGGATATACATTGGACGATGGGGCGACATCACCTTGTGTGTTTGTAGTTAAGTAATTGTTTCCATCAATAAACTCTAAAACTAAAAAGATAACAATCGATCCTTTAGGGTCTCCATTTCACTTGTGTTGGTGAACTGGGGGTTTGCTTTATGTTTATTTATGCTTGATGTTGAGTTGGTTACGTTCTTCTTTAGGTCATTTACAACCACCCTCTATTTTCTTTTCTTTTATCCATCCCTCCCACCTATTATCTATCTTCTTCTCTCATCATTCCTTTTATTTTTCTTGAGTTGTGACGATGGATCGATGTTCGCTTCAATCGGATCTTGCGGCTCCATTTTTTTACCCCCATCATCATCATCCACCATGTCTTGAGGTTGGAACTTCGACTGTCTCTCGTCCCTTTCTTCATCTTCTCTTTCTCTTTCTTTGTTCCCTCCCATTCCACTTTCTATTTGTACATACTGGGCATGCTGAGCTAAGAGTTGAGGCCCGTGGAGATGACACTGAGCAGATGCGAGACCCCAGAAGATTTTATGTTGGAATGAATGTGCATTCATTGGGAGATATTGTTGAGCAGTCAGATTTGGTAGCGCAGTGAGTTTATACTTTGAATCTATCCATTTTAGATTAGGTGTTCATTAAGATGTTGCCGAAGTTTTCAAGGCATGTGCATGAGGAGCCTGATTTTCATCTCCATGAGTTTAAGGAGATTTGTGATTCCCGGGCATATTCAGTCATCGCTGATGGCCTTCCCTTTCACACTTCAAGGTAGATATATGATATGTCACAGACATTTGAGGAGGAAGATAGCTACACGAGGTGACCTACGAGTATTGTTTTGCAGAGATTTTATCCCCATTGTAAAGCAGATTTGATGCGATCTATCATCAGAGATTTTACACATGACCCCTAGGAGCTATTGTAAGATTCATGGTTGAGGTTTCTTGACCACCTGAGGAGATTTCCAGATCACAGAATTTCGAAGTATGACCTTGTAAAGATCTTCTATAGGGGAATGACCGCCAAGCAGTAGACACTAATCGACGCCTCGTGTGGTGGTCCACACCATAGTCTTGATGTTGATACACTTTGGATTATCTTTGGAGAGATTTCTGATATCTCGTTGACTTCCAAGTCTTCACCAGATGATTTAGTTGGGACAATACACAAGGGAGATGCAAAACCGGTCATATATGATATATTCATGATGATCTAGAGCACACACACTAGCCAGTGGACATGGATATCGATGCCGCAGAGATGATGGACGATGAGATAGTCACGAAGCCATGCATACCAGTTCTTTCGATATTCCAAGAGATGGATCGTGAGCTCACGTTGCTTCAGATGTTCTTTCAACCATTCCAGTTTCCATGTCAGAACCAGCTAGATTTCGTTCCTCAGAGGCACTTCCCATATTCTTGTGGATGTTTTGGACCATTTCAGCAGCTAGAGCGAGATGAGGGACATCATTTTGATTTGTCAGACATTGATAGTACTATATGCGAACCTTTCATCTTCCCGCGTGACAAGATCGATACAGTTTCTAAGGACCAGATGATTGTCAGCATTGCCCCAGTTCAGATTCCTTCACTCTAACATGTCAATGATCTCTTTAATATTGACCTAGTTTTCTTTGAGCCTGATATTTCTAATGCATTGGATGGTTTTTCTCTAACTTCGAGAGAGAACCAGTTATTTGAGTTTAATCGTTTGTTCTCTTCCTCGAGGCAATCTGATTTTTCCCATCTCCCTAAGGGTTATCTATTGGTGATTAGTTCTTTGTACTCGATTTCGTTTCTTGGGAGTGCATCCGATCTATCGGATCATGAGATCGAGTCATTCTGAGTCTGAGTTGTCTCTCCTCGATGATCCTCGCGAGGATGAGACATGTTTGGAGATATTCTTATGATTATCTGATTTCTCTAAATTATGTACATCGGATATCGATTTTCTTAGTGAGTCTCCTGATGTTGACTTTCCATACCTTTTAGAGACCGTGATTGACGTGGAGGATTCCTTGACTGATCCTTCTTTCTCCACGTTTGATTTTCTCGTCTCTACCCTTTCACTCCACTCTGATATTGAGCTGATGATTTCATTTGTGCTACTAGTTCCTAATTTTATTTTCTCATCTATTTACCCGATTGTAGACACCTACCTGATTGCATACTAGGGTGTCATCGTTTACATTGTTGACTCCGTTGTTGTTCTCAAACCGATACGACAACGATAGTACAATATTCGCCTTACAGATGTCGTCTTGAACCTCGATACTGCTTCGTCCAAGCCTTTGCGCCCAGCTAGGGGTGTAAACTATAACGCTTGTTGAGAGGCACCTTAACATTGTCTACTTTGTATATATGTGTTTAGCCTTGATTTGTTCTTTGTTTCTTCTATTTGTTGTTTTACACCCCAGGTCTCGCTTAGGATTGTCGTCTCTATACTTAGGATATAATTTATCCTAAGTATAGGGGGTGTAGACACCGAGTTATTCATTTTTGTTCCATTTCACTACTCCTGTTGTTCCCTATATTTAGTAATCTTTTACCCTAAGTATAGGGGAGTGATGGCGTTCATTTTATCTTGTAGTTTTCGTCTAAGTTTCTTCTGTTCTCTCAGTTGTCTCTCAACTATTGATATTCTTTTCTATACTTCAGGATATTTACCCTAAGTATAGGGGGGCAAGTCGAGTCATTTATTTCGTGTACATTATCTCTTCGGTCTTCCCCGTCTGTACAGTCTTCTATACATAGGATTAATTGATCCTAAGTATAGGGGGATGACCGACTTCTATTCATTTTATTCTTTTATTCTTTGAGTCATTGTAGCATAGGATTCTTTTCGCTTTTCTATAATTAGCACGAGTTATGTCATGCTTTATCGCTTCTTGGTCACTATGAGGACATAGTTCGAGCTAAATATAGGGGTGTCTAATATATTGTATATATTCTTTAGTCATAACTCATATTTTATTGTGTTTAATAATATGTCTAATAAATTTGAAATATTTTTTTTTGAAAAAATATTTGTAAAGTGTTTTGTAAAATTCTTTGTAAACTCTTTTGTAAATTATTTTGTAAAATATTTTATAAAACTATTTGTAAATATTTTGTAAAATACTTTATAAAATATTTGTAAAAACCTTTGTAAAGTATTTTTATGAATTTTTTGTATTTTTTTATAAAAATCATTTTGTTTGTAAAATATTTATAAATTATTTTGTATCAAAATTATTTATATTGTACAAATGTTTGTAAATTACTTGAAAATAAAATGTTTGGAAAATCAGTTTATAAAATATTTGTATATTTTTTGTAAAACTTTTTGAAAATGATTGGTAACATATATTTTGTAAAACATTTTGTAAATTTTTTTCTAAATTATTTATAAAATATTTTGTAATTGTTTTGTAAAATTTTGTAGAAATAGTGTCCAAACTTTGTGTAAAATATTATGTCATGAGGAATATAAATTATGGGTATATAAATTGTTTGTAAACTTGTTGTAAAATTCTTATATAAATATTGTAATTATTTGTATTCTTCTTTTGTAAATAAAATTCTCTGTATAAAAGTTGGAACTAAAACTTGTATATAAAATTCTTTAATAAAAGTTGTATATAAAATCCTTTTGTAGAGAAAATTCTCTTGTATAATTTGTATATAAACTTGTAAATAAAAATTCTTTTTGTAAAATCTTATATAAAATTCGTATAATTCTTGTATACAAATTTTTGTAAATGTGTATAGAATCTTTGTGAACTTTTGTAAGTACTTATAATTCTCTAACTCTATTAAAATACATAAAAATTAAAAAAAATAATAAAATCCTTAAAAATTTGCAGAAGTTCTCTGAACACCTCTTAATTTTTTTGATTCTTTTCTTCTTTTTTTTGAAAAAAAGTATTTCCTTGCATTTGCTCACATTTTTCAAAATGAATTGACTAAACTAGTCCGGATTAAACTCGAAGAATGGAGCTTAGTTAAGACCTTAATCCACTTAATTTCATAGGAACCTTATTAGAACTAGAGTTGAGACTTTTCAGGTCGAGCGACTTAATTCTTTTAGTCCACAGGACTATGTTCACATGTCATCTTGATTGGTCTAAGTAGAATATTTCATACACACGCATGATTCTTTTAGACAGTGACCTAACTTGGGCACACACCTTGCACATAGCTCAACACTGGTGATGTGGCAAGGGGTAGAATCCTCTGACAAGAGACGCATGCGAATGGAAACATACGTAGTCAGCTTGAGTGGCCAGTGTGCCCCAACCTAGTCTAGTGGCATGGACGTCTAAAGACGAGAGCTATGAATTGAAATAAAAGTTCGTATGAGGGATGGTCTGCTGGCATAATTTTTGCTAAGACCCCAAAACATGGGCGGAAAGAAAGATTCTATATCTACCGGAGCACAATAAGATCAATGCAGTGCAATATTTTTTCCAACAAATAAGAATCAAATGTATTCCAATAAAGTAAAAGAAAAAATAATAATGACCACAATGGTCCAGCTTCAGAGAACCTGCAAATCTTAGTGGAGACTTGGCTACACTGGCCGACTTCATAATAAGATGTGGCTACACTGGCCACACTCCAATTCTCTTCTTATTCTTCTATCTTCTCCCCCTTCGATTATGTGCACAACATGTACCTGACCTTAGAATTAAATACTAGGCTCCTCGAGGAAAGAGTACACCTTGCTAAGAGAATATTGTTCTTTGTCACTTCTGATGTGATGATCTATATTTCGCTTACATGGTACAAGTAAGATTCATAGTCACAAGAATTTACGTATGAAGACTTGTTCTGACCTGACTATCAAGGTGAACTGAATAGAGACTTGTGGAACTTAAAGGTCATTGAGTCTTAAATCCTATTCCAAACAAGGTTCCGCCAAACTAATAATCCAAAGGTCGGATCGAGCTCCATACTTTGATTTATGAAGATAAGTTTAAAAGTCAAAATTGTATTACGTTCTTTCCTTTTTCTTTTCATATTTTCATTTTTCATGTATCCATAGAGTAAGGGTTTGCTAAGGAACTACTAAAGGTAAAGGAAAGGGGAATGATGAATCCATGATACAACATCTTTAATCTTTTATTTTAGCTTAAAATCCTTGGCAAAACATTTGTAAATAATAACTAGTTATCATCTTTTATCATTCAACGCTCGTTTGTTATTATTTTATATTTAGCACTTATTTACACCAAAATAATAGAATAAAGAAGAAAAGAAAAAAAGAAGAGAAAGAGAAGGATGTATATATAAAGTAAATATAGAATGACCCAAACTTCGAGACCAGGACAAGCATAGGGATGGTCGAAAAGGAATAAAGTAGGGGAGATAGGGTCCATAACTTATAGTAATTCCAGAAAACCAAAGCCACATTCTACATATACATCATTTTTTCACCATGTACACATGTTCACTTATTTTATTTATTAATAAAATGACCTCAAATAAAAATATTTCCTTCATCAAAGTGGTTTGTAATAATATTTATTAATTAATAAAAATATCACAAAATTATTTAATGAATAAATGAATAATTACGATGACCGAAAAAATCACAAAAGTCAAGTTTCAAGGTTCATAATAATTTATAGAAAATTTTAAATTTACCAAACTCACTTTTAAACTTCATTTTGTAACTAACACTATTTAATAAAAATATCAAAAAAATCATAGAATAAACCATGTGAGTTTTGGCATTTGGACCCCTTTGTATATATGTACTACATGTATATAAAATTTTTTATTTTTATAAAATTCTTACTAAATCCAATTAACTTAATTCTATTCTATATTGTTTATAAAAATGATTATGAAATTAAAATAATATAATCTAAAAATAATTGTGAATAAATACCAATAAATCTCAGAACCAAAAAGCTATAAAGCCTAACTTCTAAACCTCATAACTCGGTCATATAAACTTTAAATTGGATGTACTCACTTTTAAAGTTCATTTTATAAAATTATATACCAAATAAAAGTGATTTAATTAAAACATATTTAATATGCAAAACGTAGATTTTAGGAGGTATACTTGTATACATGTATTTTTTATTTGTTCTGTTTATTTCTTTCTTTGTATTTTTTCATATATTATATGTTTTATATTATATATATATTGTATTTTATTTATGTAAAATGCAAAAAAAAGCAAAATAAAAAATAAACAAAAATTAAATATTGCATTTATTGAATATATATCATCTACTATATTGTCCTTAGCTTTATTTAATTAACTTAATAAATTAACTCGCAAAAATAAAATAAATATATATATTTAATTATTTAAAGTATTTTTAAATTAATAAAATATTAAATACTTAATTATTAGTAAAAATAAACAATTAAAAATCAAATTGTTGTATATAGGTAATACTTGTAAATAATTGTATTTCTATTATTTAAATTATTGAATTTAATTTACTAAAAATCACAAAAAATGATTTATTAATTTATAAAAATTTTTTAATTTCTTAATTTTGTAATTTAAAACTATTTTCTATTTTATTCTAATTATTTTTCAATTTATTCTGATATTTTGTCTTCTAGTCTGTTTTGTCTTTTTCCTCGGGCTGCTCCTATTGGTCCAAACAACTTTGTGGACCTCCAGTCAACTTCCCCCTCCATCCTTGACCCGAATACCTGTGGTCAACACGCCTTCTTCATGGATTTTTCTCCATCACCTCCAACATTGTTTTGACCCGATTTCTTCACCCAGTTGAAGTCCATATATCTGTGATTTTTGCCCATGTATTTTTCGCCTCGACTAGCATTGTTTCGCATGCTTTTTTTTGAATTTCGTTGTCTCATATTTTAAAAAGGATGGATCTGCTCCATTTTCTCATCTTTGGCCATTTTCCTTCCCCTCTCCGGTGAGCTTCGAGGGATTGCGAGGAGGTGATAGGCCCGGTGTGTTTCTCCTTCGTTGTAGTGAGGGTTGGGTTTGATTTGGCATTGATCCGACGATCCCTCTAAGCTCCGTTGTCTGCTTCGCCGCACGTGAGATCTCGAGCCCCCTTGCATTGCCGGCTAGTCGAGACAACAACCCGAACCTCCAGCCTAGAAAGCCACTTCATCCATCACGAAATCTTAGGTTAGATCCATTCTACCTTGCAATTCTGTTCGATTTTATTTCAGTTGTAGAACACCATCTTCCAGATCCGCCACCTTCGTTCTCATCCTTGATCCGATCATCAATCCATCTTCACCTTTGCTTTCCCATTATTTCACTTCAACCTTGCGCAATCTGTTCACCTCCAACCACACACGGTGGCCAGAGATCTGGAGCTCAATCCCTCACCCTCGACAGCTCTGTCGTTCACCATTTCCTGTTTGCATTTGGACTGAGCCCTTGTGCTTGAGTCGGATTGTGTCTATGCAGGTACAGGTCCCTGTAGAGCATCGCAACGTTCAACACGGACCTTCCGCATCAGATCTAGATGCAGGACCATTTGATCTCGTGAAGCACGAAGAATAGACCTGTAGCATGATGTTTGATCGAATACTTGTTGATCACATGAAGGTATGAAGCGCAACAAATGAAACCTTCAGATCCAAAGTCTAATCGATCCTCCGTCTGAACGAAGCATCTGAAGATCGTGAACACATCATCTAAAGAGCATCAAGGTTGAGTCGATCACCGGTCCGAGCAGTGTCTCCGATATGATTCCCTCAAGCATCGCCGGATATATTGAACACAAGTCGATTTGATCGCATCACCTGCATGAAAAGAATACAACATCTGATTGAGATCTGCTGCACCTAATCGAGGAACCTAGAGATTTCACTACAGCAGCACTGCTAAGAGATCTGTCCAATCGTGCGAGAACGTCTGATCCAGCCACTTAGCCACAACTCGCGTTTGAAAAGGGGGAAGAACATATCTCCCCTCCAGATCCAACGAGAGCCCTCCGATCATCCGTTGATCGACACTCTCATCCAGCCACGCGTCATCTCCAGTCCGCCCACAGCCCGTCGCTTAGGACCCTCACGTACATTGCACGTGAGGCAAGATATTTTTTGGGTAAATTGCTCTGAAGCCTTTAAACTTTTGTAATATTATGTACATGTCATAAGCTTCTTAGCTACATGTGAATATCGCATGTTTCTCTGAACGTTTGCAAAAATAACTTCGTGTTATTCCTTTGTTGTTAATTGAGCAGAAACTTTTCAGCAATCTCAATTTAGTCTTATCTGCTACATTTTGTTTCATTTGCTATATTGCTTTGATTAAATTGTTCATTGCTTCATAAAATTCATAAAAATTACAATAGTTTCTGCTAACTTGTTCTCATTCATATATTTTTTGTTATCGATAATAATTTGATTTCTTATTCTTAAAAATTCAAAAACAACTTATTTTTCACTGATTGACTTTATAAAATTCATAAAAATTTTAAAAAAATATTTAAAAATACTAAAAAAATAATGTAGATTGTTTTAAATAGTTTTATTTTAAAAAATTATTTAAAAATTCTTTAAAAAACCATAAAAATTCAAAATCACTCAAAAACTTTAAAAACATATAAACTCATAAAAATACATTTTGATTTTGTTAGAAAGCTTAATAAAACCTCTTTATTTTAAAATTTTTTCCAGAATTTTTGATTTTATTTTATATTTTTAAAATCCAAAAATAGTGTCCTGCTTTTTTATTTTGTTTATTTCATATTTTTAATTATTTTGAAAATCTTAAAAATCTGAAAATATTATAAAAAATCATAAAAATGGTAAAAAATTATCAAAAAATCAAAAATATTTTTATTTTAATTTTCTGCCTATTTTTACTATATTTGAAAAATACAAAAAGAATGGTTGAGTTCATATATTTTCTTCATTTGTTTTCTTTTAGAAAACTAAAAATATAATAAATTTGTAAAATTAAAAATCATTAAAAAATTGAAAATCAGATAATATAAAAAGGTAAATATTGAAAATCACAAAAAATATAAAAAGCATAAAAAGACATAAAAACAAGAAAAGGAGAAAAAGAAGAATAAGAGGCTTTCATTGATTTTTAGGAATTAAAAACCCTCATAAAATTATTGCCTCCTTGAGTTCGACCTTGGAGCTATACCAGGTTAAAAAAATAATAAATCCATTTTCTTTTCTTTATTTCGATAAATATTTATTTATTTATTTTGGGCATTTTTACGGGTGAAAAACGACACTTTCACATTGATCATATCTCTTCATCAAATAAAAAATCAAAGCCTGCATCGATCCTGTGAACATCATACTGCCTCTTATCCATTTTTTAGCTTGATTCATGGCTCGAGGATGGTTGCTTCCTTCAGCAAACCTCTGTAGGGCTTGATCAAGCATCACACCATGCTTTGATCGTCCTTACTCGATCACGCAAGCTCCCAAAATCCCATGATCTTTACCTACACATTCTTTGTGTACAAATAAAACCAGGTCAGCTCTCTTTTGACTTTTAATCCTTCCTTCACCCTCCGTAACCCCATAGGACTCCCTTGCATTGTAGCTCCAGTGAATTTGGAGATCCCAAGCTTACTGGTGAGGACAAGTAGGTGAGGAACCAGTCCACCACCGCTCAGCTTCCTTGCTCCAGCGGAGGTCCTTCTGCTCTTCAGGTATGAGCTATTTTATTTTTGTATTTTTATTGCATTCTATTTCCTTATAGTAGTATAGTCGTTAGTTTCATCATTTAGGAGCTAGATTAGGTTAATTTCTTGATTTGTCGATCGCTGGAGCTTAGTCTCTAGCTTAAGTTTACTGTGATTCGTTGTGTCTCGACCCACCATTTTACCCTACCTTCATTCCTCTGTGTATTCTACGCAAAACCCCCTTGTTTCCACCTTTGATTCTGCATGAATCAAGGTTGGTCGAGCTCCTCTCCGTCGCCTTCACTGGAGCTCACTCGCCTGTGCATATCACCTCGCTTTCAGCTCCAAGCACTAGTCGAGGTGCTTTGCCTCGAGCCTTCGAACCTTTTTGTGCAGGTATTGGACATCTACGAACCACCTGGAGATAAATCAAAGCCCTAGGTACCTCAGAGCTCCGGGCCCCCTCTGATGGGGCCCGAAACCCATTGAACCCATCTACCGGTGTGGGAAAATCCCAAGAGTCGATTGCACCCATCAACGAGGAAGGAGGAGGCCTGAGGACAGAGATATTGCATATCGAAGCCAACATCCTCACATATTCTTCATAGTTATTCCATCTACATTCCTCCCACCCTCGTCGTCGGATCAAAGATAAGACCCAAATCTAATCTGGGCCATCCAATATTTGTTGAAGCGTTGAGGGTCAACAGTCGCCTGATCATGAAGTCTACCACGTGGCAAGCTCTGTGCCTTTGGATCCCGCATTGAGGGGTAAATATCATCGAGCCCCATCGAATTTTGTATTTTACATTTAAGTCTTGTAAATATTAAATAATGTTCAAATACTTTTGTAATATTTATAAGAAGGACCCCCAACTTTGTTATACTTATAGAAAGGTCATGTGTCAAGTCACCTCACTTCCCCGCGTACGTAAGGGACATGGGTATCTTGCATAGAAAAACCTACGGCTTCCTTTCTTTAGTTTTAATATTTAAATTTGTAATATACATGTAAAACTTGTGTGTATTTTGCATGGAACACCTCAGATTGTATCTTGATTACAAAAATACCCCTAACAACTTGTATATTTATTTCTTTGCATTTTAATTTTTGTAAAGTAGATCCTATACAGAAAATATTATGAGAAAAGTATAGTAAACATTTGATCTGATGCATGTTCATGCCATATTTTTATTTAGGTTTTTATTGTATTTTCCTGTTTATTAAAAAAAGAAGAGGAGCTAAATATTCCCTTCTTGTTTTTAAAATACAAGAAAAAAATATAGTACATATTAGTATATATTATAACTCCAGACAAAAAAATATTAAAAGAAAACACTAAAAATTATAAAACCCTAAAAAACTCATAAATATCAATAAAAATTCTATAAAAATAAACAAATACTTTATATTTCTTATTTTATTTATAATATATAGTATATATTAAAAATAGTTTTGGAAAATTTTTGGATTCATTTTCTATTTTTAAAACCCAACAAAAATTCAGCCTAATTATCTATCTCATTGTTTTGTACATTTAAATACTTGAAAAATACATAAGAATTAAAATATATAATCTAAAAATAGGGAAAAACTAAAAAGCATAAAAATAATTTATTTTCTGAATTTTGACTATATATGGCTATATTAAAAATTATGATACCCTATATATACTAAATATATCTTATATTACTTATATACTATATATTCTTATTATTATTACTTATAAATACCTGTTATATATTTAAAACCCTTAAAAAATAAAAAGGATTATTCTTGTATATATTTATCAATGTACATCTTTTGTAGAGTATAATAAAATTTATCCCATATTTATTTACTGTTTTATCTTTATTGTGGATTGATTGTTGTCTTAGTTGATCGATTGACGTGTCGAGAGTCGAGAGAGGGTCGATACAATGATTATCGGATCCAACTTGTCAGACACCGCAGGCTCCTCCGAGATCAGACGTTAGACATCGCTCATCAATCAAACTAACCAGATCCAAATGAGCGATAATGGTCAAAATTTAAGTTATGTGTCACTCTAAATCAAGTATCATGAACTCCATAAGTCTTGTGTGATGTAAGGGTGTCAGAGATAAAACCACCTTTTAGTTAGCAGATTTTATTTTATTTTATTTTATTTATTATTATTTTTAAAATTAATTTTGAGCAATGTCAAATAACTTCTTTAATTATGTACAAAACGTTTTACAAAATAATTTTTAATAACAGTTGCACTCTATTTACAAGATGTTTGCAAATTATTTTTACAAAACATGTCAAAATAATTACTAAGAATTTTCAAAATATTTTACAAACATTTTCAAATAACTTGATAACTCTCATACCCTTAGTCCATTATGTGATATCAAAACATTCAACATTGGAGGTATGGATACATTATGTATGAAATACACACGCACACACCCCTATGCTTAGCTTGTACTCTATCCTCATGGCACAAAGTGAGATAAAGAGCATAGCTCGTACTCAATATAGTGAAGGAAAACTACACGAGAATACTAAGTCTTTATTTATTTCAGCAATTAGCCTTAATTATATATAAAGTATGTAATATTAATACATTTAGTTAATTGTTAAATTAATTGAATAGACCAAGATAGATTGTTAACTAATCAACATAATATTTATGAATATGAAATTCAGCATTAAACCTCGCGCATGCATCACAATTACTGGGAATAAGTGATCGCAACGAGAACGTTACAAATATAATTAGGGGAAGTTGTAACATACCTATACACAGTTACACATCTAAAACTCACAAAGTGTGAAAACGTGTTATAGGCGTGGGAGATTACTGCTTGATATAACTTAAACCTGAGCATTCTGGGTGGTTGTTGAAGGTTCATTTGGGCCGTATCCAATAAGTTGTTATGATTAGTTCCCTTGATAATGATTCGGGAACCTAAGTTCGAGACATTACAATATGAAAGGTGTGTTGGGTTTGGAATGAAGGTAACATTTGGGTGCTTATAGATGCTGAGGTACATATTGATGTCATCACAAATGAGGTAGGTATGACTTATGGTAAACATAAGAACATCTGCCCATTCCGTTACTCTATAGGGAAACTTTATAGATACAACTAAGAAGGATATGCAGTAGTAGATGACAAGGACTTTCAGATAGCTTCAATGAGATACTTCTCTTTTTGAGAATTCGTCGATGATATAATTATGTATGTATGTAATCATTTTATCTTTATGTATTATTTCTCTTGTTGCATTACATGATAATCTTAGCATGCATGTGTGGTACTTTTTAACTATATGCTATTGGGCTAGACAGTAGATCAAGTTATGGGTTCTTATCCCAGTTAATGTGAGCGGAGGATTTCCAACAGAAGTGAGTTCAATCATTTGATCAACCAATGATCAGTACAGCAAATGCAAAAGTTGGGTTGATTCCATACATGCGTATGGATTATATGCATTGTGTTTTCAAGCTTCGAACATGCATGTGTTATATCTGCGTCTACGTACAGATAGTGTTCATGTTCGAGCTCTGCTTAAACATAATTTTCTTTTAAAAAAAATAAAAAATGGTCAGTGCTGCTAAAAAAATAGAACATAAGCAGTAGATGGGTTTGTGCAGACAACAGCATATCGATCGTCCGAGCAAAAGACCCCAACTGTGGTCATCAGGAGGACATTCCCCCAAGATCTCCACGCCATCCCCATAGCACAGCAGCAGTACCGGTCCAATTCCAATACAAGGGACAAAACTAAGATCAATATGTGGTCAGAGAGTATTTTGCAACAGTCTGAAAACCATTCAGACACACATAATTGCATTGCATTGCATGGCATTGCATGTACCCCCACAGCATCCAAGCAGACTTATGACCACACCACTCTTTCTCTCTCTCGAAAGAAAGAGAGAAGGGAAGGCTTGCAGCTAAAGATAATGATGTGATAATATGCAGGGGTGGATGTCCCTCATCCCAAGGCATCACATGCGTGCAAATATATGACACTGTCAGACCATCGCAGAGAGAGAGAGGGAGAGAGAGAGAGGAAGCTCTCTCCTTTATCGAAAATGCCTTCTGCCATCAGAACAGAACCCCCATCTCTCTCTCTCTCTAGCTTTCTCTCTCTTGATGCTTCTTGGTCTTCTTCTCCTTGTTCGTCCACTGCCATATGCATTCTCCCTTCCCAAGGTTAAACAAAGTCTTTCTTAAGCTTAACCTCTTGTACTCTCTCTAGGGTTTAGGGTATGCGGGCGCCGCCTCTCTCTCGGGGTGCCCACTCCGGCATGCACCGCCCTCCTCCACCTCCCCCACCACCCCCTCCTGATCCCCGTCACGACCCTGAGCCACCTGTTCCCTTCGTTCTTCCCTCCCCTCCTCCACCACCTCCCCCTCCTCCGCCTACTCCAGTTCCCTCTCTCGCCGCGAACTCCCCTAAGCCATCTTGGAGGGACGTCTGTGGCGCTCCTCCTCCGGACGCATCTTCAAGGCCTAGGCGTATGGCCTTCTCTCCGCCGGTCCTCCTGGAGGGTGAGGAGGTGGCTTTCATTTCCGAAGGCGAGGCCTCCATTCTGGATAATTCGTGGAGGTTCACCTTGGTCTTCTACGTCCTGGGTAAACGCCCTTACTTCAATCATCTCTCGAATTTTGTTAACAAGGTCTGGAAGCCCTCTGGGGAGTGCAAGTTGTTCCCCAGACCCAATGGTTTTTATTACCTCCGCCTCTCTTCGGAGGAGGATTGTCTACGCATCTTAGCTGGAGGGCCGTGGCTCTTCCAAGGCCGCCTCATGGTCATCCGCCGTTGGGAAGCGGGGTGTTGCCTGGAGAGAGATCTTCTCTCCGAGATACCTCTCTGTGTTCGCTTTCATGGTTTGTGCCTGGGGCATACTTCTGACTTCGTGCTCAACAAACTTGCGAGCCTCATCGGGACGCCGCTCTTCATGGATGCGGCTACCGCTGCTGGCCAAAAGGACGGATACGCGAGATGTTGTATCTCCGTCCATGCATCCAAGGTCATCTCGCCATCGATTCCCCTCGTCTTCTTCAGTGGCCAGCGACAACAGATTGGCGTGGAGTTGGAATGGAACCCGCCACGATGCGATTTATGTACATCGTTTGGGCATCTTCCGAAACACTGCCCTTTCTCCCCTTTGCCTCCCTCCAGGCCCTCACCTTCTGGTTCGGTGGTCAGGGAGAACTCTTCATTACAGTCGGATGCTGATATTATCACTGATGAAGCCATGGTCAGCCCGCCAATGGGGGCCCCCAGCTCTACTGAGGCTAATGCCCAACCAATTCCTCCGCCCCCTGACAAGTTGCCTCGTCGCCCCCCTAACCCCCCCTTCTCTGGCGGGTCCAGAGCCCGGGTCAAAAGACTAATTTCCGCAGCAAAACGCCAGAATCGCAAAGGTGCTACAAAATTGTTGGATGTCGGGATTGATCTTAACAACCCCGCCTGTAGTCATGGCCAACATTGTGGAGTTAACATTCCACTGCCTCCGGACGGCGGGTGTTCGGCCCCAGTGGGTAGTTGCCATTCCAATGGTGGTGGCCAACCCAATGCCGGTGGTCGCTGCTCAACCCAATCCCACCACCAGGAGGAGGCCCAACCAGCTGCGGATTCTATCCCTGTTGTGATAGCGGAGCCCAACTTGGTTTGGACAGTGGAATCTCATAAAAAGAAGAAGGCCAGCAGGCCTCCCAGTGAAGCTCGGGGCTCAGTCCCCACCCACACCCTCTCTTGATGTCTATTGCGGTCTGCAACACCAGGGGTCTTAACAAGCCCCGCAAGATGAGGTCCCTTCTTAAAGAACTTCGCTCTAAGCGTGCGGAACTAATTGGTTTGGTTGAAACGAAAATTAGGCCGAGATCAAGAGAGTCATTTGCAGCCCTCATCACTAAAGGCTGGTCCCACTGCCATAATAACACTAATCTTGGCCGAATATACTTCCTCTGGCGGGAAGACTCGTGGTCCTGCACGGTTTTGTGCTCCTCCTCCCAAGCCCTCACCATGGAGTGTGTCAATAAGGGCGGTTTCTCCATGGTGATTTCAGTGATTTACGGGGACAACTGTGTTGTTGCACGCAAAGACCTTTGGAACCAACTCGTTCAGTTGAACGTCCAAGTTAAGGCGCCTTGGCTGGTCATAGGCGATTTCAACACCGTTAGGTACTCAAGTGAGAAGATGGGGGGCCGCCCGCCATGTTTTTCCCACATGCAAGATTTCAATGATTGCATTAATATGTGCTCCCTACTTGAGATCTCCACCAGCGGCAATCCTTGGTCTTGGTCTAATTCATCGCTGGGCCCCTCTAGAATTGTTGCCAGGCTGGACAGGGGCCTCATCAATGATGCATGGCTCACCTCTCTCCCCCAGTCAAAGCTCCACTATTCACCTATTCCTTCTAGTGATCACAACCTCATGACGGTTGAATTCGCGGGCCCTAACCTTCGTCCCAAACCGTTCCGGTACTTTGACTATTGGGCGGCCAGGGATGGCTATCACGACGTGGTGCGGGACGCTTGGGAATCTGCGACCCATGGCAACCCGCTCTTCAAAGTCATTGCCAAACTAAAAAATGTGAAAGCTGCGCTAAAGGCTTGGGCGGCCAAAGAAGCGAATGTGTTCGTGGAAAAGAGAAATGCTGAGACATGCCTCAACCTCTTGAATGATGCTCTAGCCTCAGACCCTCTGGATCCTTGTTTGGCTAACCTGGAGGCTGAGGTCAAAGATTACATCCTCCGCATTGACGAGGATATTGAATCCGTATGGAAGCAAAAGAGTAGAGTTGATTGGCTTACTTTGGGGGATCGTAACACGGGCTTCTTCCACCGCGCTACCAAAGTCCGTATCAATACCAACCAAATTCACTCTCTACTGGGTCCCAATGGCCAAATCATTGACCAACCATCGGAGCTCTCCTCCATGGCCGTCAGCTACTTTCAGGACCTCCTCAGCCCTAGCATGCCAAGGCCTCCCCTTGAGGTGCCCCCACCACCCAAGCGCCTCCTTTCCGCTGAAGCACGATCATGGCTCGTTCGTCCCTTCACCGAGGAAGAAATTAGGAGTGCGCTGCACTCCATTTCTCCCTCCAAAGCACCTGGACCAGATGGTTTCAACGTTGGCTTCTTCTCTAGACACTGGCCAATGATCAAGGAGGACATTTGCGCTGCCATGGATTTCTTATACCGGGGGGGTCATATGGTCAGACAGGCGAATCATACCTTCCTCTCGCTGGTCCCCAAGTCGTCTTCGCCGGCTGGTTTGGGTGATTACAGGCCCATCTCCTGTTGTAATGTGATCTACAAAATATTTGCCAAGCTTCTGGCCTCCAGGTTGTCGGTGGTCCTTCCACACTTAGTCTCGCTCAATCAAGCAGCATTCATTAAGGGGCGCTCTATTGGGGACAATATCCGTCTGGCTCAGGAACTGCTCCACGGCCTTGACCGAAGACACAACCGTAACAAGGCTTGCGTTAAGATAGACCTCACTAAGGCCTTTGACTCCATCGAGCATAAGTTCATCTTGGATGGTCTTTCCGCCATGGGCTTCGATGACATTTGGGTTGGGTGGATTGCTAATTGTATTTGCACCACCTCCTTTTCGGTTATGGTCAACGGATCCCCGGCTGGTCTTTTTCGTGGTACTCGGGGGCTGCGTCAGGGGGACCCCTTGAGCCCACTACTGTTTACTATCGGGCTTGAATCCCTCACTGGCCTTGCTGATCTCGCATCTTCATTAGGGCTGCTTGTGCCTCTGGGTAGGGGCAGAACCAAGGCCCCCTCGCACCTCATCTATGCAGATGATCTCCTGTTCTTCTGCAAAGGTTCTGCCCGTTCACTTGCTGGTGTTCGGAATATTATGGACGACTTCTATAAGATCTCGGGACTCAAAATGAACGCACGAAAGTGCAAACTATTTAGATCTAAATGTTTCCAGGGTGGCTTTGGTACTAATCTCACGCTGGGCATGCTCTCCCAGCGCCTGCCAACTATGTACCTGGGAATCCCAATTCATCCCTCCTATGCGGCCAGGGGTAATGGTTCGGCTTTGGTCGATAAGATCTCGGCCCAACTTTCGAGATGGAAGTCCACTTCCCTCTCTATGGCTGGGCGCCTTCAGCTACTCAAGTCTGTGACCTCGGGTACCCTTCTCTACTGGGCCAACGGCACCATCCTCCAACACCGTTCAGTGCAGAAGATTGATATGCTATGCGCAAATTTCCTTTGGGGTCGCAGTAGACATGATATTTCATGGCTGACCATTTGCCGACCCAAGAACCAGGGTGGGCTTGGTCTACGCTCGCTTTCCTCCATCAGGGATGCCATGCTGGCTTCGTGGACTTGGCGGCTACTCACTGCAGAATCCTCCCTGTGGGCCATCTTCATGCGACAAAAACACCTTGGCGGTTCCTCCTTTTGGGACGCGGCTCTTTCCCCCTCTCATAGTCCTTCTTGGAAAGCCTTGCTTCGCTTTCGTGATGTTATCAGGCCGGCAATTGTGGATGATTCTCTAAATTATAGGTGGTCCCATTCTTCGCGCGGATTCAGCTTCTCTAGTGCTGTGGATTTCCTTTCTCCGACATTAGCGTCCCCGTACTGGTTCCCCATTGTTTGGTCCAAGCATAACCCCCCCAAATGCTCAATCACCCTCTATAGGGCTGTGCTGGACCGTCTACCTACTACTGACAAACTTGCTCGGTTCCATGTTTGCGAACACACTTCATGCTACCTCTGCAGGGGCGAACTGGAATCACACGCTCACCTGTTCTTTGGCTGTCCATTTACCTCTGCCATATGGGTAAACTCTTGTGCTGCTCTTCATCTTCCCACGCCCCCGTACCTTCAACTGGTTGATCTCATCACCTGGATTAATGGATTTTCTAACCAATCCATTCGTCATCGACTCTCTTGCGCTATTGCCGTGGTGGTATGGCATATTTGGAAGGCAAGAAACCAATTGTGGTCAGCATCGACTGTGCAGGAGGCCCTTAGCGCTGATGATATTCTGGAAATCTGTAGCATGGTAGTGAAGATGACCAACTCGCTGCTTTGAACTGGCGGTACTTCGCCTTTGTTTAGCTTTAATTCTCATCAACTGTATACCTTTTCTTTTTGGTCTCCCTATAGGGAGTTTTGGGTGCTTCAACAGATACAATTGTAAACCACACAATTATCAATAGAAAGTTTATTTACTTATAAAAAAAAAATAAACAAAGTCTTTCGGTTGTTCCATAAACTCATGTCCTGAGACTGAGAGCCCTTTCTGTGACCCCCTCACTTAGTGGTCAAGCAAAGCCCCCAACATGTCTGGATATTGGAAAGCCATTATTCCATCCCTTCTCTTTTTTTTCGAGATTATTTATATATATAATGGAATCCCATCATAAAGATAGAGTCTAGTCCTGTCTAGATTCCATCCTAACTATGGAAAGAGAGTTTTTCACTGTGGCTCCTGTTGTCTTTGAAATTACAGCCAGCTCTACCCCTTTATTCTTTGGTTGAAAACAGTTGTATGGATCTTCATATTTTTTATAATATTTTTAACTACATTCAAATAAAAAATTAACATAAAAAATATATTTACAATCATAAAAGTGGTTAATATAACACATAAACAACATGACACCACAGCACATTTATCATTCCAACACTCTCAACCATCCAAACAATTACTATTCACATGATGTTATTCTAGTCCAACCCACCCATGTTATAAAACAGACCTTATTACACTACAACTAGAGATAAGCGTAGGTTCGAGCCCTTCTGATGTAGTGTGACTCGAACCATAGTTCATTTAGTGATAACAAAGAATGGACATCATGAGGGATTTATGAGTATATAAAGCAACGATTTAAAATTGACGATTCCTAGTTAAAAAAGATGGATTATGCAAAACACACGCATGAAGAATGAGAACGAGTGTAGATCATTGTATAGTGAAAAAGTGATGCTACGATGAAGATGTAGGAAGGAGATTCATTATGTGGTTGTTATAAGTAAGAGAAAAAAGACATTTACATGTATAGTTTTTATTTTGAAATAAGAAAGTCTAGAATATTTAATTGGAGAGTGTTGTTACAACAGGAGGCATCTTTTTGTGGTCAGTGTTTGGAAGGGGATGGGTAGCGTCCCCACCTCCCCACAAAGAGAAGGTGAGAAAGGTTAGTGGTTAATTTATATTAACTCTTAATTTCGATTAAAAGTAAACTCACAAAGTTTTTGAATCAATGTTGCTTTTAGACTTTATTCATCATTTTGTAAATAATGTAACTCAATAATAATATTTTAAATTATCTACATGTGTTTTGATTGACTAGATTAACTAAACTTCTAAAATGTTCCCATCTCCATCCTACCGGCAAGTTCATGGTTTTCGATCGATATACAATCAGTTCCGTCCTTTAATTTAGTCGATCAAATTTATGAATCAAGGTCGATCTACTATACTATGAGCTTGCATTTAGGTTGAGCTTGTGTCCCAACCTAGTTCAATGTTCATTCTCACACACACACATACACATAGAGAGAGAGAGAGGAGTGATCCTGTGAAAGAAAAAACTATGAGAGCATGAGAACAGTGATTCTGGACCATTAAACTCAACCAGGAGAGAGAAGACCATGGGAGAAAAGATAGAATCTAGTGGTCAAGAGTTATTGCTCTCATGTTCTCATAGTTTTTTGCTCTCATAAGATCACTCCTATATATATATATAGGATTTTTATCCAATGAGCCCTATGTCCATTAGCGTTTCGGTGAGCACCATTTGTAGGCCACACACGTGTATTACCAATTATGTGGTTACCTATTTCGAAGGATGTCATTTTTGGAAGGATATTAAAATGCAAAGCGATTTAACAATAAGTGGCATTCCAATTATATCGTATCCTAAAAAAAAGAAAGATCGTTTTGGAAAGAAAACGTTCAAATCAGTGATTTCTTACATAAAATCGAGATCCAAATACTTAGATCAGTAATATATATATACAATAGTCAAGTAAATGGTTGTTGCGAGATCAGTAATATCCAAACAACGGTTAGTACTTTACATTCATTTTATTATATGGTACATAATTCAGTAATATGTATATGGTCATGTAAGTGCTTGTTGTGAAGTCAGTAAAACCATAATAAATGGTCAGTAATTTCTATATGTATTATTACTTTGAACAGAATTAAGTAATTTATAGATAATACTCAAGTAATATATATACATTTATCAAGTAAATTTTTGTTGTGTGTTCAGTAATGTATATACATATGTCTTATATCACATGTTCAGTAATATATATATATATACGATTCTCAAGTAATGGATACTATGAGATCAGTAATAATAAATAAATGTTTAGTAAGTTACGGACATTGCTCAAGTAAGAAAGTAACATATAATCATTAACATATTCGCTTTCTATACGATTAATATGGAAATGATATTTTGAAAAAAAAGTTATTAAATACATGCATATAATGAAAAACGAATTAGTGAAATAAATGGAATACTTCGTTGACAAAAAAGAAAAAAAATATTATAGAAATGAATGCAATGCGCATTACATACACAATGGTATTACTAATCATTTATTATGTTATTACTGATCTCGCAACACACATTTACTTGACCACTATATACATATTACTAAATTCTTTACAAGATAACTATTTAGATGTAAATTACTGATCATTGTCTTTATATTACTGATCTCGCAACAAGCATTCACTTGATCGGAGTATATTTATTATTATCATGTCGTTTAGATCTTAATCATCTGGACGAAATCATTTATTTGAATCTTTTCTTTGCGAAACCATCTTCTCTTTTTTAAGAATACTGTATAATTGGAAATATAGTAATGGTTAACTATGTGTTAGCATATAACTAAAAATATAGTTATTGCTAATACCGTTATATGACCCAGAATAGGTGCTCATCAAAACGTTAATGGGCATAGGATCAATTGCATAAGCCATATATATAATCTTATGAGGTGAGATTTTTGTGAGATGGGAATTCTGGACCACTAGATTATGCCTTCTCTCTCCTGGTTGAAACTAGTGGTCCAGAATTTCCTATCTCACAATCTCACGGGGTTAGTCCTCTCTCTCTCTATATATATATATGAGTGATCTTGTGAGAGCAAAAAACTTTGAGAGCATGAGAGCAGTGATTCTGGACCACTAGATTCTGTCTTCTCTCTCATGGTCTTCTCTCTCCCAGTTGATTCTACTGGTCCAGAATCACTGCTCCCATGCTCTCACGCGTTTAGGCTCTCATAGAATCAACTCTATATATATAAGGGGCACTTCCAATAGGATGTAGTCCTTCCTGAGTTCAGGAAGGCCGCCCTCTTTTTGTATAAAACACGAGCATTTTAGTAGAATACGTATATAGTTTGTCTTATAGGTGCACATTATAAATACAAAATCACGTACAAAACTGCACATTATAATACAAATATTAAACTACATATTATAATACAAATTGTATACATATTCTACAAAAGTCATCGTATTTTTTACGAAAAGAGGTCGACCTTCCTGAACTCAAGAAGGAGTGCGTTCTATTGGAAGGAAATCATATATATAGGGCCCTTCCAATGAGGTGCACTTTTCCTGGGTGCATAGAAAGCCCATCACGAGATCCGTTAGATCTTGATCTAGTGGTTCTTCATCCAAAAGGGTATTTCTGTCCATATATTTTCGTTTTAAATTTGAATTTAATTTTGAATTTGAAATTTATTTCGTCCTTGTATTTTTCCATTTTTAGCGCGTCTGATTTGGTATTTTTTGTTGCCTTTTAGTTACTGAAGTTTCGCCAACGTGGTAGCATTTTCACGCAATGCATAATAGCAGGTCTCTTTGTAAAATTCCCGTTGATATTGTAGAACTGTGTCCTGCATTGTAAAATAAAGTCACAGTTAGTAATAGATATATTATTATAATTGTAATTTTGATAATACTATTGTAAAAGTTCATGCATATTTTCTAAAATCTGTATGAAGATTGTAAATCCACACCCATCATTATGTGCATTTTTCACAAATATACGCGGTACTTCTCGTTCGCGAACCAAAATTGTTAGAAATTTATAATATTAATGATAAATGTAAAAAGTAACATGATATTATAAACAATAATCCGAGATTGTAAGAAACACTCCAAAATTGTAAAGAAACAATATTAGATTTATAAAAAAATGATTTGATATTGTAAAAAACGATCTAATATTGTAAAAAATGGACTGAGGTTGTAAAAAATGATCTAATATTGTAAAAACGATCTGGTGGTGTGCTTCAACTGCGAAAATCCAACCCACGAACAACTGCGAAAATCCAATATTATAAAAACGATCTGGTGGTGTGCTTCAACTGCGAAAATCCAGCCCACGAATAACTGCGAAAATCCAATATTGTAAAAACGATCTGGTGGTGTGCTTCAACTGCGAAAATCCAGCCCTCGAACAACTGCGAAAATCCAGCCCTCGAACAACTGCGAAAATCCAATATTGTAAAAACGATCTGATGGATTCTATGTAAATTCCAGCCCACGAACAACTGTGAAAATCCTACGAAAATCCATCGGTGCGAGGAGGCGTATGTGAACGTGATGATGTACCTGGATCAGGCGATAGGAGAACTTGTCATATGCAGTGAAGTCGCCATAGCCGGCGGTGGCGGAGGTGGCGTAGGAGGAACCCATTTTGACGGAGGTGCCGTGATTGTTGTGGGAGGAGCAATGAATAAACCAAAAATAGAATGTGGGTTGTCACATTCTATTTAGAATGTGACAAATGATCAAAATGGGTTTTCGACATTTTAAAAATTAAGATAAAACATGCATTAATAAGATCCGTTGATTTAATTACATGTGGCTGAGATGGCAGGCTTTCCTTGGTACAAGAAAAGGTGCACCTCATTGGAAATATTTCCTATATATATAGGGGTGTAAGAAAATTTTCAAGTTCGATATTCGCTCAGCTTCGGCTTGCTAAAAGTTCGATTCAGATTCGGTTCGGAAATAAACGAACCGAACCTGAACACAAGTTTAGGTTCGATTAAATAAATGAACCGAACCTAAAAATCATAGGTTCGCTCAGGTTCGATTCGTTAAAAGCTCGATAAACATACACATATACATATTTACAAATCCTTATCCGTAGAAGTGGACTTATTTTGAGATGAGTGGTTTTTATCCAAAGGGAAGTGAATTTTGTCTGGAGATAACTAGATATTTACGGGATAACTAGGTTTTATCTCGGTATAAACTATCCAAAAATAAATAGTCACATCGTGTTTACAACATCTATCATCTATGGTCTTGTACTTTTTCCTTCTTTATCTTCAAATCAACAGAACAAGTACAAACATTACTTATCGAATATCTCCGCATTATTCTTATTCCTTATCCCTATCTGAATAGATATAAAATATATTATAATTATACTTTTTTCAAAGAGACGCATCCTTATTAATCTAATTTTTCAAAAGATGAAGATGAGTTAGATAAAGAAAAAAACTAAATGAATATTTATTCTAACTACAAATACACATATATATGTCCATTTCTCGTCTTTATCTTCAAATCAACAGAACAAGTACAAACATTACTTATCGAATATCTCCGCATTATTCTTATTCCTTATCCCCATCTGATTAGATATAAAATATATTATAATTATATTTTTTTCAAAGAGATGAATCCTTATTAATCTAATTTTTTCAAAAGATGAAGATGAGTTAGATAAAGAAAAAAACTAAGTGAATATTTATTCTAACTGTAAATATACATATATATTTCCATTTCTCTTCTTTTCACTCCCTCTTATTAGAGAATTCTTAAGTTCGATATTCGCTTAAGTTCGATTCGTTTAAAAAGAGGTTCGATTCGGATTCGGTTCGCAAATAAACGAACCTAACCTGAACACAAGTTTAGGCTCGATTAAATAAATGAACTGAACCTAAAAAATATAGGTTCGCTCAGGTTCGGTCCGTTTACACCCCTAATATATATATATATATATATGAAATATGGTAAGATTTTAGTCCTTAAGCATAATATATATATATATATATATATATGAAATATGGTAAGATTATAAAGATTGTAGTGTAAATAGAAAGATTATAAGAGTTATTGTATAATTGGAGGATATTTTAAGGGTGTGGGTGTGAAAATCCTTATGGAAATACCACTCGATAGTCATCTTGGTTTAACTCTACTTTAATCCAAAGGAAACCAACCACTTGGGAAAACTTAAAAATGTTATCAACTTGGATCTTTTACATAAATACAATCCAAACTTTTTTGTTTTTCCTTTTCCATGAACAATAAATCCGTAGCTTTGTTCAAAAAAATCACATTATGTAAGGGTCGGTGGTGTGAATCCATTGACTTTGGAGGGTTATCAGCAATAAATACGACAAAAACGAACATAATATAGAAATTTAATAAAGCCTCAAGTGTAGCCACGTTGGAGAATAATGATGAGGTGATGGCTTGCACACAAAGTTTGGATTATATGGCTTTGAGAGAGATGGACTAAAGTAAGAAAAAGGTGCTTTGGACTATATTTTTTTAAAATAATTAAGGGCTGCATGTGATGAGAGACCATCAACAACACAATGCAGATAGCATCTTTGCCCAAAGAGCAAGCAAGAAAAATACCATATTTTCGGTTTTGGAGATAAGAGACCAACCCCAAACATATAATTATTACTAATTCTTACATATGTACATGCTCAACGTATAATTTTATAATTATAGTTAAACCCTTACATATTTCATGCTTACACCCTAACCCTCTTAAACATGCTCAGTACAGTTACATTGAGTTAATCTCACAGAGATACTAACGACAATCCGACGGTTCTCTTTTTCCTCTTTCTCATCAGTTTAATGGATCATGCACGACATGTCAAATCCAAGACAACTACAATCACATGTAAAATTTATACATGGAAAAATTAACTGCACATGCCAGAGATTTTTTTACCTGGAAAATCCTCAATGTAAGAATAAAAAATCACGAGGTTGATCGTTACCCGAAACTATACGTGGCCAAAATGCCAATCAGGCCGAACAAGCCCATGTGACAATGCTTTTCTTTATGTGATAATGCATTCCTTATTCGATTAAGATCTAATTAGGACTACTTGTTGACCTACTAAGCGTTGATTGTCCATATAGGACTTGCCATAAAAATAACTTATAAAAATGGCAAAATCCTTAAATCGTCGCATGTTAGCCCCAAAAATTGGCATGTGTTCAAACTAAATATATGTCATGTCATTTAATCTCGTGAGAGTTGATAAGAAACTACGAGAACTTTTCATAAACTCGTTGAGGTTGTGGGAAGGCATTTGTTGCGATGATTGTGTGGTAAGCCCTCGACTATTGCTTTGATCAAATGAATCAGGAGAATTTGGTGGAATTGGTTGGAGTACATCTTAGTACATGAAACAAGGAGATGAGGGTCGAGCTAATGTCAAGTGTTGGGTAGAGATATTCATGCTCTACCATTGTCTGAGGTACTTTATGTTAAAGTGGCTCATTTTTCCTCAAAGTTGTCTATAGAGAGATTAATTATTTGCTTCATTCTCCAATGACCATGAATCCGCTACATATGGATAATGCATGCATTCTCCAGTGACTGTGAACTCCACTGCATATGGATATTCCCACGGCATTTGTTACTCGATCTTCAGAGAGATTGTGTAGTCTTCAGTGAAGGAGACGTGTTGCCGGCATCTAACAAACAACCCTAACCCTACATGGTTGCTGATGTCTCATGCCATATATGATGGATAAGATTTGAGACAAAATTTTGAGGGTTCGAACCATTTTCCTTTTGGTTAACATAAATAATACCTTATTCTTTTATTTTGTCCCCAAGTTAATTTTATATTGTGGGCGGTGACCATCATAACCCAGCACCAAATTAGCTTTATATTGCAACCATACCCTCTAGGTTAACATGTACTTGATGGCCTTCCCCCAAACATATACGTGCCCTACTCAATTTTTTCCTTTTCCAATATAAATCATATACTCAAAATGTGTTCATTCGGGGAATAGTCTCAAGAATAAGGATGATATTCCCCTCCCAGCACCTTCCTCGTATGTTTATTCCCCACTGCACATTTCTCTCGACCCTTATTCCGGCCTTATTCCTATATTTATTCCAAGATCTCATGTGTCATAGTGTAAAAATATCATGTAAATAAAATATATAAAAGGAGAACAAGGAGAACAAAAAGAAAGTGCGAATGACTCCTTGAAGGAAAATAGTGAAGGGCACTACTAAAACACATCAATCCTTTTTGCCTCCCTTTATAGGAATGCCTTTGCAAATTATGTAAGGGAAAAAGAAAGGCAACAAATAAAGGAGGGTGAAATGCCCCCAAAAGACACTTTGCATTAACGCAAAAATCTTTCTCCCAAATTACCTATTGGCCCCTAAAAATGTTGCCAATTACAATACATCTACTACAATCTTTGTTATTACACCACGAAAGTTATATCACAACTACACCGGGTCAATGGGTTGGGGCCTGCCTAGCCTGTCTATCTCACTCGTGAGTTGGGCTTGGACCAAGAGATTTCATGAATGGATCGGTTCGTCCTGTTCTTTGGCTCGCCCGTCAATTGACCGGACCGTGTGACCCATGTAAGTTACATCACAACCACAGTGGAAAAGAGATTTAACCGAAAAGGGTCATTAATCAAAATAAAGATATATTTTACGATATTGTACAATTAAGATAATATCAAATTTCCATAATTGGTTTTTTTTGATATAATAACTTTAATAAATCATTATTGAGCCTCATTTTTTAAAATCGCATAGACGAAGGTATCGGTGGATAGTTATCAATGATAGAAACACAACATTTGAATACATCAAGTGGACAAAAGCTCTGAATTAACTAAATTATTTTCATTGCATTTAACCTTATAATTTGAATTCGAATATGGTTAACGATTGCATCCTGGTCATGGATTTTATAATCTTATTAGCTTTTACATCACAATCCTAGAACATGGGTATATGTGTTAACTAGAGTAAGATAAGGGTGGTGGTTTAATTACAGATATGATAGGGGCTAAGCTGTAATTAGACAAGATTTAGGGGGTGTGGTGTTAAAATCCCCCATTTTTCTTTACACGGTTCGGTACAGGGATACAAACGGTTACGGATATATCTGTATCCGATCCGCCATTATATTCATTTTATATAGATTTTGACATCCATATTCGTATCTATTTTAAAATGGATACGGATACGGATATCGTTTTGATATCCGCAAACATCTATATATGTATCCGTATATCTGTTTTTGTATATAAATATAGTCATAAGATTTATTTTTACTATATATAACATAAGGAAAAAATGGGGCTGCCCCCGCCCCATTTTTCGGCCTTTTTTTATTTTTTTTTTTGAAAAATAAAATCATGTATATTCACCCCTATATCCCTCCTATATGCCATTCGAATTTCGTCAGAAACAGAGACTCCTACGGCCTCCATCGAGATGATGTCGATTTAAAAAATTCTGTTACCGTTAAAAAATGACTGTCTGGATGGAGGCCGTAAGAGTCTCTGTTTCTGACGAAATTCGAATGGTATATAGGAGGGATATAGGGATGAATATACATGGTGTTATTTTTCAAAAAAAAATAAAAAAATTGACAAAATAAGGTGGGGGCAGCCATGTTGGCTGCCCCTAGGGGGCAGCCACATATGACCCATAACATAATTATATATATAGGGAAATTATCCAATGAGCCCTGTGCCCATTTGAGATGAGATGAGCCCACTCATTTCTTACCATTATTTTCTATCTTTTTGAGCTTAATAAGTATTTGTTTACAAGTGTTATATCTTATTCTTACTACTAGTAACTATTTTCAGGAAAAAAAACCTTAAATTCATACAAAATGATTGTATTATTATTTGTGTTACTAGTCTCATTTATATTCTTACTAATGACCATTTCTTGTGAATCTAAGATCTTCTTTATATGAAAATAGTTACTAATAGTAAGAATATGATATAACAACAGTAAATAAATAAGCATTGAACTCAAAATAATGGAAAATATTGGTAAAATATGAGTGGGCTCATCTCATCTCAAATGGGCACAGGGCCCATTGGATAAGCCCTCTATATATATATATATATATATATATATATATATATATATATATATATATATATATATATATATATGGGATTGGGGAGCCTACACCCATGTGTAGGTAACTTACCTACACCTACCTCTTGTTTCTTAATTTTTTTGATTTTTTTTAAATGGATATTTAGGGGATTTACTTAGAATATTAAATGAAATATATGTTTCAAATTTCATGTAAAACAAACATTCCTAACAGCTCCATCGGAAGGGGCCGATTTCAGCAAATCTCAGACCGTTAAAATTTGACTGTCATGATGGATATGTTAGAAGTCTCGAAATAAGTTTAAATTTGAATGACAATATGGTGATATATTGTGATCTAAATTCCCCAAGGAATTAATTCAAAAAAATAAAAAAATTTGAGGGAAAAAGAGTTGGGTGTAGGTAAGTTACCTACACATGGGTGTAGGCTCCCTTTTCCCTATATATATATATATATATATATATATATATAGGATTTTTATCCAATGCGCACAGGGCTCATTAGCGTTTCAATGAGCACCCATTCTCGGCCATACACGTGTATTACTAATTAAGTTGTTCCCTATTTCGAAGGATGTTGTTTTTGGAAGGAGATTAATATGCAAAACGATTTAACAATAAGTGATATTCCAATTATATCGCGTCCTAAAAAATAGGAAGATCATTTTGGAAAGAAAATATTTGAATCGATGATTTCTTGCAGAAATTCGAGATCCAAATGCTCAGGTCAGTAATATATACACAATGAACAAGTAAGTGCTTGTTGTGAAGTCAGTAATATCCAAACAACGGTCAGTAATCTACATTCATTTTATTACATGGTGCAGATTTCAGTAATATATACACAATGGACAAGTAAGTGCTTGTTGTGAAGTCAGTAAAACCATATGAAATGATCAGTAATTTCCATATATTTTATTACTTTGAACAGAATTTAGTAATTTAGATATGATACTCAAGTAATATATATACAGTTATCAAGTAAATTATTGTTTGTGTTCAGTAATGTATATATCTATGTCTTATACCACATGTTCAGTAATATGTGTACGATTCTCAAGTAATAGCTACTATGAGATCAGTAATAACAAAGTAGTGGTCAGTAAGTCATAGGCATTGCTCAAGTAATAACAAAGTAATGGTCAGTAAGTCATGGGCATTGCTCAAGTAAGAAAGTAACCATTTGTCAATGCAATGCACATTACATAGACATTGGTATTACTAACCACATGTTCAGTAATATGTGTGTGATTCTCAAGTAATAGCTACTTTGAGATCAGTAATAACAAAGTAGTGGTCAGTAAGTCATGGGCATTGCTCAAGTAATAACAAAGTAATGGTCAGTAAGTCATGGGCATTGCTCAAGTAAGAAAGTAACCATTTGTTAATGCAATGCACATTACATAGACAATGGTATTACTAACCATTTTTTATGTTATTACTGATCTCACTACACGCATTTACTTGACCATTTTATACATATTACTGAATTCTGTATAATGTAACTATTTGTATGTAAATTACTGACCATTGTTCTTGATATTACTGATCTCACAATAAGCATTTACTTGACCCAATTATATTTATTACTATCATAGCATTCGGACCCTTAATCATCCGCGTGGAATCATTTATTTGAATCGTTTATTTCCAAAACCGTCTTCCAATTTTTAAGGACGTTATATAATAGGAAATATACGATTTTTTTAAATACGTGGTATCCTATAATTAGAAATTAATACACGTGTATGGCCGAGAATGGGTGCTCATTGAAACGCTAATGAGCCCTGTGCGCAGTGGATAAGCCCTCTATATATATATATTCTTTTACATAATTGTATACTTTTTATGATACATACACATTTTATAAATTTATATCATGTGTTTTCCATCTAATTAGTATATATTTAAGTCGATTATATAGAGTATTTCTAACATTACTCATATGTAATCAATATCTATTTTATATCGGTATTTGTTTTGCATCCTCATTTGTATTCAATAATAACAATAGATAAGAATACGATAATATCTATATCTATATCTGTATCCGTCTGTTTGCATATGTGGTTCAGTAACAAGAATATTCAAAGAGATAAAAGAAAACAGCAATCGTTCTCCTTATATTCTATTTAAAAATCAAAAAAATTCATCTTCGTCGGTAATGAGAGAGAAAGAGAGCCCAAAACTACTTGTCAATTTGTAAAGGAAAAAGTTCCAATCAGAAAAGTTGAGCTGCATTGGTTTTTTGCAAGCCCACCCACTACAAACATTTAAAATTACAAGCAACTCCTCGCTGACTTTTTCTTGTTGTTGCTATGCACGAAGCATGTACTTATCCACCAACTACAGGATTATTGAGTGGATCATCTCATATCATACATGTAAACAAGAGTGTGCGTGCAACAAGGAAAATTTGCAAGATAGGACTTGAAAATTCCAACAAAAGGAGCTCACAGTGCTTTTGGGGGACAGAGTGTACACCAGCGCTTTATTTATATGCGTAGAGAGAGCTTTGGAGTGAGGGAGGAGAGCACTCACCACAGCAAACAAAGCTCGCCCTTTCCTTCCCTTTGTCCCCTCCACATCACCACAACAATGGCCTCTTCTCCTCCGCCACTGCTCCTCTGCATGGCCATCCTCCTCATCCTCCACAGCTCCACCTCAATGGGTCTCTCCACCCAAGACAAGATCCTGCTGCTTCCAGGGCAACCCCAGGTCTCCTTCCAGCACTACTCCGGCTACGTTCCGGTGGACGACGAGACCCACAGGGCCCTCTTCTACTACTTTGCCGAGGCTGAGACTGATCCCTCCTCCAAGCCTCTGGTCCTCTGGCTCAATGGGGGTAATGGAGCTCCTGAACTTGTTGTTTCGTCACATGGGTAGTCTAAATAATGTGGGTAACTAATCATCTGATGCTGCAGGGCCTGGTTGTTCCTCTCTCGGAGTTGGGGCCTTCTCTGAGAACGGGCCATTCCGGCCGAGTGGGCAGGTGCTAGTGAGGAACGAGCACAGTTGGAATCGAGGTAACAACCAATGTGATGCTTTTTGGACCGTTTGTTCCTAACTATAGTTGCTGATGTGATGATCCATTTGTATTATACTGCAGTTGCCAATATGTTGTATCTGGAGACACCGGCAGGAGTTGGGTTCTCCTATTCGGCAAACGACTCCTTCTATGGTGGTGTGGATGACAAGATAACTGGTGGGTAGTTCGTAATTTTGGGAAATTTGGTGCTTTTTTGTTATTAAAAGAGTGTTCTTTCGATTCTTGCAGCGAGGGACAATCTTGTGTTTCTCCAGAGATGGCTCAGTAGATTCCCGCAGTACAGAGGCAGGGATCTGTTTGTAGTCGGAGAGAGCTATGCAGGTGATCTCAATTTGGAAATTCTCGCTAATGATCTTCATCCAAATTCGTGATGTGGGTTGCTGATGGAATTGGATTTCTACTCGATTCTGCAGGGCATTACGTGCCGCAGCTCGCGCAGCTCATGGTTGAGTTCAACAAGAGAGAGCACATCTTCAATCTCAAGGGGATCGCTGTGAGCAGTGAAACATAATTGATCTGATCTTGTTTAGCAGTGAAACATAATTGATCTGATCTTGTTTTGACTGTTTCAGCTCGGCAATCCAGTGCTCGAGTTCGCGACGGACTTCAATTCGAGAGCCGAGTTCTTCTGGTCGCACGGGCTGATCTCCGACACTACGTACAGGCTGTTCACGTCCGCATGCAACTACTCACGGTACGTCGGCGAGTACTACAGGGGATCCCTGTCCCCAATTTGCTCCAGAGTAATGGGCCAAGTTACCACGGAGACCAGCAGATTCGTCGACAAGTACGACGTAACTCTCGATGTGTGCATATCGTCTGTGCTTTCGCAGTCGAAGGTTCTTCAACCGCAGGTGAGAGTTCTTAACTCCCCTGTTGTCCAACTGCTCATCAAGAGTAGAATATAAATCATCGTTCCACCAAGTTTAAACTACAGTTAATCAAACAAATCCCAGATTGGCATGGATAAACAGCAAGTCTCTGACCGGATCGATGTCTGCGTGGAGGACGAGACGGTGAATTACCTCAACAGAAAAGATGTCCAGAGCGCGCTCCACGCGCAGCTAACTGGCGTTTCGAAATGGACAGTTTGCAGCAGGTATGATTAAAAAAAGATGTAGCTCAGTTACCGCATTTGAATGCACATTCTAACTTAGATCAAAACCACGCTTTTGGTATATTTGTTGCAGTATTCTGGAATACGATTTCCTCAACTTGGAGATACCCACCATTCAAATTGTGGGCTCACTGGTGAAATCCGGAATCCCGGTCTTGGTTTATAGGTAAGTGCTTAAGCTTATGATATATGAACCACAAATGAGATAATGACATGTCATGGCTTCTTGCCGGCAGCGGGGATCAAGACTCCGTCATCCCACTGACGGGAAGCCGGACATTGGTGCAGAGGTTGGCGAGGCAGCTCGGTCTGAAGACGACCGTGCCATACAGAGTTTGGTTCGAAGGGAAACAAGTATGACTTCGCTGAGGTTTGAACTCACGCGGGAGTATATGATCTTGTGGTTGAAATTTAAGAATCGTTCTCGTTTTGTACTCAGGTTGGTGGATGGACCCAGGTGTATGGCGACATTCTATCGTTTGCCACCGTGCGAGGGGCGTCCCATGAAGCACCATTCTCGCAACCGGAGAGGTCGCTGGTGCTCTTCAGCTCGTTCTTGGAAAGAAGACCTTTGCCAGAAACGTTTTGACGCGAATGGAATCACTGACGGTTTTGTAAGAATCGAAGAGATTGTGTGTTGAGGGGGAGTTTGTGAATGTGAGAAGAGTGTGTTTTCCCCTGCCATGAGGATTGTATGATAAGCATAATCGATGTGGTGGTTTTTTTTGGGTGAATGCTGAAGTTGAGTTGAAGAGTGGAAAGTTGTGTAGAAGATCATCGCGCAAAATGCGTGTTTTTTCTGTTAATGAACCATCAAAGAGAGGTTTCAGTTTATCGAGGAAAGTCAGTGTATTGATTTGTTTTTACTGCTGATCTTTTCTTCTAGGCTGCAATCCTGTTCACGAGATGGCCTTCTCCTCCCACTCCTATGTAAACGGCTGAAACTGGAGTCTGAGTTAGAACACGAACACGACTGTCCGACTAGAGACTGTAGTAAGGATCCTCTACTGCGTCACTTAAATAGGCTTAATCAGTCCATTAATCCCTCCTGCTGAAGCTTAGCTTGTGAGATACGAACTTCTACCTCTCACATACATCAACTACAGTTCAGTTCATACATTAGAAAGGATCTAGCAGGAGATTCCTGCATCATTGCTGAGGTTATTTCAGGTAATGGCTAATCCATGACTACTGAAGCTCTCCACTTATATGATTCCCAATATTGTTGTTTAGATCGGAGCTAGTTCTAGATGGGTTTGCATTATGCACAAGGAGATGAGAGCCCTTGACGAAAATCACAACTAGAATATTGTCTATGTTCTATATGGAGTCTATCTAGTTTGTTCGAAGTGGGTCTGCAGGGCTATGCTGATGCTGATTGGGTTAGGTGCACAGCTGTGGGAAGATCCACTACGACTTATTATATATATCTTGGTGGTAATCTTGTGGTTTCAGAATAAAAAGACTATTGATTTACATAAGGGTCATTGTTGAAGTTGCATGCACATTTGTTATTGAGTAGCAGAAATATTATAGGAGAATGTGTTATTGGACAATATTGAAATGAATCTTGAGCAACCAGTGAAATTATTCTGTGACAAGGTAACAATAAAGTCACCCAACAATCTTATCATGCATAATAGAAAGCATGTTGAATTCAATCATCACTTTATCAGATAGATGATTGGCTCGAAGGAGCTTGTACTACTTGAAAAATCGATGAACAAGTTTATGATGTCTTCACGAAGGGTCTTCTCATAACAATTTCGAGAAGAATGTGGTTAAGTTGGATATATTTGATCAACATCCTCAACTTCTGGGAGAGCGTTTGTTTAACCTTAACGCATTCAGCGGTCATCAGTGAGGATGTTTTCATCAACTTTTTTCCTTTAAATAAGTAAATGAAGATGACCCGAGTCTCCCGTGTATTTCAGGATATGCCCTCCCCTGATGTTTCCATCCATCAAGAAGGGTTTTCCACGTAAATCCTTGTTTTATGTGGCATTGTTGCGATTGTTTCTACAGCATTTGACCAAAGATCAAAGTCCACCAATGTAAGAGCAGTTTCACCACCTGAGGATTTGCATAATTTTCAGATTCTGGTAATTTTCAAATTTGGGGGAGAAATTGCCAAGCGTTCTGTTAATCTCATGTTTTCAGTAATAAGGTAGAGACCACCATAATCTTTTTTTTCAACACATATGAGCTATCTATGACAACTGGAATCCAAATGACTTTCATTAACAATACAGCAAGAACAGTACTAATGCACCTACAAAGATTATTCAGAACGATGCACAATCTAACTTCAATTTCATAAGACCCTCCAACCCTGAGATTGAACTCATAGGATTGAAAATTACACCAAAAAAATCGATTGCACAAATACAGTGAATAAAAAAATTGTTAACTGATCTTTTATCAGATACTCGGAAGATATAAATAGGCTTATTTCAAGCCTTGTCACTTTATGGCAAGCCTAGCATCTGTTGCCTTCTTCATCCCAGCAAATTATAAAAAAGTTATCATAGTAATAGAAAACAAGCTGATTTCCTCCCCTTAAGATGGCTCCTTGACGACGTCGTTAGAACCAGGAAGGACCGTGGGAGCATAAACCACCATTTTCAGACAGTTGAATCTCAAGGCTAAAATGGGTTTTGAGAGCATAACCGATATGCTGTGGTTCCAAGCGTCCCGTTCTGCAGATAAAATGCTTGTCTCGCCACCTTCGATATTTTGATGATCAGGAGCACTTTCGCTGGTGTCCGTAGTTGCTGCTGATACTTTAGCTGGCACTACTTGCTGCACCCTGCGCAATGCAATCCATTGTAAATGGGCGTTAATTCGGACAAGGTAATGCAAATGGCAGCAACTCACCTTTCCGTGCTTCAAGAAAACCAACAAGAGCAGTGATGGTAAACATCTCGAAAGATAAAAAAGACTTCTCATAAATTTGAGCAAAGCAAAGAACACATCTCGAGATTCATATTTTCAAAAAAAACCTGGATTTGGTACTTTTGGGAAAGATTTCCAATAAGTTAGTTATTGTCCAAGCCATCAAAAAAGGTGATTATTGATTATGAATGTAAAAGTAGAGCTATGATGATTCCAGCTCAATGATATGCCCTTTCATTTTCAAGGTAGGTATGACACCTTGGAGGCAAATTCCTTAGTAATGTCTCGGGACTACACAGGTCTTTGAGTAATGCAAAATGTTTTTCTTTACTTGAGTAGTGCAGCAATATCGCATGTGTGAAATGCGACACTCATATCACATTCGGAAAATGTGACACTCATATCACATTCGGAAAATGCGACATTCCTTACACATTATTTATCTTGAACTTTTAAAAAAAAATGGATGTCGCATTTGGACCATGCCACATCCATATTTTTTGTTTATTAATGAATGCCACATTTAAGACATGTGACATCCGATTTTTTTATTTTTTAATGGATGTCGCATGCACTAAATGCGACATCCATTGACACGACATCCATTTAAAAATGGATGTTGAATTTAGGACATGCGACATCTATTATTTTTTTAAGTCCAAACTTTGCAATAGTGCAGATCGCATTTTCCAAATGCGATATGAGTGCCGCATTTCAAACATGCGATATTGCTACACTACTCACGTAAAAGAAAAATATTTTGCACTACTCAAAGACCTATGTAATCTCGAGACATTACTAAGGAAGTTGCCTCTGACACCTTGGTGCTTAATGCATTTAATCCAATCACCCATTGATGTTAGTCTTCCTACTTCATGAGTCACTGGGGGAGGGGGGCAATAGCATGTATAATAATTGATCCTGCGACCAAGTTACGCAGGGGCTTCAAGACCATTTAGAAACAAATTTTTAAGAACCATTTTTCTCAGCAAGATTCTACAGTAGATTTTAGCCAGTGTGAAATAACAGAACCAGGAACCCTAGCAAGAGTACTAAATCTGAAGAGCGCATTTTTCTCAGAAGATGAAGTGGTAGATAAGGTCACCATGACAAACCAGCAGTACAGGAAAATCAGATCAAAGAATCACGGTAGTGGAATTGCAGGAAACAACTCACTGTAATCAGAGCTGCAGAGACACCTCGATGGATGCAGGACATCTGAGTAGGCATAAAAGGCCTCGAAAGAAATGTCATAAGCACCTAGAGGCTTAGAGGAACATATTCGCGGTCCCATGAGGCTGCAAAATCCACTGCAAAGGTGGCTAAGTCACCAAGGGAGAGGTAGCTAGCAGCGGCTGCTGGTAGTGGAGATGTTGAAGTATGTCTTGTGCGTCACTTATGAGGTAGATGGATAAATGGATCCCTCCATGATTCATTTACCACATCCAGTGTTAAGTAACACAACTACCAGTAGTGGGACTTGAAGGGTATGTAGAAGCTATACAAGAAGCCCCAAACTTCTTGTATCAAATGCGAAAGTTCAATGAACAATCAACCCTTTGAGGCGTTCTCCCGTGTTTTCATCCCGCTCCTTGGGGAGTAGGATTCCACGTAAATCCCAGTGTTCCTTAATGTTTTATTTTCTATCTCTGATATTAGCTTCCGCATTCGTCATTTCTAACATGGTATCAGAGCGGGTTCTATTCTCGTGGATTTATTGTTGAGATTTATGGTCATGTTCTGTTCGAGATTCGATTCAATTATTGTTCATTCTTGAAGATCATTTTTTATGAAGATCATGTTCTAAAGATCATTAATGTTAGAGATTCTATATCCAGTTCTAGAGTTTCTTGAAACTCTAATTTTTACACAATGACAAAGATCTCCAACCGCAGGTGCTCCAGGCATGCATCAACCCATGTCGGCTGCATTCTTCCTGCTCCTCCGATCTCCAGTCCAAAGGGTGCAACAGGCACCTTCTGTTCTCCAGCAGCGGCCCTCATCTCCGATCACCAAGCGCACAGCCCAGCAGAACCTCCTATTCTCCAACAACGGCCCTCACGTCGACGGCGAGTCCCAACTCTCCAGGCGGCAGTGTCGCTACCACCTCCAAGCCGCATCATGTCGAGAATGGGTTCCCAACAAGGGAACCTTAGAGGTGGCAGTTCTTGCAGCCTCCTCCACTCCAGGCAGCGGCTATCAAGGAGTACAACCCATCGGGATGACGGGTTTTCGAAGAGAAAGGTTCCCAAGTGGGAACCCTAAATAAAGATCCCAAGTGGGCTGCCTTTTTATATATAAAAAAGTTTTCCATTGTAAGGGCCCAGGTGGGCCGAAAGAAAAAGAGAAAAAAGGGGGAGGTGATTTCTTTTGGGTCCAAGTTGGGCTTAATTTTAGAAAAATGTGTGTGGTTGTTTAAAAAAAGGTGCATACAAAAGAAAAACCGTACGTAAGAAAAAAGAGAGGAAAAGTCGAAAGAAAAAATAATAAACAGTTTATTTGAAATAAAAGATGTGAAGGCTATTAAAAATGAATGAAATGACCAGGAAAAAATTTTTGATTAAGAAGAAAAGCCGAGAAAAATTGTGACGACTTATGTGATGTTTTTTGTTTTCCCCCGTTTTATTGTCTTCTCCCAACTTTGTCGATGTCACTGTTCTCCAAGTATGGGAGAAAGGGGGAATATTGTGTAGAGTTACAGGTCGGATTCAGATTTTTCAGATTCCAGACCAGCCAGATTTTTAGACTCTACAGTTCAGTTTCAAACTCTACGGATTGGTTCAGAGTCCAAGTTCGAGGCACTCCATATTTGAGTGACCCAATTTCTTCTAGTTCTCCAGAGAGAGACTCATTTTCAGACGCACATGTGTACGATCATTATTTGTGTGGTCCACATCCTTGTTTTGGTATCAGACTTTTCATATGTTCCATAGGGACTCCAGAGTAGAGATCTCATTTCCTATGCCATGTAGGCTAGGGTTTTCATGTGATTTCATAGGAACTTCAGAATAGAGATCCCATTCTCTGAGCCAGTATGGGAGAGACCTAGTTCTCCGACGAGGAGACTTTTTAGACTCCATTCTCCAGCAACCATGGACTCTGACGAGGATGTCTCGATGGCTTTTCCAGTTCGACCCTTCAGAGAGATGGAGCAGTTGTCCACATGATGCAGCGGGCCTGAGTTTTTCAGGTGCAGACTCATTTTCAGTTGTAGTGACTCTGATAGGCGCAGTACAGAGCACATGGTCTCTGACGAGGAGACTCAATTTGACTCACACTCTAGCCTGTTTGTTCCTCCTTACCTGCAACAACATGAGAAGCAACGTCCTCAACAGCAGCCGACAATTGTGTTTGCGTTGAGTTGATATTGTTCTTAGTGCCTTTGTATTGTGAGTTTGAGTGATTTCTTTCTGTTTGTCCAAGTTGAGCATTGCATGCTCCAGCTTGAGGGGGAGTGTTGGAGTATATGTGTTGTGTGTTTAGTCCCACATCTACCAGTGGTGGGATTTGGAGGGTATGTAGAGGCTATATAAGAAGCCCCAAACCTCTTGTATCAGATGTAAAGTTCAATGAACAATCAGCTCTTTGAGGCGTTCTCCCGTGGTTTCATCTCGCTCCTTAGGGGAGTAGGGTTCCACGTAAATCCCGATAATCCTTAATGTTTTATTTTCTATATATGATATTATCTTCCGCATTCGTAGTTTCTAACAGGAGACACCGTAAGAAACCACAACAGAAACAACTGTTAGAGATGGCAATCGTTGAACCTAGCAAGAGGCGGCAATTGGAACTATCGCAGATGGAAAAGGAAGGTGAGATACTGAGCCTTGCAGGGGGTGACGCACCATGGTGGTGGCTTGGCATTGAGGCGGAGACAATCAACATCGCAATAATTGGCCAACTAGACGGATTTGTCGGTCTGACAACATTCTTCAGTAGGGTGACCAGATACAATAAGTCTCACCAACTAGTTGGCCAACCAATGGAATAATAATTTTTTTATCTCGTATTTGTTTGTTTTTCATAATTTTCTTTGGTGTAGAGTAAAAGTAAGATGTGTGTTATTTGATTGTAATTCAATTGGTACTTTTATCTTGTTAATTAATGAACATTCATGTATAAATAGATAAGACTACGTATCAAACATTTTTTTGCATTTAAAATAATTAAAACTACTTAATTGGATATTTTCAATTAGTCACTCAAATATTATTTTCTTTTGTTCAGTGACCCTTGTGACTAAAATACCAAATACTAACTTTTGCAATAGAGACAATAGTGATTGAGAAGGAAGAAGAGCCCTCTCCATTTATTTTATTGGTGGGAAAAACGGGGATGCCAAGAGGTTACGGATGCCAATCTCGGACTGTTGTCTCAATACATGTCATCGCACTTGGATTAAGGAAACTACAAGATGGCAACACTCATCTCCCCTAGTCTTAGTGTTGAGAGTAAGCTAAATGAACTTTTTGCTTCCTATGGTCAAACATGCTGATAAGAACATTCTGTGCAACCTCTAACTTATCATCCTTTCAAGGGGATTGATCATAAAATTAACAATAACCCAACATGATTGTATGGTTAATACTAGTTGATTGATCAAGAAGGGAACCCATTGTTATTAGGGACTTTCTTGGGGGAAGAAATAGTCGATCAAACGAAGGAAGTGATCGACCACAACCAGTTCTAGATGTTCTACTGATAATGATGATTGATCAATCCTCTTAGATTGATTTTTTTAGGCAGTGATCGTGATGTTCCTCCTGGTAGCAACAATCAATCAATCAACCTTCTTCGATTAATCAATCAGGCAACAATTGATCAATGTTGAACATGGGTTGAAACAGGGTTCTTCTCGAAAAAGTCCTTAAATTTCGTGTTGAACGCCTCAACACAATCACAAAAACCTATAATGACAAAAAAGTGAAGGCCCTTAACATGACTTAACCTTAGATCAGATTGGTCGCGTAGAAATCAATACAAACACATAAAACACAATATTACGTGGAAATCCTTTTCTACAAGGGGGAAATCATAGAATAGATGACTCTTGACAGCGACCATGAGTACACCCCGATTTACGTGGAAACCCTTCTAGCAGAAGGGAAAAACTACAGCAGAAACTCCCTATCAGTCATTGGGCTAAGGTTATTTCTTTCTTTCTTTTTATATGTTAAACAAAAGGAGGGAAATTTATATGTATAATCCCACTTGGTAAGATGGATCCTAACCCAAGACTCATTTAACAAGAAACTCAACAGCGCCCCTCAAGTTGGGCATAAAGATCATGCATGCCTAACTTGCCCACATTCTTCTCAAAATTGATCATGGATAACCCCTTGGTGAAGACATCAGCAATTTTTTTCAAAAAAAGGCATCCGCAACTTGTTCTTCAATTTTTATGCAGGGAAGCAAAAGCTCATTAGAGTCAATTCTCTCTCAAATAAAGTGATAATCAATCACGCCATGATTTGATCTATTGTACAAGATAGGATTGTTGGAAAGATTTACGACGAACTTGTTATCATAGAAGAACTTCATTAGTAGCTCCAAATTCACTCTAATGTTTGTCAATCTAATCTTAAGCCACGATATCTTTGCAAAATCCATTGCAACAGTTATGTGCTCGGCTTCAACACTTAACCTTGTACAAATGGATTGTCCTTTATTTCTCCAAATTAAAATATCGTTGTCCAGATATATGCATTATCTAGTAGTAGATCTCCTCGAATCAATACATCGGGCCTAATAAGAATCGATGTAGCCTTCAATCTCTATCTTAGCGTATTTATTAAAGATAAGCTCTTTTCCAGGATTCTTTTTTTTTAACACAACATTGCTTTCATATGCATATTAGTGTTTGTGTGCTGAATTAACTCGCCATATTCACACCATAGATGATATCAAGTGTCGTACGAGTAATATAAATCAATTTCCCTACATGTTTGTGGTACTGATTCTTGGGATATTCATCAAGTTGTTTCCCATCCTCGGTACCCAACTTGTGGTTTTCCTAAATAGGCATAGGGGCAAGTCTACAACCTATTTTTTTAATTTTCTTGAACAGATGCACGATGTACTTTCTCTGACAGAACCAAACCTTTATTCAATCTTGACATTTGAAGGTCCAAAAGATACTTTGGATTACCAAGATCCTTCAACTAAAATACCTCAGGAAGCTTTCCTGATACATGTATTATCTCCTCCTCATCATATCACTTGCTAATTATGTCATAACAAGAACAAGAAGAAGATCCACTTTATTCACCTCCTCAAAGATCTTCATTCAAGAAGGCATTCTTTAAGTCCATCAGAGCGATGGTCCTAGATCGGAGCCCTCTTATCTCCAGAGCTATAATCCCCCCCCCCTGTGTCACCCATCTTTCTCCACGCTAGCACCCACCTTACGCCACTGCTGCTCACCCCTCTTGCAGCGATCACCTCGTGTGCCACCGCCCAGCGGCCCCCATCGATGCCAATTTCAATTGGCCTAGCATGCCACTACGACTCCCTCCTCAATGCAGCCCTCGCCTTGTGTGCTCTCGCACGCAACCCATCGTCTCTCCTTGTGCAGCCTACATGGCATGGCCACTTGCATGGCTCATAGCCACCCCATGTCACCAAGCTAGGCCACCGAGTGGTCCCGGAGGTCGGATTTTGGTGCAGTATGTGGCGTTTTCAAACTTCTAAATCCATACCGATTGCCTAAAGAACCTCCGGAGTTGGTAGGAAAGGTTGTACTCAGAGTTTGCACATACAACTTGTTCCCTACATGATTGTGTAGACAAAATCAGACTGATTCTTCTCCCAGACATATATCTTTTCGATCTCCTTCATTCGTCAAAGCAAAGAACAGATCGATATATCCTCCTCCAAGGTCTTCAAGGGTCCTGCCCCCATTGTCAAGATAGATGGGACCAACTATGAACTGTATGCTATGCCATTCATGAGCATCATGGAGAGCAGCGGATGGGACCAACTATGAACTATGTGCTATGCCATTCATGAGTATCATGGAGAGCAGCAACAAAAATATCATGATGCAACTTGAGGCGGCTGATAAGACTAGTGCAAATACTTCGTGGAAGAAAGATAATGCATGAGCATGTATTTGTCTCTTCGGTACCCTTACCACATAGATATCCAACGACATTCAACATCAGCCCACTACCAAGGCAATGTAGGACATTCTCATCACGCATATTCTCAGGCGAGGAATGAGACAAAGATTTTTCAGCTACAGTACAACATCTTTACAGTGAAGCGTGATGGTCGTCATTGACAAACAGTCTACTCCTGACTCAAGAGCATGTTTGAGAAGTTCCATAGCTTCATATCTCTGAATGCAACCTCATAACAACAGATGGCGTATAGGAATCCCATAATGGTGGGCATGTTGTTAGAAAATATAATGCGGAAGCTAATATCATAGATAAATAATAAAACTTGAGGAACATCGGGATTTTACGTGGAACCCTACTCTCTAAGAAGCAGGATGAAACCACGGGAGAATGTCTCAAAGGGCTGATGTGTGTATAGAATGTCTCAAAGGGTTGATGTGTCTATAGACTTTCTCACTGGATAAAGAAGGTTTGGAGCTTCTTATATAGCCTCCACAGACTTTCCAAGTCTTGCCACTGGTAGATGTGGGACTAAACTATGGATGTGGTAAATGAATCTTGGAAGGATCCATTTACCCATCTTGTAGAGACCGATATTATTATTATGTTTCATATATTTTTCGTAATTTCGTACTACTATGTATTTTACCCGTGAGGTCTCTCCCTATATAAGAGAGCCTAGGGTTTCTTGGAATATAGATTTGCTCATTCCTCCAACATGGTATCAGAGCCCAGGGCTAACCCTAACCCCAGCCCTAGGGTTTTGTGCCGCCGCCACCTCTCTCCTCCACCACTACCCTTCCGCCACCGCCGGACCCTTCTCCTCCCGTTGGGCCCTCCTCCTCATCCTCCCAGCTGCCGGGACCCTCCAGTCCCCTCCAACTGCCACCGGGCCCCTCCCACCACCGCCGCCGCACCCCTCCCACCATCGCCAGGCCTCTCCCGCTGTCGTCGGGCCCCTCCCTACACGCCGCCGGACCCCTCCATGCCGACGCCGGGCCCCCATCTCCTCCACGTGGGGCCTCAACGGTGTCGTAGCCCCCCCCCCCCTACATCACCACCCACCGCCAAGTCAAGCCCTAGGTAGGGGATCCCAACCGCAGGGTTCCCCTCCCTTCACGTCGACACCTACTTTTTCGTCAGTCGGTCTATCTCCATGGATTTGAGTGCGTAACGTCTACATATGCACTCAAATCCGATCAAGTTTTTGTAGAACCAATTTCTAGTCTACAATCCCTAGTTCTTCATCTACGGCAACATGTCAGAGAACAAAGTTGATATGCCCTCCATAGGCGCCTTCAAGGGTCCTGTGCCTATAGTCAAGATGGGCGGCACGAAGTATGAGCACTGGGCGATGCAGTTTTTGAGTCACATGAAGTCCAATGGTAAGAAGCATATTCTTACCGAAGAGGAGCCGGCAGAGAAGACTGGGATATATGCCTCGTGGGAGGCTGATGATTCTTACACCAAGGTTTGGCTGTCAGGCACACTGTCGATGGAGATTGCCAATGATGTCCTCCATCAGCCCACTGCCAAGGCAATGTGGGATATTCTGGCCGCTATATACTCCCAAGTGCGGAATGAGACCAAGATGTTACAGCTCCAGCACGATATATTAACGATGAAGCAGAATGGCATGCCACTTCACTCACTGTACACATCCCTGAGAGAGATGTTTGAGAAGTTATACAGTACCATTCCACTCACGGCGACTCCTGAGCAGCAGAAGACATTTCGGAATGCTACCATGGTGAGCGTTCTACTTGCAGCCCTAGATCATGAGTATGAGGCAGCCCGCTCTCAGATTTTGGCCGATGCAGTTATTCCTCTAATGGAGGATGTTTACTGGAGGCTCAGTCGCATATCAGTTTCTTCCAGCACATCTATTCTACCCCCATCGGCGATGGCAGTATCGCGTGGGAGAGGTGGTCAGTTCTCTGATCCGTGGACCCCGTGGTAGGGGCGGTCGCTTTCGTCAACCATGTTCGTTCTGTCATCGCACATGCCACTCGGAGGATACATGCTACTCTAAGCATGGGTTTCCAGCATCGGTGCGTGTAGCCGAGCATGTTCTACCTTAGTCAGCATCTAATGCAGATAACCGATTCGAGGAGCTTGTGGCACGTCTACGTGATATTATGCCACAATCATCTACTGATTCTCCTGGTGGACCTTCAGATGTTGTTGCCACAACTTCTGCCAGTTCCTTTGCTGCTGCTAGTACCTCAGGTGGTGCTACTGCCTTTACGTCTTGTCATGATATATCTGATTGGATTATAGATTCTGGTGCCACATATCACCTCTGTCGAGATCGAGAGAGACTTGAGTCCTACAGGGACATTCCCCATGGCCGTTCAGTGCAGATAGCAGATGGTACTCATTCCCCCCTTGTTGGACAGGGGGAGGTTTTCCTATCTCCTTCTATGCGTCTACAGAATGTTCTACATGCTCCTGAGTTCTCCATGAATATGTTGTCTATTAGTCAGATTACGAAGGATTTGCACTGTCGCGCTATATTTGACCCATCTTCTCTTATTTTTCAGGACATACTAACAGGCAGGGTGATTGGCTGTGGCTCTGAGCAGAATGGTCTGTATGGGCTAGTCCAGAATTCTTATGCTGGCGTCTCTTCTCATTCCGTCGGACCAGTATCTCCGTACATCTGGCATCTTCGCTTTGGTCATCTCCCGCTACAGAAAATGTGACATCTACTGCCTCAGATCTCTCTCAGTTCCTCATTTCGCTGTGAAGCGTGTCAGTTGGGAAAGCATCATCGGTCTAGCTTCCCTAGTCGTCAGTCGGAGCAGTAGCTCCCCGTTTGAGTTATTTCATATTGATATTTGGGGTCCAAGTCGTGTACCTGATCATCAGGGACACAGGTTCTATCTAGTTGTAGTGGATGATTTCTCTCGTGTATCTTGGGTCTTTCTTTTAAAGAATAAATCTGAAGCAGGGGATGTTGTTAAAAATTTGATTAATGAAGTGCAGAATGTCTTTTCTTCTACTGTCAAATATGTTCGTACAGATAATGCACTGGAATTTTGCACCCGGTCTCTCTCAGTTTCTCTCTTTTAAGGGCATTATTCACCAAACCACTTGTCCTTACACATCTCAGCAGAATGGCGTAGCATAAAGAAAGCATCGCCACCTTCTAGACATTCTCGAACTCTCCTTATTCAGAGTTGTGCTTCTATCACCTTCTGGGGGGATGCTGTTCTTACAGCTTGCTATCTGGTCAATCGTATGCCGTCATCTGTCCTTGGAGAGAAAATTCCTCTTTCTATCATTTTTCCTGATAAGGAATTATTCTCACTTACTCCTTGTGTCTTTGGTACTGTTGCGTTTGTTCATTTCCTGTCTCCTGGACTTGACAAGCTCTCTCCTAGAGTAGTCAAGTGTGTCTTTGTAGGTTACTCTCGGACTCAGAAGGGCTATCGTTATTATAACCCTATAAACAAGAAATATTTTGTCAGTGTTGATGTCACGTTTTTTGAGTCTGTTATGAATTTTTCCCCTGCAGGCGACAGGCTGGTCCCATCCACTACCAATGATGATGTCTATGTTCCTCCGCCTCCAAGTTTGAGTTCACCTGAGTCCATTCCTGCTCCAGTTGCTAAGTCACCTAACCCAACGTCACCTCCATCACTGATGAACCTCAGTTTCATCATCTTTATTTTCCATAATTAACCCCCTTGCTTAAAGTTTTGTCAATAAAACCCAGTTAATGTCCTGTAATTAACAGAGTCCTAAATAAATTAAAAACCACAAAAAAATAACAAAGCAAAAATTCGTGGTATTTTTAGACTTAAAAATACCTTCAAAAATATTTCGTGTCTTCATTTTGATCTCTTTTCCAGTTTTGGTCAACATGAAACTTGTAGATCTCATCAAGGTCTACAACTTTCATGTTTTGAGTTTTCTCAAATTCGGCCATTTCAGCCTCCAAAAATCCAAAATACCCTCAAATAAATCTGATTGGGCCACGTGGCCCGTTCTGAGTGCGCCACGTGGCCCCCTTCCCTTGTCTTTTTCCGCCACCACCCCTGGCCGTTGGATCTCGCTTCAGATCCAACGGCCCCGCTGTGTCCACGCGCGCCTATTGCCTCAGCCGTCTGATCATCCTCATCCTTAAATCAGCACCGTCCGTAAGCGCCCTCACCAGAGCTTGACGCGTGGCGATTTGAAGACCGATCAATCGCATTCCAGATCGCTCATCACAACCGCTAGATCTCCTCTTTCCTCTGCCGCTCGATCAACCCTAACATCTCATCCAAACCGCCCGATGGCGCTTCACCCTCAATCCGACACGTGGCATCCCATCAGCCATCGATCGCTCCGCCCCCTGACTTAATCACGACCGCTCTTTCGCGCTTAGATCTCCACCGTTGGATCTCCAGATCCAACGGTCGGAGGTCATCGTCAACCTCCGAGACCCTCTCTCTCTCCCATGATCCAGCGCACGCACACCTCTCCCCCTTTCCATTTTCTCGCCCTCACCAGCCTCCATCTCCCATCGCTAACCACCTCACAACGTTCCCCACTCTTCCCTCTACCTCGCGCACGCCTCCATTAACCCCAGTCGTCCCCCCAGTCGTCCCAGTTCTCCCTCGAAACCCACGTTCTCACCACGTTCGTCCGCCACCTTCAAACGTTAAATATGCCGCCCCCCTCCTCCGATCACGGTATCCACCTTTACGCGGGGCACGGCCCAGCCCTCCGCCACCTCCCAGTGACAGGGGGAGGTGGCTGGATCGAGCGACGACGACCGTCGCCCCCGGTGAGATCCTCCGACCTCCATGGCGGAGCTGCGGCGCCATCGCGACCGCCCGAGCTGCATGGACTGGCTGACCATGTCCAGCGACGACCCGGGGCTCGATTCGAGCCCCAGCCCAAGCCCTCCGCTCCGCTTCCGACCAGGTAAGCCCCTCCGATCTTCCTTTGTTTTTTTTATTCGATTTCTTAGATTTAATTAGGCCTCTCCGGCCGACCTCTCGTACCATTAACCCCTTCAAAAGCTTCGCAACACTTCCCCCGTTCACGCGCTTCCTTCAGATCATCTTCCCCTTCTTCCAGACCCCCAGTCACCTACCGACTCACCTCCTCCGCCACCCACGGCGGAGGAGCTCCGAGCTCCCCAGTTCTTCACCCCGACGAGCTCCCATTTCGCTCACTCACGCAACCACTTCCCGTGCTTCGACTATAGGACTAACTTTGCAGGTCAATCTCTCAATGATCGGAGCGTCGCCGGAGCACTTTGGCCGAGCTTCGCTGCCACTACCAGAGCAAGAAGACACCGCCTTGAGCACCGTCGTGGCTCGACCATCGCCTGAGCTTCATCGACAATCTTCCAGCAGCTTCGATCGACCTCCACCGGCGCCAAAGAAGAGTGGCGGAGCACGGGCTCCTTCGTCGGAGTCCTGTTCTCGCCGCCAGTCGCGGAAGAGGATGAAGCGCAGCTGCCGTTGGATGGTCCTCTTTCAGCGACCATCTAACGGCCATGACGAGGCCACGCCATCACCGTCAACAACCGTTGGATCTTTATCATCCAACGGCTCAGACGAGACCACACCATCGGCATCAGCTTCCGTTGGATCTTCCAGATCCAACGGCCTACATTCCGCTACGCGTCGACACCTGAGCTTCCCGAGCCTAACGTGCGAGCCTGAAGGTTCGTATGCTCCGAGCCTCTGTCGAAGCTGCAGCGAGCCAAGCCTAAGTCCGAACCAAGCCGAAGCAGCCGAGCCTCTGCCAAGCCTCCTTCCGAGCCTAGATAGCACGTGCATCGCACGTGCTACTTTGGGTAAATTGCAGAGCAGCCCTCGAACTTCTCCAAATTTGCAAAAAGGTCCCCGCGCGTATGGTTTATTTACAGGGAAGGCCCCGCAACTTATTTTTATTACGTTTTAGTCCTTTCCAGGGACCTTTTTGTAGTTATCATTTCATGTTTTCTTGCATTTATGCCCTTATCTTCATTGTTGCATAACTTGAGCATCATGTTTCCGTTTCAGTTGATTTCAGTTTCATTTCGAAGCTCGTTTGACGTACTTTCTCATGGCATGATCATTTCATATAATGGACACTTTAATGTTGATGTATTATTTTGATAGCTATGTGTCTCTTGTTATTTAATCCATGCTTTGTTCAAATTGAGTTTGTCATCTTAATTCAATATGGAATTGACTTGTTGTTAACTTTTGCTCATCATTTCGTACCTAGGGCATATTTGTGATACTTTGCATGTGCATTCATTTGCATAAAAAAATTGATAAAAAAATGCATGTTTATTTTTCTTAATGCATTGTTGTTGTGTATCTGCATGATTTGACCTATATGCTTTTAACTCAACACTTAATTAATAAACTTAAATCCGATTAATACGAGAGAGGCTCGTGTCCCTGAGTTCGACCTTGGTTTCTTGCCAAGTAAAATAAGAATAAAGACCATCGCATTCTTATCTGACATGTATCAATGAGGTGGTCTCTTTGATGACCAAAATCGGCCCGACTGCTACGACATGTTGAAGTGCTAATCTAGCACTCTTAAAGGGCCGATTTTGCGGTTCATCAAATGGCGTTGTTGCCGGGGACACGGCTCATTTCTTTTATTTTTTGGAATTTTGTTTATTTAATTAAGTGTATCTTTTTATAGGTCATTTTTTTTGTTCATTCATTTTGCATTGTAAAATTTTTCTCTATGGATCTCTAACCATTGTTTTTGTGGCAGGGCCATTGATGGTTCATGGAGGCGAGGAGCAGGACACTTCCCGCTGCGAGGAGCCGCAAAACATGCATGAAGCAAATAGGGAAAAAAATGTGTTGCATCTTTATAGTAATTCGTCTTTTACAACGGTCTTCGATCGAAGACTCGCAATTGTAATCGAACGATCATGGTTGTGTGGGGATCGTCCCCACTTGAGTGTCGACCTAGGATAGGCACGCGGCTCTCCGAGCTCATTTTATTTTTCATATTTTTATGTGCTTGATCGTAGGTAGGACACACTAAATGATATACGCACATAATCTCGCATCACTTAGCTAAAATTAATGAAAATCCCTCACCGCTAATAGATGCATGATTAGGTGCGGTTTTATTCGACTTGCATACATAGATTTTGGTTTTCAAAACGGCCCCAGTTTTTCACGTGTTTTTGTCAAATCACTGCATGATTTATCGCTTAGCCTAAAATCGCGTTTTTTTTATCGAATACATGTTTTTCTCGGCTTTCATTTCCTAGATTGATCACCTAGGATTAATGGAAAATGAAATGAACGGTAGACGATGATTTTCTGATTGATGTGCTAACCATAATTCGGTGATAATTCTAAATAAAAATGGGACTGTTAATTGCAAGTCAACCAAAAATGGAGTAAAATTCGGTTTTGGGAGAGCAACACCCGCGCATACGCCTTGATGTTCATTTCACATTTTATTCGCGTAAATATCTAATGCTTTATCACCAATAAAATTGACAAGATAATAAACCAACTTCGGTTGGTTTCATGTGTGAGTTGGTGAAACTAAGGGTTTTTGCTTGCTTGAATTGAGCCGTGTTTGCTACACAACCCTAAAACCTTAGTCACTCCATTTCATCTCCAAAGATTCAACCGCTCACTTGTAAATCCATTCCTCTTCTTCGTTCACCTTGGGCTCCTCCCAACATCAATTCCCATCTTTATACTTAGGCTAATCTCAGCCTAAGTATAGGGGGGACCCAAGTCCCTGTGATTTTCTCTACTCTTCTTTTCTTGCCTTTATACTTAGGTTATTTCTAACCTAAGTATAGGGGGAGCCCCTCTTAGCTCCCGTATATTTCACTATATTTAAATGGACCGATGTACTTGTAACATCTAGTGCTATGAGGTCATAGCGAAGTTTAAGTATAGGGGGTATACCGTATATACCATATATTTACTTTAGCTATAATCTGAAAATTTTGAAAAATTTAAAACTTTTTGGCTAAGGTAAAATTCTTTGAACTATGAGAACTCAAATGATTTCGCGGCTTTTCGATATTATGTTACGCTATTTTTATAAAAATATTTTCGAAAATGATTTTTGAAAATGTTTTGAAAATTTTTATTTTGTGTGACATGGTTTTGAAAAATCGCCATCTCTTTTCAAGGAAAGTTGAGTCTAACATGTGTTTTAACTTTATTAAAATCCATAAAAATGAGAAAAACCTTAAAACCCTTTAGGAGCCGTTAGTGACTACTAAGTCCAATTAAGTAAGCCGCATTCAGTGAGGGTTCGCCCTTAGCAGATTGGATGGTTTTAGAGGACATCGCGCAAGGCCCCGTCCTCAAGCAACGGGCTTCGGCCTGTACTTACATCCATACTGGCTGAATTGTAGCTACTTAATTGAGTTTAGGCAGTTGTAATATCTCTTGAAGTTCAAAAAAAAAGAAAAAAATGAAAAAAATAAATAATAATAATAAAAATAAAAATAAAAAATGTGTGTCTTGTTTTTGAATGAAGAAGTTGGATTAGTCCCCTACACTTACACTTTCACCCAGGATCTGAATTGGTCAAGGAGACTTAACTTTTTGAGGTCTTTGAGATTTTAGGTTAACCAGCCTTAGCCTTCAGGGTCATTGACTTAATCATCCACATTCCTCTAGGTTTCTAGATTTGCATGCTATATTCCATGCTTAGTCTCAGACATAAAGAATATGATCAGCACATCACATACACGACTGCGGTTTTTGATGAGATGAGTTGATTTTTCACCTGAGGGATTGGGATGAGGAAGTCGAGTCTGGACTTGATCTAATGATGCTCGAGGATGGGATAAAGTCTTTGGAGGCTTCATGAAACCTGAGTGTCAGCAATATTAGCCAGTATGAGAACTTGGTTCTTATACTATTCTCTTGACATTGACCTAGGTGCCTGGGTGTGAAAAAATAAATAAAAAATGTTGATCAGTGTGCGCCAACTCTTGGTAAAAGCAGTGGAGCTAGCCACAAATTATACAAGTCAATGAAATTCAAAGAAAAGCTCTCATTCCACCAAGTCAAATATCAAAGAGCTTCCACCAAAGGCGAGCGCTCCCAAACTTTTCAAAGTGTCCACTTGGACCACCGCTATTAGGACCAGGAGTCGGGCTTGCACCAAAAAAGGGCTCTGCATCGTAAATGCTACAAGTCTGGGTGTCGAAGGTACGATAGGTACTCAAAAGAGACACACCCCGGTGTACTCCCAGGAAAACAAGTGCAGACGGCTCCAACTTCTCTTGACGGACGCACTGATCAACACCAAAAAAATGTGTTGCGTACAAAGGCACTAGAGAGAATCCTTGTTCCAATGAGAGGGAGAGAAGAATTGACACAATCCTATGCCCTCCATTTCTGGCCTGCCATCTACATTTTCTAAGTCTGACAACTAAGGAGACGGTGGACTGAATGCAAGATTGGATTTATTCCCTAGTGTTAAGGATTGGGTCCTTAGGAGATTTTCTCGGACCAAGATTTTGGGTGACGAATTGACTCTACTCTCAGAATTGCAGTCAACACTAAATTTCATATCCTTTAGCTTATACGTACATCAGAGAGAGTCTAGAGAAGTAGAGGAATTGGAAGCCTCTTGATTAAGGCTGGGTTGAACTCTAGAATTTTGGATCTCTAAAGTCTAGTCGACTTGATCAGATTGGATCCTGTATTCACATGCACAAGGGGGTTAATCCAACTTAGTCATTCTTTTTGATGCTCGAGGACGAGCATAGTTTAAGTATAGGGGGGTGATGAACCTCAGTTTCATCATCTTTATTTTCCATAATTAACCCCCTTGCTTAAAGTTTTGTCAATAAAACCCAGTTAATGTCATGTAATTAACAGAGTCCTAAATAAATTAAAAACCACAAAAAAATAACAAAGCAAAAATTCGTGGTATTTTTAGACTTAAAAATACCTTCAAAAATATTTCGTGTCTTCATTTTGATCTCTTTTCCAGTTTTGGTCAACATGAAACTTGTAGATCTCATCAAGATCTACAACTTTCATGTTTTGAGTTTTCTCAAATTCGGTCATTTCAGCCCCAAAAAATCCAAAATACCCTCAAATAAATCTGATTGGGCCACGTGGCCCGTTCTGAGTGCGCCACATGGCCCCCTTCCCTTGTCTTTTTCCGCCACCACCCCTGGCCGTTGGATCTCGCTTCAGATCCAACGGCCCCGCTGTGTCCACGCGCGCCTATTGCCTCAGCCGTCTGATCATCCTCATCCTTAAATCAGCACCGTCCGTAAGCGCCCTCACCAGAGCTTGATGCGTGGCGATTTGAAGACCGATCGATCGCATTCCAGATCGCTCATCACAACCGCTAGATCTCCTCTTTCCTCTGCCGCTCGATCAAACCTAACATCTCATCCAAACCGCCCGATGGCGCTTCACCCTCAATCCGACACGTGGCATCCCATCAGCCATCGATCGCTCCACCCCCTGACTTAATCACGACCGCTCTTTCGCGCTTAGATCTCCACCGTTGGATCTCCAGATCCAACGGTCGGAGGTCATCGTCAACCTCCGAGACCCTCTCTCTCTCCCACGATCCAGCGCACGCACACCTCTCCCCCTTTCCATTTTTCTCGCCCTCACCAGCCTCCATCTCCCATCGCTAACCACCTCACAACGTTCCCCACTCTTCCCTCTACCTCGCGCAAGCCTCCATTAACCCCAGTCGTCCCCCCAGTCATCCCAGTTCTCCCTCGAAACCCACGTTCTCACCACGTTCGTCTGCCACCTTCAAACGTTAAATACACCGCCCCCTCCTCTGATCACGGTATCCACCTTTACGCGGGGCACGGCCCAGCCCTCCGCCACCTCCCAGTGATAGGGGGAGGTGGCTGGATCGAGCGACGACGACCGTCGCCCCCGGTGAGATCCATCGCCGACCATGGCGGTGTCGCGGCGCCTCCAGGCCCGCTCGAGCTGCATCGACTAGCTGCTGATGTCCAACGAAGACCCGGGCGTCCATCGTGATGCCCAGCCCAAGCTCCGCTCCGCCCTAATCGCCGGTAAGTTCCACTCTTCTCTCTCTGCATTTTTTTGTCTTTTACTTATTAAATTAGGCTTCGACAGTCAATTTCGCCCTCCATTGTTCATTCCGTTAGCTCCGCCAACACCTCCCCGTTCACGCCTGCTCCTTCGACCATGCTCTCCTTCTTCCATACCCCCCATCGCCTCCGACCACCTCCTCCGCTCTAGAGGCGGAGGAGCTCCGAGCTCCCCACATTCTCCGCCCCCTATGAGCTCTCACTCGCTCACTCACACACTTCTTAGGCTTCGGCTACATGCTACTAACCTTGCAGGTCCATCAAACGTGCAATGTCTGGAGCCTCGCCGGGCCCATCTTCGTGACTGTCGTCCTCGACATTGGAGCCCCGACGACCCAAGCTGAGATACCAGACACCTTGCCCGAGCTTCGAACTTCATCGACAACCTTCCAATAGCAGCGGGCGAGCTCCACCATGGACGAGGAAGAGCGGTGGAGCAGGAGCTCCTTCGCCGGAGCCCTGTTCTCGCCGCCAGTCGCGGATGAAGACGGAGGCACAGCAGCCGCTGGATGGTCCTCCTTCAATGACCATCCAACGGCGCAGACGAAGCCACACCATCGATTTCGGGGGCCGTTGGATCCTCAAGATCCAACGATTTCCATGCTTCCACGTCGTCTACCAGTGCCTTCACTGGTAGCCTTTGGATCCTCATGATCCAAGGGCAGCTAACCAGCCACGTGTCGACACCAGAGCGCCCCCGAGCCTTAGCCATCGAACCTCCAGGTCTGGAGCGCCCGAGCCTGTGCCGAGCCATCAGGAGCTTCGGCAGAGTCCGAACCTTAGCCAAGCCAAGCCGAAGCACCATCGAACCTCTACCGAGCCCGAGCCGACTTCCGAGCCTGGATGGCGCGTGCCTGGCACGTGCCTTCTGGGCAATTTGCAGAGAAGCCCTCCGAATTTCTTCAATTTGCAGAAAGGTCCCTGCGCGTGTGGTTAATTTACAGGGAAGACCTCCGAACTTATTTTATTTTCATTTTAGTCCTTCCCAGGGACCTTTTTGTAGTTATCATTTCATGTTTTCTTGCATTTATGACCTTGTCTTTCTTTATGCATATCTTGAGCATCATGTTTCCGTTTCAGTTGATTTCAGTCTCATTTGAAAGCTTGTTTGATGTACTTCTTAATGGCATATTAAGTTTCGCATTTTGGACACTTGAATTTTTATGTATTATTGTATTTGCCATGTGTCCCTTATTAGTAACTTAGGCCTTGTTAACATTATCGATCAAGCTTGACATTTTAAGCAAATCTGAAATTGACTCATATTTAATTTTGCTCATCATTATTAACCTAGGGCATATTTCCATTACATTTTCATTGCATTTCATGTCATTTATTTTAATGCAGTGCTTTGTGTCGGTCTTCATGAATTTGACCTATATGCCTCTAACTCAACGCTTAATTAAATAAACAGAAATCCGATTAATACGAGAAAGGCTCGTGTCCCTGAGTTCGACCTTGGTTTCTTGCCAAGTAAAATAAAAAAATTAAAGACCATCGCATTCTTATTTGATATATATATCAATGAGGTGGTCTCTATGATGACCAAAATCGACCCGGCTGCATCGACATGCTTAAGTGCTCATTCCGCACTATTATAGGGCCGATTTTGCGGTTTATCAATGAGCATATGGAATTGGTGTTGGTGTCAGCGGGGTCCCGACTAAGCCATCCATTTGTCTCCATCTTGAAGGTCAAGAAGAGATCAAGAATGGAAGAATGATGCAGAAGTCAAACAAGGAATAAAGGGAGTGTAAAATAGTAGAAGGCTCCAAATGAGTAGTAGGCCAAAGAAGGATTCAAATAAAAGAAAGTGGAAAAGGCACACCTGTGTAGGACTAATTTTTGAACCTTAATCTAATCCAAACAAACACAAAACAAGCGTAGGTTCACCACTTAACACATGTGAAGCTGTAAGAGTTCGACTATTTTTATCTTTTCAATTTAATATCATTTTCAGGTAATATTATAACAAGTTCATAAGTACGCTAACCCTATAGGAGTGTGTGTACTGCTGGGCCAATGCCCCATACTTCTTCCATCTCCTTTGTAACCTGTGATATGCATGCTTAAGGGTCCTTGATCTCGTTTATGGGTGGCTACTCGGCCAAAGAAATGGAGAGGGGAAGTTGATAGGAGAAACCAATACTTTGGACCTCGCTCGCAACAGAATCACCCATAAGCGTACAAGGACTCGCTCAGACACAAATCGATGAGACAGACACAACCGTAAGGGCATGGCCTAAGCCCAGTACTTCATACCAAGTCAGATGCTCCACACAAGGCGAGAACACCGTGCTCGACAAGGCCCTACTCGGTCTTGTACGATGGAAGCACTAATACTTCTCAAACCCATGTGATAATCAAGAGCCACAGATCGGGATTTGGGATCTTATCATTAGAGGGTCATGCCTCACTCTATCCGGAATGTCCTTGAAAACAATTTGTTCTTTATGAACCCCAAACATTGAATGGTTTGTTATGAATTTTAATTAAGGTCAAGTATCCCTTTTTTATTTTATGGTTTTTCAAATATTTTTGAGTATTGTTCAGAGAAAATCACCTGATGTTTTTTTTATATTTTTCTTTTATGTATTAAGTGAAATAAACACAAGGGGAGAGGATGGAATAGCCGTGCAAATGGAAATATCGCCTTAGTGACTAATGATGCATGCAAAGATAGAATTACTTACAGTGCTTCCCAGCTCTCTCCATGCAGGATACAAGATAGAATTGAAATATTTAAACTATATAGTGATATGCAAAAGTGAGAAAACACCCTAAACAATAGTTGCTATTATCGAGAAGAACCAAATGCTGATTACTCATGAATGAGATCCAAAAGTCCGGCCTCTGAAGTCCATCGGTGTCTGCAACAATGGATTCTGCAAGCGTTGTATAACACTTCTCTCAGTGCTCGATCTCAGGTTCAAATAACCAACAATTAATTTTGATTAAGTCCAAGCATGTATTACTATAGGTGCATGCAAGATTATTAGGGCTTTCGACCTAGCTACCGAGTCAAGTAACCTAATGTCTAAGGGCTTACTCACATAAAACAAATATAAACAAAGGCAGAAAACTCAAATCCTATGAAACAAAATAAAATAAAGGCGATAAAACATGAAAAACCACAGTGAGGCCCCTAGGTAAACATACACCTGGGCACTGGACCTCGTTAAGTGTGGCAATCTCCAAATTATTATAAAATAATTTTAAAATAAAATGACACACTCTCTCACAAAAATGAAAGTAAAATCAAAGTCTGGTCTACTCTTCTCCTTTTCTTTGGTTCTTCCTCTTGCTCTCTCCTGGTTGGCTCAAAAGAGAAAGCCAACCTCCGCTCGCCTCGGGTGCGCCTACAGCCTAAGAGATGATTGTCATCAAGTGGGGTCCCTCACAAGAAAAATAAACAAAGAAATGGGATTAGAACAGTCAAATAATTATCAATAAATAACAAGAAGAAATAAAGGTAAATAATGTGTTACAATATATACAACAAAAATATGCTACAATTTGTTGCTCCCGGCAACGACGCCATTTGAAATAGGCCAACAATTTCTATCGGTCATGTACTCCACACAAGTTGGGAGAACAGTCGTCGAAACGACCGATGAGAATCTCGATCCTAGTTCAACAATCAACCCATTCATTAGAAATCAATCCATGAAGAAACAAGTGTGAATCAAAATTTATTATATACCTTACTAAATGATCGTATAGTTACAAGCAGAGTAGGGTGTCGAACACAGAGAACACACGATGTAGAACTTAATATAGGATAATATAAATATAATAATAAATAAATAAAAATTGAAGAATTGAATATTTTTTGGTTTTGAATAATGTTTTACTATTTTTGTGATTTTTAGTGAATTTTGGTATTTTTATATATTTTTAAAGTAAAAAATATCCCAAATCAGTGATTTAATAAATAGTCGAAATTGAAATGAAGATTAAAAATAGCAAAATAAGTCCAAAATTCTTTAAATCAATTTTAATGTATAGATAATAATATAACGAAATTATATAATAGAAAAATATATTTTTGGTGTTTTTGGGAATTTTTACTTTGTTTACTAGACTTTGGAGGTTTTTAATTTTTATGAGTTTTCTTTTTCTACTTTTAAGGTTTTTAGTTTCTGGAGGTAAAAATGAAATACATAAACACAAAATATATTTTTTGGATTTTTTCAAAATGTTCTATTTTTTGGTATTTTAAACTACAAACATAGAATATTTTTGCTCTCTTTTATTTTTAATAAATACTAAATAGTCCTAAATTGAAAAAATAAAATTAAGATAAAAAACTACAAACTATCGACAACCTACACTTATTGTTTGATGATTTTTAGAGAACAAATGATAAATTTAATAAGTAGACCAAATCAACAAAAATACAAGTCCTAGAAAGGGCATAAATGCAATTTAAATAAATGTGAGGTGCAAAATGCAAATATCCCGCAGTTTTTGAACTAGCCACGAAAGTTGCAGGACTTACGCAAAATACATGAACCCGCAAGGGTGTTCACGCAATTTTTACAACATAAAACATGCACATGCACATGACTCTGACATGGACTAAATTGTAAATTCAAAAAGTTCCAAGGGAAATATGTAATTTACCCACTACTTATTTAAACTACATATGATATTTACAGGACTTTTTTGAAATTACCAAAAATACAGAGGGAGGACTATGAAAATTACCCAATAAACGTCCTGGACCCGACTGCTCTAATGTCGCCACGTGCCCAATCTGACAGCTGCCTTCGCATACCCCTTCACAGAGATTCAACGATTCATATTAGACCTGGACAGTGTTTGATCGAATGGGATTAAGAGGCGTTGCAAGATTGTCGATGAACTGGACTCTAGCGAGACGTGATCCTTCTTTCCTATGTGCTTCGTTGGTTAATCACTCCTCCGACAGGCCCAGCAGGGAGCTGGGCTTCCACCGCACGCAACGGCGATCTCCAAGGATGGCGAGGGGGCCTGCGGTGATCCGATGAATCACCTGGAGCAACTCCAGGTGGTCGTCGAGGTCTCAGACGGGTCCTTAGACATGCAAATAACCACAAAAATGTTCCTGGGTGCGAGGTCTATCGCCTCCTCACAGGAGTTAATCAAAATAACATGGGGAATGGAATGGAGGGGGAGCTCCGGCAATGGGCAGCAGAGGGAGCTCTGAATCCCAGATCCACAATGGATCTGGGTTGGATGAAGTGGGGGTCGGCGGAGAATGCGAGTAGGAATGAGATGGCGCGAAGATTGGGGCGAGTCAACGGTTGGATGCTTCTGAATTTGACATGGAGTCTTAGCTCCAAGAATTGGGGATTTGTGAATTCAACTTAAAATTAACGATGCAGAACGAAAGCTACCTGACCAAAGTACCTAGGTATGTAGAGAAAATGGCTCGACTGAGCTAAAGGCTTAGGAGTAGAACCATGCACCAATGGTCCACCGCAGGGGGTTGGATACTCCTCCCCTATGGCCCTTCCTCGCTGCAAATGCCAACCCTGCCTTGTTGTCACCTTGGCGGAGATTCCATGGGTGAATTGAGGGTTTAAGGACCAGGGAAAAAGTATAAAAAATTAATGGGAGATTTGGGGTGTTTATTTATAGATAATTTTTAAGCGAGTTTCGAGGGGGTTTTGTGTGAGATCGATTGGAAGTTCGTGAGGATTCTAGGAAGGGTGTAGATGAAGAACGAGATGGCTACAGGAAGATGGAAGTCTCGAGGTCAATGGATGAAGAATGGGGGACTAACAATTGGCGAAGTAGGCGCACTAGTGACTTCTGACAGAAGTCAGAGGAGATGAGGTACAGTTGACCGAGGACAACGAACGGAGACGTCTGGTTGGTCCTCGTGGACCAACCCGTAAATTCCATGGCAAAATGCCTTGGAAAATGAATAATAAATAGTAATTGATTTTGTTATTTTTAGGTTATAAAATGAAAAAGGTTTCTAATTTCCTCTAATATTTTATTTTTTATTTATTTTTTCGATGTGTTTAATTAAAAGTTAATTTTTAGGGTTTTATTTATATGTATATTTGCCTATGTTTTGAGTATCTTATTTATTTCGTAGTTTTGATTTTATTATTTTATTTTCTTATTTTATATAATTACAACTTATTTTTTTAACATAAATATATTTTTATGATATTTTTGTGATGTAATATATACGCTTAAATAAATAGGTGTATTTATTGTATATCTATAAGTACATGAGTTTCATTTATGTGTTTTATATACAAATTTTATTTTAATATTTATTTAATGGTTTTATTCTAGTTTTAATGTGTACATATGTTATAAATATTTTTTATAAAATTATAAAAATATAAAAGTATAAAAAATATAAAGAATAAATAAAAGGAATATTTTACTCAAATATGTTGTTCAATAATGGTCCAAAACCTATCTTTCACACCTCAACTCCAAATAATATGAAACCACCTTCATTAAATAGCTTATTAAAAGTTATATACAATTAAAATTGATTTTGATACAATTTAAGTTTTTATTTAGGAGATATGGGTCTGTGAAGTTTGGGTTTTGGGATTTTATTTTGTGTATAAAAAGTACATTGTACATTATTTTTGTATGAAAAAAATTTATATTTTATATGCATTTTTTAACTAGAATTTCCATGTACAAAGTTTCTTTGTTTGAGGGATTAATAATGGAGAATAAAATAGGTCCGAAAAAGTAATCATTGGCCTTTTTTGTATGGTGATCCGATTATGTTTTATGTACAATTAATGGAGAATAAAATAGGTCCCAAAAAGTAATCATGTGCCCTATCTCCCCCTACTTTATTCATTGTTGACTAAGTCAGCATGATGACTAAGTCTGGGGTCTACGGTCACTTCAGTGTCCTTGACACTTCTCTCTTTTTCTTTTCATTCCTTTATTTTTTTTGGAAATAAATAAAATAAAATACAATATTTTATATAGTATGTTGTACAAATTAATGAATTTTTATTTTGACATATTAATGATATATTCATGCATTCAGCTAGGGTTTAAAGGCTAAAATGAAAGAAAAAATGTGATGAAATGGAGATTCATCAATACCTTTGGTGGGGATTGTTGAATAAGGTGGGGATTCCGGAGAGCGGTTTAGAAATCCAAACTGTGATCTCAAGAATCGGATGAATTATTGGAGAACGTGGCTGCATGGAGTCGATATGAGTGTCAACAGAGTCCTGACCAAGCCATCCATGAGTCACCATCTCGAGGGTGAAGAGGGAGATCGAGAATCGATGAATGATACGATGTTGAACAAGGAATAAAGGAGTGCAAAATAGTAGAATAGTACAAAGTGAGCAGAGTCAAATGAGGAATGAAACATATAAAGTAACAAAAAAGGCACGGATGTGTGGGACTGATATTTGAACTTAACTCAAATAAAAAAAACACCAAACAACTTTTAGGTTCACCAACTAAACACACAAGAAGTCGTAAGAGTTCATATATTTTTATCTTTGAATTGTATTTTTGTTTTGTAGGAAAAATCTTATAACAAGTCCATAGGAGATCTATCCCTACAGGAGTGTGTGTAATGCCAGGAAAGTTCCTCATAATTGTTCCACCTCCTTTGTAGCCTATGATCTACGCACTTAGAGGTCATTGATCTCATGCCTGGGGGATACTCGGCCAAACAAATAGAGTGAGGAAGCCGATAGGCAAAACCAATACTTCCCTTGTAAGTGACGTACTCAGACATAGGGCGATGAGACAGACATTCCCGTGAGGGCACGACCTATGCTATATACTTTAGACCAAGTCATATGCTCCACACAAGTCGGGAACACCATCGTCGACTGATTAATCATAAACTACCATCTACTAATTAGTGTGAATTAACGTGCTAAAATATTGATGTGTCGTTCATTGTAGGCGGGTAATCAGAATCAATAAAGAAATAACAACTTAATTATTTAATCAATTTTAATCGAAGCGGTTTTATGTTTATTTAGCTTGTGCAAGTCCTAGGGTCGAACTCAAAAAGGCAAAAGAACAACCTAGATTAATGCCTATCAAAGTTTGTGCTCGATTTTCGAGTAAGAATATTTTTGATATTTTTATGTAATTTTTGAAATGCAAATGAAACGAGGGCCAATTTTAAGTATAAAAAGTGAACAATGATAAAACGTGGTACAAAAAATATGAAATTTTGCTGAGATGTGAATAAGGATAAAATAAATGCAATGTATTTTTCTGAATTTTCTGATGCAATATGATTAATTATAATAAATATTAAATCCACATATTTTCAAGGAATAAAAATTATCGATGATATATAACTAGGTGAAATATCTTGAAAAATCTTAAACCCTAAAAATGTGAAGTTTAATACCTATTAAAAACTAAATATTTAAATCAAAAAAATGATTTTTTATAGAGCAAAAAATGCATGCAAATGCAATTCCTTTTTGACACAATGTGGAATATAATTAATTCTACTATCCGTGAATTTTCAGCAGCTTTTGTAATGGTTAATTGTCTATGAAATTCTAAGCACAGAATGCGTAAAATATGCCATTTTCACCCAAATATTAATTATTAATTAACCATAGAGCATAAAAATATAACAAGCATGTCATAATGTAAAGAATTAGTTGTAGAATAAGATGTTATTTTTTAATAATAAAATGATGCAATAAAGTTGTTTAAATTATAACGAGAACACATGGTTTTGTTTGTAATATTACAGAATATAAAATTAAATAAAGAAATGCAGTGCTGGACTAAGGTGGAATTACCAGGCCCATTGGGGGGCAACATGCAAAATTTCCAAAAGGGCACATGTGTCATACGTGCCCTTTGGAACGGCTGGACCTCGTTGGAAAAAGGGCAGAATGGGGGGTGTCCTTGCAATATTCACCTTCCCTATGTGTTGTGCACGTGAGGGGCAGTTGGGGCTGCCGACAAACTGGCCGAGGATGGCCGAGCGAAGGCGATGGGGGATGATAGGGCTCTGTTTGGCTAGAGGCGAGGTGATGGAGCGAGGATGATCGGCCCCGCCTCTAGGTGGCGGTGAAGAGGAGGCGGAGACACGTCGACGACGAAGACTCCTGGCTCCAGCCAGGAGGCCGCGCTAAAGCAGCTCTGGTGTGGAAGCGGAGCACGACCGATATCGAGGTGATTGGCGGTGGTGTTGACTTAGGGATCTAGCCAAGAGTTGTTGGCGAAGGTATTAGCATGAGGTCCAAGTGTTGTAAGCAGTTGGAAGTAGCGGAGGAGTCGGTGGTGATGTATCGAGCGATGTTTGAACAACGGAGGGATGGCTAGAGGTATGGATGTCGATGGAGGTGCGGAGGGCCATGCGCAGTGGAGCGAGCCACGACGTGGCCATGGGAGTCTAAGAAGCCTAGAACGGAGTTTGTTAGATGCATGATGCTCGACGACGTGTGTGGCCATAGCTAGCAGTGGCAGTGGGACGTCGAACTGCAACGATCGGTAGGCTGACCGGATCTCACCGAGGATGGATGGTCTCCGGGACATCACCACTGGAGATCCTTCTTTTTCTTAGGGCAAATGATGGGTGGATTTTGCGAGGGTGGCTGAGCTGGTATCTATATATGATCGCGAAGGTGCCGGTTGTCATGGATGAAAGGTAGTCGGCGATGGAATCGAGGAGGATCTGCGATGGGATTGGACGAGAATTGCGGGTTTGGTCGAGTTGGGAAAACATAGGTAATGGGGATCGGAGTTGTGATTTGATGAGGGTGTGATTAGGAAGGAGATTAGTGATGAGATCTGGTGGTACGAGAGAGATCAGAGAATGGAGGGAGGAGACGGTCGGCGGTATCTGTGGTGGTGGTACAACTGTAGATGGAAAGAGGGGAAGAAGATGGCACATTTTGGACAGGTGCGATGGAGGCATGTGACCAGCAGGTGCATATTTTTTTAACAAATAAAATATAAATAAACCCCAAAGTGGGTGACATGTGGCGGCTCCAGGAGCTGCCACGTGTTTGCCTTAAAAAATTAGAAAATTAAAATACAAAAAATAAAAAAATCAAACGACCTTGGATCAAAATTTTCTTTACAAAAGTTACTCGTCTCAATGAGATCTACAACTTTCAAGAAGAGATCAAAGCCAAAATAAGTCATTTTCACAAAGTGACATTTTTCTGGGTACTCTATGTACATAGAATAATGGATTTTAGGGATTTTGTAATTTTTTATAATTTTTAATAAAGATAAAATTCAGGAAAAAATAAGATAAAATCAAATATAAATATTTACACATTACTCTAATTGTTTTGGATTTTTAATGATTAAGAAAATGAAGAAATAAAATAAAGTATGAAAATAAGGACTTTTGTACAGACTGTTAGTGAACGCTTAGACTCGATGAGTTTCTTTGTTTTGGTCTTATTTAATATTAGGATTTTTTCATATTCTAATAAAACATTTGTCAAAGAAAATAAATGAAAAAGAAATAAATAAAAAAGAGTTAAATATGTACATAAAATAATATGTCAAAATCGGGTAAAATACATAATGTACTAAAGAGGACAAAAACCCAACCTTCACATATGAGCTCCAATTCACAACTTGATCTTGTTTTGAAGGTAATTGAATGCATATTAGTTCAAAAGTGAGTAGGATCAAAACGGACGATGTATGTGGAAGATATCAGTGTTTTAGTTTGACAAATCTGAAACTAGGGTTTGGGTTTATTTCTCAATTATTTCAATTAGTGATTTTTTTGTATTTTCCTTTATTCATGAAAGTAATATGTACATAATGGAGTGGTTTCAAGTGATTTGGAGTTAGCATGAATTAATTAAAAATCTAGGAAGTTGTCTTATTTTACAGGTCAATTAGGTTGGGATTTTTTGCTTCTCATTTTATGCAATAATGAATGATAAAATGCAATTATGATTTATACATGCATGAATGTTAATTATGCAAGATAATTGATAAAATGAAGATGAATTTCGGGGACCTCAACTTATCTAATCACTTCTAAAGTGATGTATCACATATTGATCAACCCCCTATACTTAAACCATGCTCATCCTTGAGCATCTAGAGAATGAAATGAGGTGAAATGAGACTGGGTTCCATACCAAGATCATTAGTAAAATATGAAAATGAAGCTAGACCTGATCCTTGGATTATTAGTTTGGAGGAACTCATTTGAGTATTAGTGTTTTAAAATCAACATCCTCCAAGTTCTACATATCATTGTAACAGTTTTGGCTTAGAAGTCATCTTAGATCAATCCTCTTCCCAAAGCATACCCCATGAACACTGAACGACAGTCTCATGTGTGTGAAAGGTTCTAGCTCTTCCCATCAAGAACCTGACTACCATGCAAACCTCTCCCCCAATAACCCATTCTTGTGGAGTCATGTATTTCATTATAAGGTTTGTCGTGTTCTGTTCACAATCGAAAAGAGGGAGAAATTATAATAAGGAGAAAAGAACTGGAGGGTAATTAGTGTAGTTATGTCTCCTTGTGAAGCTGGCCAAATTAGGCAAGTACCACCAAGATCTACAGTTTGTCTTGAAGCTTGAAACTTTTTTAGTCAAATATTTATTTGGTAGTTTGCTTCTTTTTGTTTGGATTTTTGGTAGCTCTGCGTGGATCTTGTTTTGCCCCTATGGATATGGAATATTTCTTTCCACACATGTTTTGGGGTCATAGAAAAAATTGTTCCCATCCATCCATCCCTTATCCGAAGCATTATTTCAACCCGTACTATGGTCTTTAGATGTCCATGCTACCAGAAAAGAGACCCACACAGTCTTCCAAAATCCTATTTTAGTTGAGATAAGTGCATAGTGCGAGAGTACAAATTAATTCCCTATTCAAGAGTCGTACCCAAAATGAGGCGACCAGGTTAGACACTAAGAATCAAATTCTGCACATTTTTATGTGGAACTAAAAGAATTAAGTCAAAGACCTGAAGCTTCTAAAATCCTATTTCTCAGTGAAGTTTCTCTGAAAATTAGATGGGTTAAGTCCAAGACCACTCTCGGTTTTTGCTCATAACTCGGTTCAAAACCCAAGGGCTTTTCACTAATGCAAGTGCATGAAGTATAGGATGAAGTGCAAATGCGTGAAATGCTGATTTTTTTAGATTTTTAATGAATTTTTTATGCATTTTTTTAAAATGAAAAAGAAGCCATTTTTTCAAAACTTTTATTACACACACAGTGTTAGTTGCACAAAACGCAAAGTTATTATTTTAGCAAATTAGTTACCTACCCCGTAAATAAGAATATAAACTTACGCGCAAGTACGAGCCATGGCTAAAATATATACAGAGTGTATACACCCCCCCCACATACTTAGCAAGTGCTATGTCCTCAAAGCACAAGAAGCGCATAGAAGACATAGCTCGTGTTAAGCGTAAGAAAGTGAATAAGAAAAAGAAAAATATAAGGCAGCCCGCCCCCCTATACTTAAATTGTGAACAGTCTAAGTATGGAAGAAGGACGAAGATAAGGCGGACAAGGGTAGAAGTGAATGAGGAGAGTATACACAATTGGCATAAGTCCCCCCTATACTTAGGCCTTGGCCTAAGTAGAGGAAGAATATGTACAAAGGAACCGATGGGGTTAGGAGGGAAGGGAGCCGATGATTAAGGAGGTTTTCGGTAGATTTTTTTGTGATCCTGTGGCAAGAGGTCATAATGATTGAAAGAAGATAAATTAGATGAGTCCCATCTACCATTACTTTATCCTCAGAAGAATCATGCTAGAGAGTGTTTTGATAGGAAGAAGATGAAGCATATGAATCATATGATTCCTAGCTGTCATCGGAGTTATCCTCAAAATAATATTATTAGAAGGTGGAGGCGCTCCATATATTCTTGTTATTAAGCTGCTTTATCAAGATGTGCTTAGTCTTGTGGTCAATTGCCTTATCCTCGAACGATGAATACTCTGAAGCACCAGTCTCAGTATGGTCATAAGATATTGTTCCGGTATATTTAATGAGACAAGGAGAGTCGTCTCTCGAGGAATTGTAGTGAGGGGCAGGAGCAGTCCAACAGGAGTCAATATTCGTCTGCTTGCTTAGATAGGGCGTCAAGGTTATCGAACTGAGCTCACTCATAAAGATCACCTTATCTAGACCTGATGAGGAATTATCTGAAGATTCCTCTTCCGGCATGTCGAAGGAGACTTTCTTAATCGGATTACCTGATAACTAATTAGATGAAGAAACAATCAGAATGGGCATGTTGGTCCATGATGTCTGTAAAGGTGCAGGTCCTGTAAGTGAGGTGTTGACAATCGGGTCTTCAGATAAGAACCATTAAAATATTCCTCCCTAGTCTGTGGGCGTCCCACGTATTTGTTCTCAATGGACTTGATGTTGGTACATTCTTGCGTCCAATTGATTTTATCAAGGCTGTTAGAGAAGGTCTTATCCGACTTAGGGTAAGCCCATGCTCGTGTTTCCTCATCATAATCACCATATACATGGTAAAGGTCATGTATCAGGTGTTCTTCCGTAAGATTTGTCATGATAGTGGTTGAGGTGCAAGCAGCGGGGAATGAGAGGATGGGATGAGTCTCTGAACTAATGGTTTGCTCAACAACCGTTATCTCAGGTGTCATAGCGGGGTAGGGCTCTTCTATCGCTTGATGGTCATGACTGTTGACGGTTTTGTGGGTTGCCTTAGAACATCGTGTTTCCTCAAAGACTATATGCGATAGAAGTTCTCCCAATGCGATAAAATTGATTTCCCGAGTCTCGCACTCTATAATTGCCTTAGCTAAGGCTAAGAACGGCTTTCTGCGAAGTTCAAAGTGCTTCAAATGGGTGAACTCTCCTTGATGCTTAATATCAATGATCGTGAAGTACACCTTTAGCGGAGCACCTTGGAATGTAATGATGACTGAAATTGTTCCTTTCGGTTGTTTTATAGATTGATCAGCTAGCTGAACGATATCTCTTGATTTCCCGACTGGTCCGAGTTTGAGCTTGTCAAACACAGAGGTCGGGAGGATGTTGATTGGTGAGTTGTCATCAATTTAGGAATGGGTGAATGTTGACTCTTTGATTCCATAGTCAAATCGATGAAACCACTTGCTTCTACGGCTCTTGGTCTTTCTTCTCATCACCAAAGACGTGGTCATTGACAATATATGTCTTTCAGTTTGGGAAGTGTTCAATGGTATGTTCAAGGAAAGTTCAAAAATCAATCTTTTGTCTAGTGCTTCCTTCAGAGTAGGATCTAAATTCTTTGAATCCTCTCCACTTTCGTTTTTTAAGGATTTTTCTATTTTTTCAATTTTTGGGGTGTTTTCGATTTTTTAATTTTTTGATCTTTTTGTTGTGGTGTGTAGATGTGGTGGTTTCCACAGCGGAGGAGGGGTTTTGATCAGAGTTAGAGTCATACCTAAGGGAGTAGTATTCATAGGTGTCAATTTCCGAGTCATTCCTAGGGTGTGCAGAGTTTGTGAGTCTCGGAGTGTTCACATGATTCTTAACTTGAGATCCAATCATTTCATCTTCCATTTTCATGTATGAGATAGGTAGAAATTCTCTCAACATTTCCCCTCTCTGTCTTCACTTTTCATCCTCGAAAAACTTTTCATGATCAATCATGGGCGGAGTCTTCTCTATGAGAGGATTCTGTGGAAATCTGTAGTTCTCATAGTCAACATACCATGACTCAGGTATGCAACGTTGGGTAGAGTAGAGTCCTTTCCATGATCATGATTGGTCAGATCCTCATACGGTGAAGTCAACATACAAGGTTTATGTGTGTCGATGTCATCAATCCAATCCTCTGCATGTACAGGATTTCTGAAGGAGTGGTATATGGGTTGGTTAATAGAGATTTGACCATTGGGGTCAATCTAATATGGATGATCATCAGGTATAGGCCGCTTTATTCGGTATGGTTGGGTCATCAAGTTATTCCCTAAGTTCCAGTCTAGATGTGTATTTTTGAAGTGTTGATTTGTCCCAACATTAAGATTAGAAGAGAATGAAGATTGTTGGGGTTGGTGTCTCTGCCAGTCATTTATCTTGATAGTCGATTGCTCTTCTAAGATGGGTCAGCCCAGGATGGAAGTTTATCATGTATAGAAAAGGGTGGGGGTGCTGGTAAATTTGAAGGAGTGTTGAATTTGATCAGATTATCTGAACAAAATGAATTGGAATTACTAGAATGTGTCGTATTCATTCGTGGGCTAGAGTCTCCCTCGAATGTTGGAGGATGCCTGGAAGAAGAGGGTTTTGAGGATTTGTGTTTGATCAAAAAGATGTAATCTGGTATGTACAGAGACCAATGTCCCACAAATTTCAAAGGAGGCGGATGAGATGACATAATGGATCTTGATTGAATATGTTCAAGTATACGGGATACTCACAAACAACTAAAAGAATCAAGAAGGGAGAGTGATGGCACAAGTGTGTGGTTTCTAAAATTCGAACTCGGTTTACGCACATCAATGCAAACACAAATCAAAACCCAAGTTCACCAACTCACACAGTAAAGGATGTAAGAGTCAGGCCAATTATCTTGTCAATTTTAATTGGTGATAAATTCAGTCTTGGAGAAAAATTAGCGAGTTGTTAGGTACCGGAAGTTTTCCTAAAGACTGGACAGAATTCACATGGCTAGTTGCATCTACTTTCAGACAATATGGGAGTAAGTATAGACCATTAAACGGTTGCCCGTTACTTGAGGATGGTGCCAATCATGTTGTCCTTTAACCACCCACTCTGCTATGGGAGATCCCTCATTGAGAAGTAGCTAGTCATTTTTAGCATCAATAGTCTAAACAAAGATTCTAGAGATAGCTCTACCTTAAGTGTTCGTCTCTCGCTCACTCAGAAAGATAAATGAATCCAAGGACAGGGTTGTTCTCCTGCAAAAATTCTCAATTTTATGGTTTAATGTAGTCGGGCTAGTTTAGCAGTCCCAATTTTAATTAGGTGATCACTGAGAAATTAGGTGAGCACAAATTCACGTCTACCGTCCAGTCCCAATTTCCTTTAAAATTTTAAGTGACAAAAGAGGAGGGAGATTTAGGAAAAGCCGATGCATGCATGAAGCAATGAGGTATGCTCAGTTAGAAGAATTTCAGTGATTCCTCACAATCTCCATGTGGGATGCAATACAAGATTTTAAAATTTATTCTATATGGAATGCAAACGGATAAAACCACTCCTAGAATTATTTCTATTAATTGGGAATAAATGAGTTAAATTTTTGACTAAGTTGAACGAGCTAATGTGCGTCTCAATTAATTGTGTAGTGGGGTCCTAGGTTCTACGAGCACAATCAGAAAAATCTTAAAAGCTATAATAGCCGCAGTGCAGAACTAACCTACGAACCACTCAAGTCAGACCCCACCCTCACCAGAGAGTGAAACAGGTCCGACACACCACAGAGAAAGAGTTCGAGTCGTGTTATACATACATGAGTATAAACAGACACCGATGTAAATGAGCAATAAATCACAAATAATTTAAAATGCAAAAAATAAATCCTAGACTCTATTCTCTCTCATGACTCAACTCGATCTTAATTTTAATGTGGCTTTTCGATGGTCGGTAAAGATATGTCAGTTTTGGGAAAACCACTTCACATACGTTGAGTATCTCGCATGAAAAATAAGAGAGAGAGTGTGTAAGAGAGGGTCACAAAAGTAATTAAAAATAAAACAAGAAATTAAATGCTGAGATAAAATAAAATAAATGAAAAAGAAAAAATAAAATGAAAAATATACAATGATGAAGTTCAAGGAAGCAGACTACCAGAATGTGTGAAAAACCTAACATTAATTTTTTGTTGACCAAGATCTAAGTTATTTGCCACCCCGGCAACAGTGCCATTTGATTAGTAACAAATTACACTCTGCTAATTAGTGTGGATTAATGCGCTAAAATATTGTTGTGTCATTCGTTGTAGACGGGTAACCGGAGTAAATCAAGAAATAACTACTTAATTATTTAATCAATTTAATCAAAGTGATTTTATGTTTATTTATAATGGGCAAGTCTCAAGGTCGAACTCCATGAGGCAAAGGAACAACCTAGATTAATGTCTATCAAAGTTTGTGCATGGTTTTTGAGGCAGAATATTTTTGATATTTTTGTATGCGATTTTTGAAATATAAATTAAATAAGAGCCAATTTTAAGGACTAAAATGTGAACAATGATAAAAAATGGTCCAAAAATTATGAAACATGGGCAACATGTGAATAAGGATGAAATAAATGCACTTTAAGTTTTTTTGGAATATTTTGATGCTATATGATTAATTAATGAATGTAAATAAGGTAAATTTCAATACTTAATTATAATAAATATAAAACCATCTTATTTTCACGGAATAAAAATTATATAAGATATATAAGTAGATGAAATATCCAAGAAAATATTAAACCCTAAAAATGTGGAGTTTAATACCTATTAAAAATTAAATATTGCAATATACAAAATGATTTTTATAGAGAAAAATATGCATGCAAATGCAATTCTTCTCTAGCACAATGTAGAATACAAATAATTCTACTATCCATGAATTTTCGGTAAATTTTCGAGCAATGATTAATTATCTACAAAATATAAGCATAGACTGGGTTAAATATGCAATTTTGCACCCCAAATATTAATTATTAATCAACCATAGAGCATAAAAATATCGCAAGCATGCCATAATGTAAAGAATTAGTTGTAGAACAATATGCTATTTTTAAATAATAAAATGATGCAATAAAGTTGTTTAAAATATAGTGAGAACACATGGTTCTGTTTGCAATATTATAGAATATAAAATTAAATAAAGAAATGTAGTGTAGGACTACGATGGAATTACATGGCCCTTTGGGGGCTACATGCAGAATTTCCAAAGAGGCAATTGCATGGCACGTGCCCTCTGGAGCAGTTGGACCTTGTTGGAAAAAGGGTGGACTTGGGGGTGTCCTTGCAATATTCACCTTCCCCTCATGTTGTGCATGTGAGGGGGGATGGGGTTGCCGACACGCTGACCGTGGATGGCCGAGTGAAGGTGATGGGGGCTGACAGGGCTCTGGTTGGCTAGAGGCAAGGTGATGGAGCGAGTATGGTCGACCCTATCTCTAGGTGGCAGTGAAGAGGACGTCGAGATGCATCGATGACGAATACTCCTGCCTCTAGCAAGGAGACGTCACTTAAGCAGCTCTAGTGTAGAAGCGGAGAACGACCGATGTCGAGGTGATTGGCGGCAGTGTCGACTCAGACATGACTTGTTTGAGAAGACCATAGTGTGGGGTCCAACCGCTGTGAGCGGCTGGAGGTAGAGGAGGAGTCCGTGGTGATGAAGCGAGTGGTGTTACAACGACAGAGGGATAGATGTATGGGTGTCTATGGAGGTGCGGAGGCCGTGCATGGTAGAGCTAGGAACGATGTGGCCTTGGGAGTCGATGAAGCTTGGATCGGAGCTTGATACATGCACGATGCTCAACGGTGTGTGCGGTCGGAGCTAACATTGGCGTCGGGACATCGAGCTGCAATGATTGAAAGGCTGATCGAATCTGGCCGGGGATGTATGGTCTCCGGGCTGTCACCACCGAAGATCCTTCTTTTTTTTAGGGCTAACGACTGATGGATTTTGCGATGGTGGAGGAGCTGGGATTTATATAGGATCATGAAGGCGGCGGTAGTCATGGATGGAAGGTGGCCTACGATGGAATCGATGAGGATTTGTGATGGGATTGGATGAGAATCGCGGGTTTGGTCGAGTTAGGACAGAGGAGGTGATAGGGATAGGGGAGAGGATCTGACGAGAGTGCGTTTAGGATGGAGACTAGTGATGAGATCTATTGGTTCAAGGGAGATCAGAGATTGGAGGGCAGCGACGGTTGGCGATTTCCGTAGAGGCGACGCAACCATAGATAGAAAGAGGGGAAGAAGATAGCACATGCTCGACACTTACGGTGGAGGCACTTGATCAACACATGAAAGTTTTTTAACAAACGAAATATAAAAAAACCCCAAAATGGATGACACGTGGTGGCTCTAAGAGCTGCCACGTGTCAGCCATAGAAAATTAGAAAATTAAAATACAAAGAAAAATCAGAAATAAATAGCAAACGACCTTAGATCGGAAATATTTTTCACAAAAGTTGCTTGTCTCGATGAGATCTACTAATTTCATGATGAGACCAAAGCTAGAGTAAGTCATTTGCACAAAGTGACATTTTTGGGGTACTCTACATACATAAAATACCTGAATTTTGGGATTTTGTAATTTTTTGTCATTTTTAATTAAGATGAAAATCTGGAAAAAAAAAAGATAAAATCAAATATAAATATTTACACATTAGTCTAATTTTTAGGATTTTTATTAATTAAGAAAATGAAGAAATAAAATAAAGTATGAAAAAGAGGACTTTTGTACATACTGTTAGTGAACACTTAGAGTCGGTTAGTTTCTTTAATTTTGGTCTTATTTTAGATTTTGTATTTTTTCAAATTTTAATAAAACTTTTGTCAAAGAAAATAAATGAAAAATAAATAAAATAAAAAGAGATAAATATGTACATAAAATAATAGATCAAAATCGGGTAAAGTACATAATGTACAAAAGAGGTCAAAAATCCAACTTTTACATATGACTTTAGATTCACTTGAATTGGTCTTGTTTTGAAGGTAAAATGTATATTAGTTAAAAATTGAGTAGGATCAAATCGAAAACTGTATGAGGAAGATATCAGCATTTTAGTCTGGCATATCTGAAATTAGGGTTTGGGTTTATTTCTCAAGTATTTCAATTAGTGATTTTTTTATTTCATTATTCATGTTAGTAATATGTACACAACGGAGGTAGTTTCAGGTGATTTGTAGTTAGCATGAATTAATTAAAAATCTGGGAAGTTAGCATATTTTACAAGTCAATTAGGTCGGGATTTTTCGCTTCTTATTTTATGAAATTATGAATGATAAAATGCAATTATTATTTATACATGCATGAATGTTAATTATGCAAGATAATGATAAAAAGCATACGGATTTTGGGGAACTGACATTAATTAATCACTTTTAGACTGACGAATCACAGATTCATCATCGATAAGGCCCTACTCGCCTACGTACGATAGAAGCGACAAATCTTCATTGTCCCAGGTGATAATCTAGGCTGCCACAGATTCGGTTTTAAGCTCTAATCCTTAGGGGTCACGCTTCACCCAGTTTGAAAAGTACCTGAAAATAAGGAGGGCTTTATGAACCCACAACAATTATGTCTATTACGAATTTTAATTAAGGTTGAACTTTTATTAACAGTCCCCTTGTTTTAATTTTTAAATTTTCAATTTTTTGAGTATTTTTCAAATCAAATCACCTAAGGATTTTTTTAATATTTTCTTTTGATCCTAAATGGACAAAAATAGAGGGAGATAGTGGAGAAGTCGTGCAAGTGGATACTGGAGTGGAAATTTCACTCTCGTATCAAATGATGCATGCAAAGTAAGGAGACTTAAAATGCTTCCCTACTCTCTCCATGCGAGATGCAAAATATAATATTTAAATATCTACACTACATGGATGATATGCAAAGTGATAAAGCATCCTAAATAGGAACTGCTATTAGCGGGAAGAACCAAATGCTAATCAATCGAAAATGCATCCTAAGTGTCTGGTCGTGGACACTCCTCGGTGCCCACCACACCGGGTCCTACAAACGCTATGTGAAATCTCTCACGGCTCGTGGTTCCAAATTCAAGTAATTAGTAATTAATTTTGACTAAGTCAAAGTGAAGTAATCTATTGGAGCATGCTTCTATTTAGGCTTTGGACCTAGCTATCGAGTCAGGCAAACCTAGATCTAGGGACACAATCACAGAAAACAAAGGAAAATAAAGGCGGAAAACACAAAATGCATGAATCAAAAGAAAATAAAGGTGAGAAAATAACGAGAAAATCGATGAGGCACCCCAAGTAAACAAACACTCAGGCAATGAACCTCGTGAAGTGTGAAAATCCAAGTATCCAAAATTATTGTAATTTAATTTGCAAAAATAAAAATAAAATCTATCGGCATAAAACAAAAATAAAAATCTATGATACTATCTATACTTCTCCTGCTCTCTCTCTCTGTATGTGTGTATGTGTGTGTCTTCTACTCTCTCCAGTTGGCACACCAGAAGAAGCGCCAATCTCCTCGTGACTCAGGTACATCCACCTCCCAAGAAGCGGTCATTGCTACGCGATCCCTCACAAGAAAGATCAACAAAGAAACAAGTGGTCAGAATAGTCAAATACTTATCAACTATAAAAGGTAAATAAAAAGCAAAATAAATAAATAGAGTGATGTACAAAAATGCTATGCTCCATTGCTCCTCAGCAATGGCACCATTTATCGAATTAGAAGAACACTGTGAAGCGATCGTAGGGTTTCACAAGGCAGACTTCAGTCGTCGAAATGACCAATAACGAGAGCCCATAGATTCAAACAACAATTAACCCACAACTAAAATAATAGGGCAATACAAAATAGGAAGTGGATCAAAATTTATTATAAACCCTAAAATATATGTGTTCATAATGACAAGTAGAGTAGTGTGTCGAAATTAGGGAACAAGTCGGTGTAATAGGGATTTTTATTTATAAATACATAATAACATATCTATGAACAATACTTACTCTATTATTTAATGTTTTTATGGATTTTTAATTATTTAATTTTTATGATTTTTATATTTTTTTTTAATTTTTATTTTATAACTTTTGTTTTATTTTTATAATTTTCTGATTTCTAATTTATTTTTCTATTATATATATTAAGATCATATATATGTAATATGTAATATGTAATAATACGTGTAATAAAGGATATATATCTATAATATATATAAGAAATATGCAAAATGTAGAAAATACAAGAAAGAACCGTCCTTTTTTTAAAGGATATAAAAATATTTATAAGGTATTTACAATAATTAATAATAATATAGACTATACCTAATTATATTTGTATATAATACAATATATGGTAATATATTAATAAATTAGCTATATATGGTCAAAAAATATAAAGTATTTTTTGGGGTTTTTTTATATTTCCTCCTATTTTTGTGATTTTTTTGGTATTTTTTGCTAATTTGTAAGTATTTTTAAAGTCTAAAATATATAAAATCAAGGACTTTTTAAATAGGCCGAATTGTTTTGAAATATAAAATTACTAAATAGGCTTAAAATTTCTCAAAACTACTTTTAGTATATATTAATATGTATAAATAAAAATATAAGTTAGGAAACTAAATTTGAAAATATTTTGCAATTTTTTTAGGGTTAACAAGGGTTTTTTATTTTAAGGTTTTTCTTTTGTTATTTTTTTCGATTTTTGCTTTGTACTGATAACTTAGGATAATAAATAGTAGATAATTTTTTGGTGTTTTTAGCGAGGGTTTTATAATTTTTGTATTTTTAAGTCAAACAGGAAATAAAAAGTGCTCTCTGGATTTTTAATAAAAAAGGAATTGCATGAAAATTCCAAACAAAATAGATGGCGTAAACAAGCAATTAATCAGGCACTTAATCTTATTTTTTTCATGATTTTTGGAGCATGAGAATTATTTATGGAAAATAGACAAACATACACATAAATAATTAAGCTAGCAGGGGCATTTATGCAATTAAAAATAAAGGCGAGGATGCATGTGCAAAAACACCATAATTTTTAACTAAATATCAAATTGTATACATTAAATTGCAATTACAAAATTCAGTAGGTTAAAAGTGCAATTTTCCCAGCTCACGTGGGTGGCTACTTGAGCTGAGCTGGCGTTGGACTCAGTTGCAATTTGAAAAAATATGAAGGCTTCCTTACATTTTTTCACAAAATTTTGAACATTATAAAATATTTACAATACTAATTGAGAAATATAAAAAGGCGGATGGTGTTGTATGTAATTTACCCACTTATGCCCGCTCGATCCAGCAGTTACTTATGCGTCATGCAGAGAATCTCGTGGCTTAGCATGCATACCCCTTTGATTAAATTAGATGGCCCAAATTAGATTTCGACCGTATGCTTGATCCAACAATGGAGAGGTGGTCTATAAGAATCGCGAAGAACATGGTTTCCAGCACATTTTGATTCCTTCTTCTCTGTCCTCCAGCGGTTTTCCTTCGATCTAACGGAGGATACAAGCTCATAGGGCTCCTCCACAAGAGAATGTGGGCTCCGATGAGGTCGAGGAGTCTGGATGGGACTCTGACGGCTTAAGTTTCTTCCAGGTGGCTTGGACGACCTCCAGGCCTTCAATTTCACTCCAGATAGACCCTCAAGTGTCACAACCTACACCAAGAGATGAGAAAGCTCGAGGGTGTGCTCGTCGGTCAATCCTTCAAGTTGGAATGCAAAGGGCAAGGGATGGGTGGAAGGTTCTGACAAAGGATGGTAGATGGAACCTTAACTCCCTGATCCACGGTGGATCTGAGGTGTTCATAGTGGGTGAATGGCAAAGAAAATGATGGGAAACAATGTAGCGTGGAAATAGGGGTGAAAGCGTAGTCGGAGATAGAGAATTTGGCATGGAGCCCATGCTCCAGGTAAAATTAGGGTTTCCATATTCAGGCTAAACCTACTGATTAAATGCTAAATTAAATGCACGAGATGAAAATAAGAATTGTAGCTTACCTAGAATGGGAGGGAAAAGGCCTCGACGTGGCTCGAAGACCGTGGAGGCCGGACCTACTAACGTTGCTCCAGTGGTGGTTGTATCACTTCGCTCCACCGCTCCTCCTTGCTACAACCCCACCTCGCTGCTTGCTGTCACCAAGGAGGGAAGGTACACTAGAGCTGAGGGGCTCGGATTGGACAAGGAATGATCAAAAGGCAAAAATGCAAAGAGGGTGGATCTTTACATGAATTTGACAGGCGAAGTTCGAGGAACGGTGACGTGGATGGGAAAGGGAGTTGGTAAGGAAGGGATGGTCAGTGAGGGTGTTAGATTAGTGGGTTGCATGAAAGGCGGAGCTAGAGGGGGAATGTGAGCATGGAGGATGTGTGAAAATGGGGTGAAGTTGGGGGTTCTTGTGAGTTTCTGACACGGTGGGTGGAGGTTAGTACAGTTGACCTTCAGTCAACAAAAGAGGAGTCCTGGTTGGTCCACGTGGACTAACTAGGAAAAAGAGAAATGAAAATGGCTTGTAAATTCAATTAAAAATATAGGATGAATTAGTTAATTTTTGGTTATAAAAATAATTTTTTTCCAAATTTTATGTAGTATTTTATCCATATTTTTATTAAGTTAATATTTACATGTATAAGTATAGGTAAAAATACTTATATTTTGTGTCTTTTAATTTTAGTTTGTATTCTACACTTTGTTATTTTATGTAGGTATTTTCTGTTTTTTAAATTTATTTAATTACATTTTTAGATATTTTTGTTGTATTTTCTTGACTTTATTTGTGAATTCAATTAATTACATACATTATTATTATAGGTATATATAGATATTTCATTTGTGTATGAAGTAATTGATTTATTTAAAAATATTTTAATGGCTTTAATTTATTTTAATTATGAATATATGTTTTAAATAATATTTATAATTTTTTATAAAATATAATAAATTGAAAAATATAAATAATAAATATATTGAATATAATATATAGGTATATTGCACAAAGGGGGCCCAAAATCTAACTTTTGCATCTTAGCTCCAAATTTAATGAAACCACATTCATTAAATAGCTTATTAAATTTTATATATAATTAGAAGTGAGTTTACCAATTTTTATAAAATATGGAGAAGATATAGGTATGTAAAGTTTTCTTTACGACTATATATTTTGTGTGTCCCATGCACACTGTGCATTATTTTTCTTTGTATTTTTATCATATTCATGTTGAGGGTTTTATTATTTGAGAGTAAAAATAATGAAATAAAATATGTTCCAAAAAGAAATTATTGATGATTTAAAAATTTGAGTTTTGATGTATTTTATATACAATCTGTCTGCCCTATCTCCCCGTACTTTATTCCTTGTCGACCAAGTCATCATGATGATTGGGTCTCGAGGTCTAGGGTCACTCAGTGTCTTCGATACTTCATTCTTTTTCTTTTCTTTCCTTTATTCTTTTATTTTAGAATTAAATACATAATTAATACAATATTTTGTACAATTTACATAGTGCTTATTTTGTCAAATTACTGATATATACATGCATTTAATTAGGGATTTAAGGCCAAAATGAAAGAATGAAAGTGATGAAGTGAGGATTCATCACCCCATATACTTGCCTTTGCTAGTCCCTAGCGAACACTTATGCCTATAAGTGTATAAAATAAAATAAAGAAAAGAAAAAGAAATAAATTGGAATAATTTTCAGCTTTTAAACCTGTCTTAACAAATTTAATGTTTGGAGCTCAGAGAATACCTTTGGATTATTAGTGTGTTCAGAATCGTACTAAGCTTAGGAAGTGTGACGCAACAACACATAGGATCCATAATCCTATTATCTAGTCCAATTTACAGTCAGATCAGAATCATTCTCTCAGTGCATACTATTGTTACCTTGAAGTGATAGAACCATGTGTGTGAATTGTTCAGCTCTTCCCAGACAAACCATTGAACCAAAAATGGGTATGCTCTTCTGGTAACTCATCCTCGTGGAGACAAATATTTCCTTCGAAGGTTAGGTGTCATAGGTCTTTACAACCGAATGGGGGAAGAAGCTAGAAGAACGGGAAAAGAAGTGGGAATGGACCAGTGTAATCGCCATTCCCTTGTGAAGCTCGGTCAATGTAACCGAGTCTTCACCAAGAAGTAGGCCTTTTTTGAAGCTTCAATTTTTTGGTGGACTTTTGATCTAGAATTCTTTGGATATTTTGTTGACTTTGTATAACTTCTGCATTCTTTTTGTGCCCCAGCGGATATAACATCTTTTGTTCCACCCATTTTTTGGGGGTCTTGGAAAAAGTTGCGGCGGCAAACCATTCCTCATCTGAAGCATTATCTTAATCCATCTCCAGTCTTTAGAGATTACTGTTACCAAAAAAGTGAGTTGGAGTACCGATTTTGGAAATCTACAAGAATGATTCATGAGCCACCTTTGACGAAGCTGCCAAGAATCGTCCTGATTTAGACTCCAAGATTTTTGAACAATCCATCTGGGTTAAGTTAAGTGATAAGTGAGAGGTTTCTGATCAAGCCATTGTCTAAAGAGTCCTACTGATGATATAAAGGGTTATATTTATACAAATCGAATTGACTCATGAACATAATGTCATGGAACCTAAAGAATTGTCTAGGAGACGTGAAGTGTCTCCAATTCCAGTCCTCAATGGGTTCCTCTTAAATTAAGTTTATTATGTTTTTTGCATTCATACCCCTATCTTTGCATGTTTATTTGAAAAATCATTTCGTATCATATTTTATTTTTAAAAACTACATGTTTTACCTCAATTAATTCATATCTCGTGATTAGTTATTTACACTTTTTTGTGTTGTGATCAGTTTATTACATTTTCTTTGGTGTTAAATTACAAACTGTACCTATCTGAGATTTTGTAATTCATATAAAATTATCCATAACTCCAAAATTTTGTCAAAAATTATTCTACGTACATTTGATTATTCTTTTTCACGTGCCTAAAAATCATTTCATTTGCATGCATGCATTGCTAGAATAAATTAAGAGGTAATTTTGGTAATTAAATTTTAATAGGCTGTAGTCCTCAAGATCTATTATTTTTTCTAAATACATCTTGATTAGACTCGTCTAATTTAATTTTAATTCCGAGAAATAAATAGGTTTACTAATTATTAAAATTAATTTACTAGAAATCGCCCTTCTTTCACATTTAATTCATAATAAATTCATTTTACACTAGAAAATTCCAAAAAAATCACAATTGTTTAATTTTTGTATATTTTCATATCTTGGCCAAGTTTTAAAATTTTTGGAGATAATTTGATTGAAATTTGCATTTTAACCCTTAAACCACCAAAATTGCATATCATCATTAATTACATGAAAATATATAAAAAATGCTCCTCCGAAAACTTAGCACCAAGATCATCTAATAATTAACCTAAGGAGACAATGGCCTACTTGTGTTCAACCTTGGGCTTGTCCAAGTAAAATAAATCCAGCCGCTTGATTTAATTAATATTAATTTAACTGGTCTTTTCAATTGATCCATGATTGCCCGCCTGCAACAAACATTCAACGTTAATTTCACACAATTAACGAATGGCATTTTTGAGGTTTTTAGTGGGTTGCATTAAAGCTTCAAAAGAGAGATAGTCGACCGACTCAAGAAGAAAAATTCCTTATGTAAGTGTTGTTGTACATATATGTTAAAAAAATAAAAAAAGTGTATGCAATAAAATCTCTAAAAGATAGATAGGAAAAAAATTCAATGAAAAACCAATCCCATCTGAGTTATGTATCAATAAACAAGGCCTATACATCAAAGTTAAATATTTCAATGTTGCATGCAACTGGAGATTTAGCTACACTGGCCAAGCTCCAAAGTATATGTGACTATACTAATCACAATGCATTTTTTCTTCTCTCCTCTTCTTTGTGTCGGTTGTACTTGAACTTAGAAGGAAAAACCCCGCTCCTCAAGGAAAGAGTAGCTAGATTGGGGAATTAGGGTTACCTTGTTGAAGAATAATATTTCTTATGATTTCTGATGAAAAGAGCTACATTTCACATACATTGTACAAGTGAGAGTCATAGTTATAAGGGTTGGCATATGAAAAGACTTATTCTGACTTGGCTATTGAGGCAATCTTAATAGAGGATTGTGGAACTTGAGGGTTGTAGTTTTAAAATGTATTCTCGATAAGATTCCGACAAACTAACAATCCAAAGGTCTTACTGAGCTCCAAACTTTGATTTTATGAAGGGAAGTTTAAAATCACAATCATTCTAAGTTCTTTATTTTCTTTTTTTTATTTTCTCTTTTGCATCACGTATTCTCCTAACAAGTTTTTGATAGGAACTAGCAAAGGTAAGTATAGGAGGGTGATGAATAGCCATTCATCTACCTTTATTCTCCTTATTTGGCTTTAAATCCCTTGTAAAATGCATGTAAATACGACTAATTTGCATAAATTAACATCTAATACTGATCTAAATAAGCCCAAAAATAAATAATAAAGAAAAGAAATGAAAAATAAATCAAGTATCAAAGATATTGACTGACCCTATACCCTGAGACTAAGTCAAATATTGATTAGGTCTATTAGAAATAAAGTAGGGAGAGATAAACATAAAATAATGTACAAAAATCACTGAACCCTTAATTCTTATATTTCCAGTATACTGCAAATAGCTAAAATTGCACTAATTTATTCACTTATACACACTTCAAATAATATAATATTCAATACAAAATTTGTACATAATAATGTATAAATAATTGGAAAATATTTTCCAAAATAAATCATGCACAATACACATGGTACACACAGATGAAAAGCTGCAAACCAAACTTCATTGATCAATATCTACTCCATAGGAAATCAAATTGAACCAAACTCAACTCCATTGTATTTTAAGTTAAATTATCTATCAAATAAATATAATTTCATTGAAAATGGAGTCAAGATACAAAAGCTTGCTTTTGGGGGTTCTATTGTACTTGGGCATCTATACAAATAACCGATTATTTTATTCTTTATTTTTTACTCTCTTTATATTTTTAAGTAATTGTATATATTATATAAAACATACTATCAATAGAAATATAAATTTAAAATCAAATAAAATTACCAAAATAATTAATAAAGTTTAAAACATAGGTAAACTATACCAATAATGTATATACAAGCAATTGTTTATATATACAAACCAATTTACAATAATTCTATAAAAAATGTAAATACATATTAAATAATATTATAAATATATAAAATATATAAATATAACATTATGTATATAAAATACAGAATAAAAATATAAATACACAAAATATAAGTATATTTACCTATTTATTAACATGTAACTATTTACACATAATAAATAAGGTTGTAAAATAATTTCAAATCACCATAAAATAGTTTTTAAAATAATAAACAATTTTCATGTTTTAAGTTTTATTTAATAAAATCATCTATTTTTTATTTAATTTATATGAATTTTAATTTCTATTTTATCCTGACTTAGTCCTACGTGAACCAATCGGGGAGCAAGGAGTGTTGACCCCCCAGTCAACAGCTCCCCCCTACAGTCAAGTAGAACAACCCCCCATACGCCTCATCGTGCAGACCCCAGCATCTTCGATTTCTCACACTTTCTCCATGCTTCCTTCTTCCTTGAGCCCTTCACCAATTCTACACGCAACATCACCCTCTACCTCATCATGCCTATAGGTTCCACCAACCTCCATCGCCCAACACACAATCCCCTTCCCAAAGTCAACCCCTCGCTGTGTCTGAAAATAAGCACCTTCCTCTTCCTTGCATTTTTTTTATCATCTCTTGTTCACTTATAACTCCAAAAATAGTTCTAGAGTGTGCCCCTCAGTGACATGAAGGTTGACCCTCTGATTTGCGATGAGGATAATGGTGTTCATAGTGATTCCCAATCATCGGTGTTTGCTTCAGGCAGCGACTTTGCTCCTTAGACTCCAACCATATACGAGATGCTAGGTTTAGGTTTTTAATTCCACTTTTAGTTCTTTGCATAATCCTGCATTTTATTTCAGTCATTTCCATTTCATTTCACGTTGAACTTCAAAATCGTAGTTCGTCAGATCTTAGAGCTCCGGCCACTTTCCCCCTCTGATTTACCCCTTGTTCTGATCACCCAACACCTCCATATCATCCCTCCCCATTCCATTTCTACGTAAATCCCTTCATCTAGATCACTCTTATCTTGCATAGATCATGTCACCAGATCTCCACTCCACCCCCTCGTTGGAGATTAGTCGCTCCACCCATTTCCTTGGCTACTCAACTACAAATCAGGTCGAGGATGTTTCCCCTCGAGCCCTCTTTCATTTTGGATAGGTTGGAGCTCCAGAAGTACTTGGGAGGTGAATCAAATGAAAAACATTACCTCTAGGTTCCCGAGAAGAAGAAGAACTCCATGCCTCCTCTGATGAGGCTTGGACCTAGTTGAGCCCTCTGTAGCTACAGAGGAGTCCCATGAATGTGTAAGCTGGCCAGCATCATCGGAGGCGGCCTAAGAAAGGAGGAACCAGAGGTTTATGCTAGGAGAGTGAAGTTTTCTTCCATGTTCTTGTTGATGCCTTCAGGGTTGTCAGATTAGAAGGTACGACCCAGATCTAATCTGGTCCCTTGAAATCAAATGAACCGGTGCCCTCTGCCCTTGGATCATAAGTGGGCCACGTGGAGCACCCCTGACCACATGATCATAAGCCGCACATGCCTCACGCCCTGATTGGGTATATTACGTTGACACCCTCCTCCATTTTATATCTACATTGAATTATTCTAAATTTAAAATGCAATGTAAAATAATTACTTGAAATTAATCATGTACCCCTGAACTTTTCTTTTATTACATCTTGGTCCTTATCAGCTCACGTGTAGCCCAACGTGATGTGTTGTTTTTTTACGTGTATACCTCTATACTTGTTTAATGTGTTATTAAATGCATTTTTTATTTATTAAAATTGCATTCAGGTTCCTACGAGCTGTGTATTTATTATTTATGTATATTGTTCATATTAAAAAAATCTATATGTTAAAAAGCATGGTAAAATTAAGATAAATGCCTGGAACCACACTTGATCATGTATAATTTTTATTAGACATTTAACTATATACTACTATTTAAAAACCATTAAAATTTTAAAAATGCCTTAAAAATATATTTTATATACTATACTATATTCTACCACTTATCTAAAAGTCACTAAAAAATAAAAATTATAAATTTTAAAAATCACAAAACCTTAAAAAATTATAAAATTTTGCAAAAATTCCATATAATCCAAAAATATATCCTTGTGTTTGTGAAATTTATTTATTATATATAATATATATTAAAAATAGTTATGAATATTTTTGGATTTATAAACATTTATTAAACCCTAAACAAGTTCAAATATTTATTACATTCACTATTTTTATCTATTTTCTACTTAACAATCCACAAAAATTTAGAAAAAATGCATAAAAATTAACATAAATAGAGAAAAAATATATAAGTCACAAAAAATTCATTTTTTATATTTATACTATATTATGACTTGAATAAAAATATAAAAAGCCATATAATTTATTTATATTATATGTTAATTTATAGAAGCTATAATATATATTATTAATTATTATTAATTATCTTATATTAAAAATAAAAAGAAATATTAAAATACAAATTTAAAAACAAAATATAAAATTAAAGAAATTAAAAATATATACAAAATAATTAAACTCGTAAAATTAAATATATTTAAAACCCCATATAAAAACAACTAAATTTAAAAATCCAAAAAGGTAATTAATATTAATTAGTTGTAATTAGCAATAATTAACAATATCTCTCTACCCTCTATTATGCCCCAGTGTTCGAAACTCTGAGTACTTAAGCTATACATTTTTAGCAGAGATGTAATAAATTTTGATGGGCATGCATTTTATCGCTCAATCTAATTGTGGGTTGATTATTGATTTATTTAGGGATTGGTCAAGCAGCGATTGAGCGGCTCACTTGTTAGACATAACATGTTGATTTCCTTATTAATTAGTAAGCCATATTTGTATATTGGTACCATCATGACTAAGTAGGGTACACATACATAAGGAGTAGAACACAAAGCCTTGGACTTGTGGCAAGCATTTTGACTTTTAACTTATGGGGCATGTTATCGTTGAAAGTAGTTGCCTTTGACCATGCTTAAAGTTTTGTATGATAGAAGGCAGATCTCTTTAGGGCTTGAGCCTTACTCTTACGAGAATATAGCCCTCTAGTAGATGAGTCGCTAACTTGATCACATGCTACTCCAAGATACTTCACTTGTGATCTCGTATAAATAACTGATTAATGACCTAAATCAAAAATCAAAAAGATAATTGATCGAGCCTTTACAATCTACACTGTGTTGAGAAGGTGAATTGGGGGTTTGTTTCGTGTTTGTTTGTATCTAGATACATTTTGAGTGTTTTTTGCTTCTCTTCCATTTCTTCCTTGATAATTTCGTGTTTTCGTTTCATAGTTTTCTTTTTAGTCAATGTCACGATGATGGGTAAGAGACCGCTTCGGCTGGACCTTATTGTCCCTCTTAGTCGTTCCTCTTCCTACTCATCTAGGTGGATTCATGATGCCCCTCTTCTTGGCCAAAGTCCCATTCTCTCTCTCTCACTCTCCCTCTCTCTTAGTGTGGCTTTGACTTGAAGAGTCATTTCCTTCTTCTTGTGCACACAATTAGGGATTAAAGTTAGCCAAAATTGACCAAAATTCCATGTTTTTTGAGCTCTGCAGAATGAAGGAGTGCTCAATAGAATCAAAAGCCTTGGAAAGATCAATTTCAAGACTAGTTCGCTAAGAGTTTAACTTCCGATCAAACCCAACCACAAGTTCTTGTGCAAGATGCAAGTTGTCACCAATGGAGTGACCCTTAATAAAGGCCATTTGATTGGGTGATATAAGACCACAAACGACCATTGCAAGCCTGGTTGCAACACCTCGACAAAAAATTTATAAGCAACATTACAACAGGAGATTGGGCGGAAGTCCCAAAGGCCATTAAGAGATGGTATCTTGGGTAGAATCATCAATACTATATGGTTGACCTCTCTGGTCAAGCTGCCTCCCTAAAAAACGTCCTCCATGCAGAAGTCCCATTTGATGAGTGACCAGTGATGCTTGAAAAAATCAGTGTTGAACCTGTTAGGTTTGGGGGCCTTGGACAGGGGAAATGAGCACAACACATTCATAAACTCCACCTCCTCAACTAGATGGTATAGCCATAGCTTGCCCCATGCAAAGAGCACTAGCTTCGGAGTGGGAGGAGGGACCAAAGTAGGACAAGGAATTCTCAGGCTCAAGAGGGAACTATAAAACTCTACCACAGCTTCCACCACCATGTTTAATTTATCAATAAACATGTCATCCCCATCTAGGAAAGTAGGGATGTTGTTCCTTGCAGAGCATGCATTGGTGCATATGTGAAAGAAATGGGTGTTGTAATCCCCTAATCTCAACCAATCAACATGACTTTTCTACTTCTAGTGCGATTTGAGATCTGCATCTAGTGCCTCAGAGTGGCACTTAGCATAGCTTCCAACTGCACCAAGAAGGGATCCAAAGGGTCCAAGACAAGAGCATCGTTAACGGCTCTGAGAGCATTCTTAGTAGCTTTCACCTCCTCGAAATTGTTAGCCTCCCTACGAGCACAATCCTTAAGGGAAAGGTTGATGCTCTTGAGCTTAGGTGAAAATCAAAAGATGGGGTTACCATGGACTAGGGTAGACCAAGCATTGAAAACAGTCTCAAGATATCACGGGCAACTTGCCCAGTAATTAAAGTAACAAAACAGCTTGGGTGAGAGGTCATGGGAGCCATGGCTATCATCATCAGGAGGTGGTCACTCAACACAAGGGGAGAGTAACCCTGCCTGAAGGAAAGAGGTTCAACCATGATGTATTGAGAAATTTGCGGTCAAGGTGAGAAAGTACGCAAGAGGGGCCAATCGAGCTATTGAACCAAGAGCACTTACCACTAATCCCGAGCTCGAGCAAGCTGCAATAATCAATGCAATTGAAGTCCTCCTTGGCCCCATTCAAAGGTGCTCTGCCCCCACACTTGTCATGGTCAAAACTAACGCTACAAGAAAAATGAGTTGTGGCCACGGAATGTGGCTACGGAAACTTGTGGCCACGATAATTCCGTGGCCACTAGTTTCTCGTAGCCACAATCCGTTGTCTAAGTCTTCATATAAGAGTTGTGGCCACGATAAGTTATGTGGCCACTTGTAGTGGCCACGGCATATTCGTGGCTAGAGAACTCTCGCGACGAGACTTGTAGCTACGGCTATTGGCCACGACATGCCATGGCCAGAGCCCAATTCGGTGGCCACAAACCCCATATCCGTGGTCATAGTTCTGTAGCCACAAATTATTTTCCTTGTATATAACCACATGAAAGTCCCCAAGAAACAACCAAGGCACAATTGAGGCGCTTCAGCTCTTCCCAACGGTCATGATGGTCTGTTGGGCAGTTGGCACCATAGATGATCGCGACGGCCAGGTTGAGGCCACCGGTATTAGAGAAAGAGTGAATGACATCCCCGCTTGGCTACTGTTCCAACATGATTCCTTCCATAGGACAAAGATTCATCCCAGGGGAGTGTCATTGTGTATGAATCCCCACCCGCCGGGGACGAGGGACACGTCTATTTTGAGATAACAAATAAAATTTACCACCAACAAATGATGTGAACATCTAAAGTATATCCAGCTCAACAAACACTTCTTCGGCAGTGCCGGATGATTCATAATTATTATGGTCCATTTCTAAAGACTAAAATGGCAGATAAAATATGTTCGCTTTTTAATCCACAACTACATGCCGTCTTTCTTGGGTTGACTCAACAGTTGACGAGTGGATGCTGATGGTGTATATTATTAGGTAAGTGCATCCCTTCTGATTAAGATCCGTATTTGGTGGTCACGCTTAGATTTGTATTCATTCGGTATCATTAAGAAGAGAAGATACATAAAACGGAGGGAGCTCTCCGCCATAGCAGCCAACTTAAAGTAGGACTCTTCTTTATTCATCTTGTGATGCCCTTACAATATTTTTTCATTATCAAAGGCCAAAATTATCTTCTTACGTCACCTTACCAAACTACTGACATATCTATAATGCAATATAAATGGTTGTGGTTTATGGTGAATCACTCTTTCCCTAGCTCCTAAGACAGCCATGACTTCATTAGACAACTCAACTTGCACTGTCTTTAACTTACATGTTTGGTAACAATTGGAGTAGGTTCCTTTCAAAGGGCTAATAGAATAAGAAATTGTTTTTGGGAAGAATAGGTGTTTTTTTAAAAGAAAAGTACCCATGAGGTATTTTCATTGAACCTTCAAAGGAACATACAGGAGAGCAAGATGGAGGAGATAAGAGTAGAAAGAACACCATAGAGAGAAGAAAAGAGAACCACCGCCTCCCACATAGACTAATCACCTCGGCTAACAGTGAACGAAACCCCGAAAGCAATCTCTCGAGGGACAAGATGATTCACAAAAGGGTAAAACAATAACAAAAAGACACCATCTTCATTATATAGTCCTGAAGATATGCAGTTCAACTCCAAAGCCTGATGGCTCTCGATGAGTAACAGGTGTTTCGATGCGTATGAAGGTTATGTAACACTGTATTAATTATATTTACGATTGATTTTTTTATATTGGAAATTCTTATTTTAAGATGGTTAGAAATATTGTAGGAACCAACTATTAATTCCAATCAAAGAATGTACGGGTACATCTGGTGGTATAGCAGATCCATACAAGGATCAATAAGTCAGGTGTGATCCATAGAGCACATCTTAATTGATTAAAGTCTGATCAGAAAACTAGAATGGTGTTAAAGCTGTGTAGACTTAATACTGTGTAAAAGAACGGAAGCCCATTAAGAGAGTAGTAATTTAAGGAGGCACTGCTACTACCTTCTTTGTTTAAGAGGCAATCCGAGAAATATTCGAATGAGCTAATTACAGAGGGGGAAAGCATCGTACTCATCAAGTCTCAAACTATTATATGCATATTACATATGTGTTTTAAACCCACACACATACAATGAACATAAAGTGCGAAGACGAGCTAATAAATACATGATCTCAACCATTAGATTTCCATCCAACGATTTCAATTAAATCATTTCATCATTTGTTCTCATGTTTTACACATTAATTAAACGCCACCATGTCCATCATATTTCCTTTTTTATTCACCCATCTGTTCTGGAGTCTCACGAATGATCATTAATTAAATGCCACCAATTCATCATGATGGCAGCTAGCAGAGAAAGAATCGAGCTTGGAGCCCAATCTCAACGACATCGATGAAGCTTTGATGATAGGAGATGAGGTTGGAGTAGTGTTCAAAGGCCAATGAAGACGACCCGCCAATCAAAGGGATGAAGGTGTCGGAGAAATGTGGATCGAAGGATAGAAGAAGACATGCAACCTTCTCCTTCCACAAGATGTGAAGGTCTCGAGGTCGCGTAGCTGGTTGCCTGGGGCTTGATTGCTCGACAGAAAAGAGGTCGCACATGCCATCCTTCGATGAATAGATCTTGCATGGATGTGCTAATCAGAGATGAATGTTCGGCTATGGTGGCCTAGCACTTGTGTATGGATTTTTTATTGTGATCAACCATCATTGTGGTGTGATGAAAATCCACGATAGTCATTCATGCTTAATAAGATGTTTGCATCCAGGGACAGAACCATAAACTTTTTGTCGAAGGGGAACAAAGTAAAACATTTAGTTATATGTCGATTGTACTATTACTAAGTAAAATGTGGAGTATTTATAATGCAAGATGAAAATAATAATTTGATTAACTTTCTTAACATTTTGTGGTTGTGACACATGTTCGGGATTTTTGCTTCCATTTTTTTGAAACATATCTCTATTTTACTGCAAATCTATAAAATCGCAAGATTGAACATCGGATACATACATATCCATTAAAAATTTGAACAAATTGTATATTGCAATAAGATTTTGGAACTTTTTCATATAAAAAAGTCTAAAACAGCTATGGAAAAATTCTAGACAAATATCTAAATTTAAACATGGAGCATGGTCAAAATAGAGATAATATAAAAAATCATAAAATAAATTAACTTTCGTATTAACACTCCTTTTTCTCAACTAGTGAAAGAGAGGGAGAAATATGAGTTAGAGAGGAAGAAAGCGAGATGAATGGAGAAATGGCGAGAACAAAGTTTTTAAAATCCAGATCGGGCAATGAACCATTCAGTCAATGAAATAAAATAATAAATGAATAAAAGAAAAAGAAATGAGACGCCATCAGTGTTGAGTGACCCTAGACCCTGAGACACAATAATCATAATGACTTGTTGACAAGTAATAAAATAGGGGGAGATATGACAAATGAATTGTACAATCTATATATAAAAACTCTATTTTATAATTCAATAATAATTATTTTTCGAGACCTATTTTATTCTTTATTATGTGTATCATAAATCAATAAAATTTATGCATAATGTAGATAAAAATACAAGAAAAAAAATAAAAAATTAAGTTCACAGAAAAATAATGCATAGTATGCTCCAGACACACAAAATAAACAACCAAAATAAAAACTTCACAAACCTGTATCTTCCTTATACTATATCAAAATAGACCAAAATCACCATTAATTGTATATAACTTTTAAAAAACTATTTAATGAAGGTGGTTCATTTAATATGGAGTTAATATGCAAAATTTAAGTTTTGGGCCCATATTATGCAATATACCTACGTATTTTATTCAAAATATTTATTCTTTGTATTTTATAAATTCTTTTATTTTTATAATTGTAAATATTATTTTAAATGTATATCCATAATTATAATAATTAAAACCATTAAAATAAAATTAAATAAAAGAAATCTCTTTAATACAAAGATGGAATATACTTGTATATACATGTAATGTAGATATACATAATTAATTAAGTGTACATTCAAACACAGAAAAAATACAATAAAATACCTAAATATGTATTCAAATAAATTAAAACATATAATATACATGTACAAAACAATAAAATATAAAATAAAAATAAAATACCAAAATATAGGTATTTATACCTATATTAGACTTGTAAATATTAACTTGTAACAAAAAGCCCCATAAAATAAATATAAATACGGATAAAATACTACATTAAATCATGAACATTTTTCTTGTTTTATTGAAAAAATAATTAATTTATCTAATACTTATTTTCGATTTTACCATTATTTTTCTCCGGGGAATTTTCTGGTTGGTCCACGTGGACCAACCAGAATGTTCCGTGTGTTTACCTCAGTCAACACCCTCCTTCTCTCTCCCTCGAGTTGTCGATGTATCAGAACCATGTTTTCCTCCATTTCTTATATTCTGCCAGGGCATGCCGCTTGATTTCTGGAGATTAGATATCCCTAATTCACGTCGTGGGCAACGATATCGATCATCCTTACTTTGTCGAGAATCATCAATCGAAGAACCCCATTCCAATAGCCTATAATGAACTCCTCTGACTTCCTTTCGAAGTTTGATCCCTCCTCCATCGATCTTAGCCTCTCAAATCCATCCCAATCTCTTACCCCTAGTGGCAACAAGTAAAAAAGAGGATTTGCAAAGAGGAGGAACGATTGGAGGTGGTTTTCCAATCCATCGCAGGATGCAGCTCCGACCGATTTTGCTTCATCGACCCATGACTGACTTGAGGCACTGTTCGTCCATCCCTAGGTAAATTCCTTAATCTTCTTTTCATTCCTAAAGTTAATTTTAGGTTTAATCTTGTCATTAGCCTTAATATCTAAAACCCCCAAATCCTTAGAGCTTAAGCTCCAGGGACATTCATCATCATCCGACCATTGACTCCCCTCGAGTTTCATCCCATCTTGCTCCCGACCGCATCTTCTTCTACCACCGATCTTATTGTAAAACACATAAATCATGCCGTCTAAAGTAGTCCATACAAAGTGGAACCACGATGTCGCTGAGGCGACCGCTCACGAAATCTGGATTAAAACAACAATTAACCCACAACAGAGATCAAACAATGAAAAGCAGTGCGGAGTTAAAATTTATTATAAATCTACAAAAGATGTGTATAATGCAAGTAGTGTAGAGGTCGAACACATGGAGCAAGCAGGTAGAATGGGGCAATTCAATGCGCAAAAGTGAATTGATGTTGTCTATAAGTGATATTTTTTGTAGCTTTTAATTTTATATTTTTTTAATTTTATATTTTATATTTTTATATTTTGATTTTTAATTTTCTGATTTTGTATTTTCTTTTTATATTTTATATTTTATAATTTCTTTTTTCTTTTAATAGAAATATAAAGTAATATAAAGGATATATATATACAAGTGAGGCAAGAGAGGGATAAAAATAGATAAAAATAAGAAAAATATAGAAAACAAAATATTTTTGTGCTTTTATATTTTTCTAATGTTTTTACGATTTTTCTATATTTTTGCTAATTTTTTTGGTATTTTTAAAGTCACCAAAACTCAAAACAAAGAATAAAATAAAAATCCAAAATTAAAATGGAGAAATAAAATAAAAATAGAGACAAAATTCTCCAAATTAATTTTAAAATAAAGATAATAAAAGAGAGAAAAAATGGGGATAGAAAATAGGTTTTTAGAATTTTTTATGGATTTTATATATTTTTATAAAATTTTTTAGTGATTTTTCTATGTTTTTGATTTTTCTTTTATATTTTTTAGTGATTTTTGATCTAAATATAAAACACATAAAATACAAAAAGTACATTTTTTCTGGGAATGTTTCAAGAAGTTTTTATAATTTTTATGGATTTTATAATGCAAATAGGGCGAAAATGCAAGTTTTGATTTTTTATAAATATTAAAATGCAAAAAAAAGCAAAATAAAATTATGGATGATAGTACAATGAAATAGGAACTTATGCTAATTTTTGGGGATTTTTTAGGATTTTATAGAGCCATGAAATAAATAAATGAAACAAAAAATTACACACTGACATGGGTATTTTTGTAAATATGCAAAAGTCTAGGGGCTAACTTGCAATTTTTCCAAAAAAAATAATGCAATAAAATACTTTCTGGACAAAATATTAAATTAAAAACTTGCAGGGGCTTCTCTGTAAAAACGCCAAACCCATGTGCACGTGGCACGTGACCTGACTAGGACATATCCGCAAATAACAAAAACCTGAGGGCCTAACTTGCAAAACTACCAAAAAATATTGTACTGAATCAAGATGTTTCTAGACTAATTATAAATTACAAACTAAGGGAGGGTCCCGACGCAAAATTCCCACGCCCCACATGCACATGTCACGTGAGGTGACATGGACAGGGGGCCGGTTGTAATTAAAAGAACCACGGGGTTTTTTTGCAAAATTTATAAAACTAATAAACTGCAGATGAAAGTTTTAGGGTTTAATATTAAATACAAAAAGAAGCGAGGGTGTGAATGCAAAATACTCAATGCTTCGGCGGGCGCTAATGACAGATATCTCTTCACTAATACACGTGTTAGCCCCACGTCGAACGACGCCCCTTCGCAGATGAGTGGCCAGGATTAGATCCTGGCCCTTGATCGAACGACTGTGGCTTGGCTAATCTAACGACTACTGTAACCGGCCAAGAACAAGGCGGGATCGGACGGTTCTGGGGCGTGAAGGAAGAACATCCGACGAACTCGGCCTGAAAGAACTTGAATCTCTAAAATCTTCATGCACGACGCTTCCTACTCCCCTCCGATGGCTCCAAAGGCTTCCCCGGAGTCCTCTTCATCAAATGGATATCACAAAATGCCCATATTGGCCCCTGTGGTGGCCGGCAGCGAAGGTGGATCTGGGCGGTGCTCCAACAGCTCAAGGAAGATGTACCCGAGGCTCAGACGCCTCCTTCAGGACCTGCAAAGAAGATACAACACAGCAGCACAAAATGGCCGAAATCCTGGCTCTTATTGGCGAAGGGATGGCGGGCGTGGAGTTGATGAAGGTCGTCGGAGTTCAAGAGCTCCGACGAGGTGTTTGAGAGCAGGATCTACATAACGATTCGATCAAATAACAAGATAAATGCACGAAATTGAAGCTAGAACTACGTCTAACTAATCAGCAAGAAAAATGAATAAAAAGCAACCTCGACTCAGCAGGAGCAGAGGATATAAAACCTCATGGTGAAGATGGCCGGAGATGGGTGGATCCGCCCTTCGGCCGCCTCCTCGATCAACCTAACTTCAAGATGCGGGAGCTATTCCCTCCCTTAGTTTATTGAACACGAAAGGAGGAGCGGGTAGCTGTCAAAAGGGGTTCAAAGAATGAAGGAAAGGTCGGGTATCCTTTTGAATATGTTGACGGAGTGGGAGAGAAGAACGAGGCGTGGCGAACGAATCGATAAGCTACAGCCAAAGGAGAGCCTCCAGCGTGAACCATCGATCGAAGGGGAAGAAAAGTCAAGAAGACTTCGATGCGAAATGGTGGAAGATCTTGCCTCGAAAAAATTGCAAAATTGGCCAAAAAACTCAATCTGACAGGGGCCAGACCTCGGTCATAGAGTTGATCGAGGTCAACCAACGAAATGATCTGGTTGGTCCACGTGGACCAACCAGAAAATTCCTGGCAAAAAAGTTTTATTAATTCAATTAAAAATAATAAATAAATTTATTAATTTTAGTCTGTTAAATAAAAATGTTTTTTTTTATAAATTATTTTATTATGATTTTTATTTATTTTTTTGAGGATTAAGATTACAAGCTACCTTTTATAGGTTATATATAGGTATATGTATCTATATATTTCAATGATTTATTTTTATTTTGTATATTTAATTTTATTAAATTTTTTTATTATTTTATAAATTTATAACTTATTTTTATAAACTTAATTATATTTTTATTTTATTTTTCTGATGTATTTTATACAATTAAATAAATAGAAGTATATTCTTTATAGGTATATTTATTGGTATTATACCAATGTGTTTTATTTACGTATTTTCTTTTTATGTCCTCTTTATGTTTTTATTCCTATTTTAATATACACATATATTATAAATAATATTTACAAAATTATAAAAATATAATGAATAATAAATGAATATTTTAATTGGTATAAGTATACAATAGGGGTCCAAAACTCAACTTTCAAACCGTAGCTCCGAAAAATATGAAACCACCTTCATTAAATAGCTTATTAAAATTTATATACAATTAAATGTGATTTTTATAGATTTCAAGTTTTTATTTGAGAGATACGGGGAAGTTGGGATTTTGTAATCTTATTCAGATCATAACTTTTTATCTATACATTATTTTTGTGTGAAATCAATTTTGTATTTTTTCTATATTTAATATCTACAACTTTCATGTCCAAAGTTTCTTTATTTGAAGTATAAAAAGTGGAACAAAAAATAAGTCCTAAAATAAATAAATAATGAATTAAATAAAATGAATTTTTACTGGTTTTTGGTCCTTATCTCCCCCTACTTTATTCCTTGTCGACCTAGTCATCGAGATGCCTAGGTCTCGGGGTTTTGGGTCATAAAATATTTAAATATTTTATTCTTTTTCTTTTCTTTTCTTTATTCTATAATTTTGGCTTTAAAAACAGTGTTTTATACACAATTTACACAATAATGCATGGATGATAAAATGCATGAATTAACGCTATTTACATGCATTTACTAGTGTTTTTAAGGCCAAAATGATATAATAAAGATGATGAAACGTATATTTATTACTTATCCACACTAGATCCATCGTGGATCTGGAAATCGAAGCTCCCTTCGCCTAAGCTCCACCTTCACATCACCCAACGCCCCTTTTTTCCTAACCCTTCGGTCGAGGAGTTAGCCCTCAAACCAAGGAAGCTTTTAGTACAGGTCCACGACTCTAGGAAAGCGTCTGGAACACCATATGATACCTAGAGCAACTCTAGGTAGCTTGGATCTGTCCGAGCTATCAGGATCTCTCGACCTCATCGGAGCCGACCAACACATGTGGAGGACCCCCAGCTATCTCTTGCCACCGTCAGAGTAAGGATTCAATGCCGAGGGATGGAGAATGAGGATATTAAAGAAGCCCTGGACGTTGTTCTTCATATGTTCTTCTAGAAGGACCGATGATCATCAGATCAAGAACACAACCCAGTTTTAATCTGGGCCATTCATTTTATTCGAACTATCGTCCCCCCTCAACCAATAGATCGTACACGTGGCGTGCAGAGAGCGGTTTGATCAACCAACTTAAGTAGGGTAAATTTCACAAATACCCCTCCACCTTTCAGATATTTGTAAAATTTATTGTAAAATTTTAAATTAGTTCAAAACTTTGTGGCCTTTTTCCATTTATTGCCTTGGTTATTTTTAATAATGCATTTAAGTCTAGTACTAGGTCACCTCACGTGGACTCCCATGTGAGTGGACGTTTTGCAAAAAGGAACCCTTGACTTTTGTATTTTGTATTAAGTACCTAAAAATCAAGTCTTCATTAAAGGTTTTTGGTTATTTTGCACATTTGCCCCTGAAATATAATATATTTACAAAAATACCCCTTCCAGCTTCATTTAATTTTATTTATGCATTTCTTTTTATTAAAAATAGCTCCTGTGCTCTAAAAATGCTCAAAAAATAGATGCATGTGTAAGATTGTTTGATTATTCAGGTTGTCATTTTTATTTGCCATTTTGCATGCATTTATTATTTACTAAAAATATAAAAGAGTTATTTTATTCCCTGTTTGACTTAAAAAATACAAAAAATATAAAACCTTTTTGAAAAAATTCAAAAAATTTACCCACTATTTTAGCCTCTTTTGCAACTCGAGACCAAATCACAAAAAATCTCAAAAGGAGCTCTTAAAATTAGCAAACCCTTACTAACCCTAAAAAATTATAATATATTCCCCATATCCTAAAAATATCAATTTCTATTCCATAATTTTATATATATTTCTAAATTTATATGAAAATTTATTTTGAGAAATTTTGAGCCCATTTCCTATTTTTAAATATCAAATAATTTCTGCCTATTTAAAATAGTCCCTATTTTGCCTTATTTCTGATTTTAAAAATATAAACAATTTTGAAAAAATTCCCCAAAAATCAATAAAATTGAAAAATATAAAATATTTTATTTGTTTATTTTTGAATATTTTTATCTATATTTATAAATTTTATAACATATATAGCTAATATATACCTATACACCATTATATGTAGTTTATATTACTATTAATTATTATAAATATGATAAATATATTTTAAAATCTTAAAAAAGGACTATTTATTTTTGTTATTTTCTGATTTTTTTATACTTTTATTATTATATTATATATATACCTTATATTTATATATACTTCCTTATATATTATTTATAAAATATTAAAATAAAAAGAAAATCAAAATCAAAAAACTAAAAATTAAAATATATAAAAGAATTATTTTATTTAATTTTAAACCCACAAACTCATTGTTTGATTTTGTGCACACTTGTATATACATACTTGCTTTATTTATTTAAATAATTCCTGCTACACCCTATGCTTCTTGTGTTCGACTCCTACCTGCTTGTCCGCTATACACATTCATCCTAGGGTATAATAAATTTAGATTTATTCACGTTTTCTTTTGATTTCTTATATTTTTGTGTGGGTTGATTGCTGATTTAATATGAGAGATCCTTGGGTTGTCATCGCATCGACTTAGTGGTCCCACCTTGTGTGGACCACAAGACAGTATCTGAGGGCTCTTTTCTAGTTATATCAAAGTACGTCGTTGTCGGGGAGCAACGTATAGTGTAGCATTTTTGTATGTATAGCTTGCACATTATTTCGCTCTTATTTTTGCTCTTTATTTTTCATAATTATCTGATCTATTCTGACCCATATTTCTTTGTTTGACTTTCTTGCGAGGGACCATGTGGTGATGACCCCAACCTAGAAGGTGGGCGCACCCGAGAAACGAGGAGGTTGGCTCTTCTTCTTGTGAGTCAACCATGAGAGAGTAGGAGAGAAAAGTAGAGAGATAGAGAGAGGAGAAGATCAACACCGTCACTTAGATTTTTTGTTTTATTTTGTGAGGAGAGTTTTCCTTTTATTATTGTATATTATTTGTAATAATTTGGACTTGGACACTGCTACACTAACGAGGTCCATTGCCCTGGTGTTTGTTCACCTGGGGACCTCGTTGCGGTTTTTCTTGTTTTATCGCCTTCTTTTATTTTATTTCTCGTGTTTTGAGCTGTCTGCCTTTATTTTTATTTGTTTTATGTGATTGAGCCCCTAGATCTATGTTGCTTGACTTAGTAGCTAGGTCCAAAGCTCTAATAGAAGCATGCACCTATAGTTTCTTTCACTTGGACTTAGTCAAATAATTAATTGTGAATCTCTTGGATTTGGAGCCGCGAGCTGTGAAAGACTCCATACAATGCTTGCAAGACATATTGTGGCGGGCACCGAGGAATCTCCAAGATCATACACTTGAATCCATTTTGAATGATTCATATTTGGTTATTCTCAATAATAGCAATTTCTTTTAGGATGTGTTATTGTTGGCATATTGCCATATAGTGTAAATATTTCAATTCTGCCTTGCATCCCGCATGGAGAGAGTTGGGAAGCACTGTGAGTCTTCTTACTTTGCATGCATCATTTGACATAGGAGTGAGATTTCCACTCACGTGTCCACCTGCATTTCCTTTTCACCTCTCCCTCTGTTTTATACCACTTAGGGCTTAAAATAAAATACAAAAAATGTTAGGATATTTTCTTTGAAAATTACTCAAAAATAAGTGAAAATTCAAAAATTAAAACAAGGGGTCTACGAATAAAACTTCGACCTCAATAAAAATCATAATGGACATTCTTATTTTGGGTTCATAAAGACCTTATTGCTTTCAGGTACACTCCAGAAAGAGTGAGGTGCGACCCCCTAAGGATTAGAGCTAAAAACTCAATCTGTGGTTGTCGTGATTTTCACCTGGGTTGGAGAAGTATTGCTGCTTCTATTGTATGTGGGTGAGTAGGGCCTTGTAGACGACGGTGTTCCCACCTTGTGTGGAGCATCTTACTTGGTCTAAAGTATTGAGCATAGGCCATGCCTTCATGGTGGTGTCTGTCTCATTATCATGCGGCCAAGTACCTCGCTTGTGAGGGAAGTATTAGTTTCGCTTATTGGCTTCCTATCTCTATTTCTTTGGCTGAGTAGCCGCCCAGGCACGAGATAAATGACCTCAAAGTTCACAGATCACATATTGTAAAGGAGGTGGAAGAAGTACATGGTACTTTCCCAGTAGTACATACTCCTATAGGTATAGCATTCTTAAGGACCTATCAAAAGATTTATCTGCAATATAACCATAAAATTGAAAAGATAAAAATAGCTGAACTCTTATGGTTTCACTTGGATTGTGTTGGTGAATTCAAAACATGCCTGTTGTTTGTTTGATTTAGATTATGATCCAAGATCAAGTCCCACACACTTGTACACATTTTGACTTTCGTTTTTCTCTTCTTTTATTCTCATTTGACCCCTACTTGCTTTCATTCATTCTACTTTTTTACACTCCTTTTATTTCTCGTTGACCGCCATATCACTCATCCATTATCAATATTAATGTTGACCCTCGAGATGGCGACCCATGGATGGCTTAGTCAGGAGTCTACTGACACCTACATCGATTCCACGAGGTCGGCATCTCTAATAATTAAGAGTGATTCCTGAGATCACGGTCATACTTCGCAAATCACTCTCCAGACTCCCCTCTTCTGATAAATTAGGATCACTATTGTCTTGAAATCTACCCATTTTGGATAGAAATCAATTTCACTCCTTACACATCTCCATCTTAATGAAATTATGTGTTGACCTTAGCACTGAACGATTATTTTCATCCATTACTTCCATATAGACTGATCGGGATATCATTCCTTATGTAGATAACGAGCCCAAACTAGATCCTCAAATTTTGTCAGATTCTGATTTAGATTCAGAGAAAGAGATGGCTCCTAATGGAAAGGGAAAGGGACCTCAGCACTAACAACCGCAACCAGGCCCACAACCATATTAGAACACGGTGAATGCACATCTCCTTGCCTCCATACATGCAATCCAACAACAACTCACTGACTAAGTATTGACCCAGGTCACCTTTCAGGACATGTTGAATGATCTCGAGAGGAGAAGAGACCAACCAAGAGGAGGAGAAGATGAAGAGAGAGAGAGAGAGAAGATGGAATCTATGGAGGCGGAGCCGATGAACCAAGAGGAGGGTGGCCTAAGCAGCTCAAGGAAACCTACAACCCCCGTGCTGAACAAATGACCGAATGGATCCAGATTCTTGCTATCCACACCCATTTTGAGTTGAATCCTCAACTCTTGGCATTGCTTCCCACCTTCCACAGGAACACGAATGAAGAACCCTACATCCATCTCCAACAGTTTGGGTGCATTTGTGGAACCACACACTACCTGAACATCCCATTATGCGTAGTTAAAATGTATGCATTCCCATTCGGCCTTCAAGACATAGATCTTCACAGGATCACGCATTTAGGGAAGGTCATCACCAACTGGGAGGAACTCAAGTCTGCCTTTCTACACAAGTTCTACCCTCTCGAGCGGTTGAATCTGATGCATGCTCACATTGCGAACTTCACTCAGGCCACCCACGAGTCAATTCATGAGGCATGGGAGAGGTTTGCAGATTTGCAAGAGAAGTGACCACACCATGACATCCTGTGGACTAGTCTGGTACAACATTTCTTTGGTGGACTAACAATCGAAAGTCAGAAGCTCGTCTGGTAGCCTACCATCATTTCTTTGGCATGTGGTATGGCTGATTTTTGAAGCAATGGCTAAAGGAGAAGCTGTCCTATCATCATTCCGTGCCTACCAGAGACAACCACATATTCATTAGAAGGCAGTTCATATGGTAGCCTTGCACTAGCAGGATAGGGACAAGAGCTCAAATCTGAGCATTATTAGGAGCCGCCTATCCAAGGTGGACATTATTGAAAAATGATCACAGGACCTCGAGAAGCTCGCTGTGATCGAACATAGGTTTTGGAAATTAGACAGATTGGATCAAATTACCAAGCAGCTGGAGTTGTTGGTAAGCACAATCAGTATATATAATTTTGTTTCTACATCGGGTTCGACTCCAGCTTAGACGAAATAGCCAACATTTCCACAACCTCCTCATCAAAATCAAACCCAACCAACACTTCAACATGTTTATTACGTGCAAGTCCAGAGCCTTCATCTCCTCAGCAACCACAATAGCAGCTGGCTGTATACCAACCAAAACTCTAGACCCTCGCAGATCCATGTTCTCCTCCACAACCTCTCATTTAGGAGGTGAATGGAGTTTAGTCTAATGATGAGTAGCTGGCCCGTCCATGTTGACCTCAGTAGGGATAGTCTCCTAAATCCAGTCGATATCATTAGCAACATGGGGGTAGGTTTGTCCAAAGAAACCATTAGCCCCACCACCAACAGTCTCAACCATACCAGCATGGTTGGAGACATAATCATTCCAACAACCGCAGTACTGCCAGCAACAATCCCATCATTGGTACTCGATTGTGCCATATCAACACCCTCTACCACATCATCAACAGTACAAGTCTCCTTCTCAGTACCCTTCGCAACAATCCTACCAACAACCTCAACACCATTTGCAATCTCAGCGTGGCCAGCACACTGAACCATTAGAGATCCCTCCGGTGAACCCCACCCTCGACTACTTGGTTCATCTTGTCACGAGCCTTACAGAGATGAGTCAAAAATTTGATGACCTCACCGCTGGCAAGACCACAATTTCGACATAAGTGGAGGTTAATCCTAATAATTTTCGAAAGAGTGAGCAAGTAGTTTGTGTTGTTTTGTCCAACCCGACAGAGTGAGATGTGCATAATGCTTTATTATCTGATGTTGTTACTCTCAAGACGGTAGGATGTTGCAGCCATCTATAACAATGAAAGATAAGAATAAAACTTCCACGTGCGAGTCATCATCTTCTTCTGCAGCAGCCGAACCAGCAACATGGTCGGGTGAGTGAGGAAGAAGAAGAAGGATAAACACCAGAAAAAATCCAAAAAATGAAAAAGTTCAAAAATAACAAAAAGAGGACAACAATAATCAGCATGCCAACTAGCTAGTGATGGAGAGGACAACACTTGCAATCGACCCGGAGCCATCCAATGGGGTCTCACCTGTTATTTTAGGATGCCCACCAAATCAGACGGATGGAGATTCTCCTTTTTGTCATCCATTTATACAACCTGATGTGGGCATAGATTTTGGTTTCTGTAAATAAGAACAATAATTCTGCATTTGGTTCTATAAATATTCCGTTTTCAGGTGCTATAGAAAATCAAAAGAAATTAAAAACTTGAAAACAACTTTATCAGATCTTGATGTTGTGCAAATAATTTAGAATCTTATTCTAGAGAAGCCTTTGCTACATGCCATTAAGTATATGCCAATATCAAAAATGGACTTAAAGAGGCATGTACATCAAAGAGACAGTTGCGCTAAGCTAAGACAGAAATGTGAAGCACATCTTGATAGTGGCGACAATCAATGCGATCAGCAATCTCCTTAGCAAGAAGAAATACATGGTAGAACCTCTCAATCGATGCATGATGTTTGATTAAGAGTTCAACCGATCTCTTCTTGATAGTGGCTCGTCAATCAATCGGATGCCTACCTCACTACTGAAAAATTTGGGTTGGGACTGCTCAAGTCCACAAGAATATTTCTACAATTTGCGGTTACTTCAATCAAGCGACCCCGAGGAATTTTGGAGGATGTCATTGTCACCATTCAGGGAATGTAGTTCCCTGTGTACTTCATTGTTCTTGATATGGACACCTCATCCCCTCTTCTGCATATCCCTATTAAACTTGGATGGATGTTCCTTTGAACAGTCGAAGTAGTGGTGGATTATGGCAACAGACAAATCACCTTTCGCTCGAACAGTGACAAGGTACCCATTCAGATGATTCAAGTGACAAAAACTTCATAATCTGCACCAGATGAGAGTATACCTTCAGAACAGATAGGAGATTGTGATTTTCTTGCATAGATCAGAGATACAAATCTGTTCATGGATGGCAGAGATACACAAGTTCCTCTCTGTCGAGGAAGGAGTGGATAACACAGTTGACTTTCCCTCTATCTTGGAAGATGAGATTTTTGCTGATCTGCCTGAAGAGCATATTGATGGCCACCTAACCTTAATAGATGCAGAATAAAGTTTTGTAGACTTCTTAGAACAAGATTCTATCATTGAGAATTTTTGTGCATCGATTTGAATTGTTAAAGGTGGCAGTATACAGTTGACAGATCTGTCCCCACCAATACCCAGTATAGTTCCACAGGTTACCACTGAGAAATTTAGAAAACACCAGAGCTCAAGCAGCTTCCAATAAATATGAAGTACACCTTCCTTGCGGGAGAGCCGGACATGTTTCCTGTGATCATCAATTCCCATATGACCCAGGAACATGAATCTCGTATGCTTGAGGTTCTAGAATGAAATCACAAGGTGATAGGTTGGAAAATTTCTGATCTCCGAGGGATTAATCCTTCATTGTGATCCCATCACATTTACTTGGATGAAGATAACAAGTTGTCCCTTGAATTTTAGCAAATACTCAATCCGAACCTCTAGGAGTTTGTTAAGAATGAGATCGGAAAATGGTGTGATGCATGCTTCATTTATCCCATCTCTGATAGAAAGTGGGCGAGTCCCTTCCATGTCGTGCTGAAAAAGTCATTGGAGCCTCCATCCGAGCCGTCCAGTTGACGCAAAAGCCTTCCACGATCCATCTAGTGCTTCCCGGTCGATCGTCGGGGCTGAGGATCTCTTCCTTTGCTCCGATGAAGTCCACCCAGGAGCTGTTCTTCCAGGTCGATCCATCACCGTTGGATTGTCCCCGTTCTTCCAGATCATGACGGATGCCTCCGATTTTGTTGTAGGGGCCGTGCTGGGACAGAGGAGGGATGGAGTGCCTTTTGCCATTCACTACGCTAGCCATACATTGGATGTCGTGCAACGAAACTACACTGTCACTGAGAAGAAATGCTAGCCCAGGAGTTTGATATTGAGATTAAGGATAAACCTAGAGTCAAGAATGTGGTGGCGGATCATCTCTCCCGATTAGAGCATCTTGAGGAATCTGAGCAGACTGATCTTATTTCTGAGACCTTCCAAGATGAGGTGATCCTTGCTATCACCTCGCTCCCGTGGTACGCCAACATTGTGAACTATCTTGTTGCCAAGAAAGTTCCACAAGGTTGGCCCAGGCAGCGACTTGAGACCTTCCTTACGAAGGCCAAGTTCTACCATTGGGAGGATCCCATCCTTTATTATGAAGGAGGGGATAGCGTCTGGCGTCGGTGCATTTCTCAAGAGGAGCACCATAGCGTCCTCACATACTGCTACAAGCTTGAGGCAGGAGGGAATCACTCTGGGAGGAGAACGACACCGAAAGTGCTCCAATCTGGCCTATGGTGGCCTACCCTCTTCAAGGATTCCGATGAATTCGTGAAGAGGTGTACTGACTGTCAGAGGATGGGCACTTGTGGACAACGTGATATGATTGCGATGCAGCCCATTCATTTCTGTGAGGTTTTTGATGCATGGGGCATCGATTTCATGGGTCCATTCCCTAAGAGTTAGGGATTTGAGTACAATCTGTTGGCCGTGGATTATGTTAGTCGTTGGGTTGAGGCCATCCCCGCTCGAACCACAGATGTTAGGACTGTTTGCAAATTTTTGAGGAAGAATATCATTTCACAGTTTTGGGTGCCTAGAGTTTTGATATCTGAAGAGGTGTCTCATTTCGTCAACGACAAGGTCGAGGCCCTTGCTAGCGAGTTTAGCATAGACCATCGAGTTGCTACTCCATATCACCCTCAGACCAATGGTATTGCTGAAGTGTCGAAAAGGGAGATCAAAACTATATTGCAGAAGGTAGTCCACCCAGATCGAAAGGATTGGTCACAGCTTTTGGAGTCGGTCGTATGGGCATATCAGACTTCCTTCCAGACTCCTTTAGGTACATCTCCCTTTCGCCTCGTTTATGGCAAGTCATGCCATTTACCTGTTGAGATTAGGCACAAGTCACTTTGGGATGTCACTGATATATTATTGGATCCAGTGAGTGTAGGAGATCAGAGGAAGGCAGAATTGACAGCCCTGGAGGAGCTTAGAGATACAGCCTTTTCGAGCAGCCTACAGTACAAGGAGAGAGCAAAGGAATGGCATGATTCTCATATCAGCCACAAGCAGTTTGAGCCAGATCAGAGAGTATGGTTGTTTGATGCTAGGCTTAGATCATTTCCAGGGAAGTTGCAGAGCAAGTGGAAGGGACCATACCTGGTCCGAAAGGTATATGACAATGGGAGTATGGACATATCTGAGATGTAATCTGAGTCTACCTTTCATGTTAACAGTCAGCGACTCAGATCATATCTAGATCATGAGTCGTTGGTCGTTGTCATTGCCCCGATTCATTTTGCATGAGATGTAGTCTTTGACTCACATCTGTTGCATCTCATGCCTGATTATCACTGTCTTCCACCTTGTATAGATCCAGATATCCATATCATCTCATTCTTTAGTCCAACACCCCATATGTATCTTGTGATTATGCTATACTTAGGGTGCACTTTACCCTAAGGATGGGGGGTTTCCGACTTTTGATTTTTCTTTTGATTTCTTTTTACCTTTGTTTTGTTGTCTATACTTACGGATATTTTACCCTAAGAATAGGGGAGGTAGACCATGTACATTCGATCACTCAGATTTCCCTTTATGTTCAGTCTGTTATACTTAGGATTACTTGATCCTAAGTATAGGGGGAAACACCGAGTCCTCCTCATTCTATTCTTTGGTTCGTCACTGTAGTATAGCTTTCCTTTTCACTGTCTTATACTAAGCACGAGTTGTGTTTTCTTCATCACTCTTGATCCACTCTGAAGACATCATTTGAGCAAAGTATAGGGGGTGTCGTATATATTATATATATACTTTAGCCATAACTCGTACTTTGTGTGAGTGTGTTAATAAATAAAATAGCTAAAATCCGTTATCTAAAAATCATAAAAAATTTAAAAAAAATTCTTGTACATAAAATTCTTCCTTGCACATTCATAGATATTTATAAAAAATATTTTTGTACAAATGTTTGCAAAAATGTTTTGTTTGTAAAATTTATGTAAATATTTTGATATCAAAATTATGTGTATAGTAATTTTTTTGTAAAATGTTTGAAAAACAAAAGTTTGCAAAAATCCTTGTGTAAATGTGTGTAAATAGTTTGCAAAACTTCTGCATCCATGCATGCATTCAAAATTTTTTCAAAATTTTTGCTTGTTTTCAAAATTTTGCATAAAAAGCTTCTTGGTATATATTTGTACATTCCTTTGAATCATAGATTGACATTTAAACTAGCCTAAATTGGAAAATGGAGCTTGGTTAAGATCTTAATCCATCTAATTCTAAGAGGAACCTTATAGGGCTTAGGGTTGAGACTTTTCAGGTCCATTGGTGACTTAATTCTTTGAGTCCACTAGGCTATGATCACATGTCATCTTGATGCACATAAGTAGAACATTTAACAACGCACAAATGACTCTCACAGATAATGGCTTTACTTGCACCATTACCTTACACATAGCTCACTACGGATGGGGTGGTAAGGAGGCAGTTTCCTTTGGCTTGGGGTAACATACGAGGGTAGTACTTCTAGGAAGAACCTCATCTTCTTTTAGTGAATGAAGTGCGTCTCAACTTGGTCTGGTGGCATTGAGGTCTAAAGACAGGAGTTGTGGATTGCAATAATGCTTTAAAAGAGGGATAGTCTACTGGCTCAAAAGGAAAAATTCCTTATGTATATATGCTGCACCATGTAGTTACGTTGTACATATGCACATTTAAAAAATGTGTGCAAAAGAAAGAAAAAACTCCAAATAAGTGGTGGGTCTGATAGAAAATGAAATACCCACCAGAGTGTATTTAGCCAAATAAAGCAAAGCTTATGTTACCTATTCTCATCTCATGAAACTTGCAGAGGGAGACTTAGCTACACTGGTTGGACTCCCAGGGATACATGACTACACTGGTCAAGATCCATTCTCTTCTTCCTCCTCTTCTTGAGCCAGTTGAACTTGAACTTAGAAGGAAATACCCCGCTCCTTGAGGAAAGAGCTGCCTGACTAGGGCATTAGAGTTACCTTGTTAAGGAGGGATGTTACTTTGCCATTTCTAAGGTGGGGAGCTGCATATCACTTACACAGTACAAGAAAAGATTCATGGTCATTAGAGTTGGTGTATGTATACTTGTTCTGATCTGGATTGTTGAGGAGTCTTGACCATAGATTGGTGGAACTTAGAGGCTGTTGAGTTCTAAACCTAGGTCCAAATAAGGTTCTGACAAACTAATAATCCAAAGGTATGACTGAGCTCCATACTCCAATTTAATGAAGACAAGTTTAATAATCAACGTTGATTCTCCTTCTTTTTCTTTTCTTTTTCTTTTCACTTCTTTTTCAAATAAGTGTTTGTCAAGGGACTAGCAAAGGTAAACTATAGGGAGGATGTGATGAATCCATGTTCATCACTCTTTATTCTTTTATTTTAGTTAATTATCTTGGCAAGGCATCATGTAAATAATAAATACAAAAAGTTAGCAATATGCATGCATGCGTTAATATGACATAATTAGCATGTATTTATGCAAAAATAAAAGAATAAAGAAACTAAAGGAAGGAGGTATTTAGAATAAATACAGAGTGACCCGAACCCCAAGAGAGGGCCAAGCATTGGCCTGATCGCCAAATAAAATAAGTAGAGAGAGATAGGGCCCACTCTATATTGTACATATCATGGGTGTAAATAAAAAATCATTTTTGCCAAAATAAAAATAAAAATATGTTTTACCTCCTTGTATATATTTCTAAAAATAAAACAAAATTGAGAAAAAAAATAAAAGTCTCTCTCACTTGTACATAATACATGTGTATATAGTCCCCACTCTATTTATTTTATACATGTAAGTAAATAATAAAAATAAAACAAAAAGTGTTTTGTACTCCAAAAATTATGTTATACATAAATAAAATATAAAATTGGAGTATTTTTGTAAAAATAATAAATTAAAAATAATTGTACAAAATACATAGGTATAATATACCTGTATATAATACTCTATATTGTATATAGACTAATTTATTTTTCCAAAAAATAAATAAAAATCATAGACAAATTCCTTGAAAATTAATAAACATTTTTCATTTTTTTCATTTTTTAATTTAAATTCATTTGCTATTTTTAATTTATTTATCTTTTATTTTCCTTACTATTTTGTCTTGTAACGATTTTTGTCCTTTCCCCCGCTACTCCTGATTGGGCCCCGTCGGAATATTGACCCGGGTCAACCCCCTCTTCCAGGGCTTGACCCAACCTAACTGCGTGGCTGGACCTTTTTCTCCCAATTTTCCCAGGCGGGTCGTGCAGCCTTTCGCTCCGATTTTTCGCCCGCGTCTTCCTCATGGATCCAAGACCCTCACGGATCCCTAGGAAGGGTGGATCTTTCTCGGTTCGTATGCCCTCAAATGTTCTTTCTAGCCTCCCGGGAATGCTATTTAATATCTCATCCTCTTCCCTAGGACAACAACTCATGCCTCTCTCCCTTTTGATACCCTAGCCACCTCCAGCTGAGTGACAACTGCCTGGAGCGCCGCATGGCGATCGATTTGGTGCAGCGAAGCTGCAGCTCGACCATCGTGACTAGATTTCCGCCGCAAGCAGTCTCCCCTGCCTTCCGGAGCTCGGTTGAGGCCATTACCCCGACGACCCCCCTCGCCTGAAGCTCAGGTGTCGATCCAGACCTTCAGGTGACCCGTTTATCTCTCGCCTTTGTCCGTTCGATCCGTTCTTCCATTTCATCACTGCCACACTTTCGTTTGCTCTGACCAGCCGGTCGGAGATCCGTTACCCACCTCCAACCGCTCCGATATCATCGCACTTTCACCCTCCATCTCGCTCTGTATCCTGATCACCCTGATGTTTGTCTATCTAGTCGAGATTAGGTTCGAGATCTCCTTCCCCACCTTTGCCGAAGATCGACCATCACTACACCTCACTTCTTTGATTTTAATACAAATAGCCTAGATCGGAGTGTAGCTCCGAGTCAGAGCTACACTTTGCAGGACTTTACGCACGTTGGGAGCCCTCATTCCATCCATCCCAGGGCCGCCGGAGCAGCTCCAGGTGCACGTTGTCGTCACGCCTATCCAGCCATTGGAGCCTCCATCCGAGCTGTCCAGTCGACGTGGAAGCCTTCCACGATCCATATGGCACTTCCTGGGCTGAGGATCTCTTCCTTGGCTTCGGTGAAGTCCACCCAGGAGATGTTCTTCCAGGTCAATCCATCATCGTTGAATTGGCCCCGTTCTTCCAGATCATGACGGATGCCTCCGATTTTGCCTTAGGGATATGCTGGGACAGAACAGGGATGGAGTGCCTTTTGCAATTCACTACGCTAGCTGTACAATGGATGTCGTGCAACAGAACTACACTATCTCTGAGAAGGAGATGCTAGCCGTAGTTTTTGCCTTGGACAAGTTCAGATCATACATCATTGGATCAAAAATGACTATCTTTACCGACCATACCGCCTTCAGGTAGCTCATGGTTATGAAGGATGCCAAAGCGAGACTTACTAGATGGATCCTTCTACTCCAGGAGTTTGATATTGAGATTAAGGATAAACCTGGAGTCAAGAATGGGTGGTGGATCATCTCTTCTGATAAGAGTATCTTGAGGAATCTGAGCAGATTGATCCCTATTCTGAGACCTTCCCGTATGAGACGATCCTTGCTATCGCCTCGCTCTTATGGTACGCCGACATTGTGAACTATCTTGTTGCCAAGAAAGTTCCATAAGGTTGGCCCAGGCAACTACATGAGACCTTCCTTACGAAGACCAAGTTCTACTACTAGAAGGATCCCATCCTTTATCATGAAGGAGGGGATAACGTCTGGCGTTGGTGTATTCCTCAATAGGAGCATCATAGCATTCTCACATACTACCACAATCTTGAGGCTGGAGGACATCACTCTGGGAGGATAACGGCACAGAAAGTGCTCCAATCCGGCCTATGGTGGTCTACTTTCTTCAAGGATTCTAATGAATTCGTGAAGAGGTGTACTTACTGTAAGAGGATGGGCACTTGTGGACAGTGTGATATGATGCCGATGCAACCCATTAATTATGTGAGGTTTTTGATGCATGGGGCATCGATTTCATGGGTCCATTCCCTAAGAGTCAGGGATTCGAGTACATTCTGTTATCCGTGGATTATGTTAGTTGTTGGGTTGAGGCCATCCCCACCCGAACCGCAGACACTAAGACTGTTTGTAAATTTTTTAGGAAGAATATCATTTCGCGGCTCATTTGGAGCCTAGAGTTTTGATATCTGACAGGGGGTCTCATTTCATCAATGACAAGGTAGAGGCCCTTGCTAGTGAGTTTAGCATAGACCATTGAGTTGTCACTCCATATCTCCCTCATGCCAATGGTCTTACTGAAGTGTCGAAAAGGGAGATCAAGACTATATTGCAGAAGGTAGTCCGCCCAGACCAAAAGGATTGGTCACAGCTTTTGGACTCGGTCGTGTGGGCATATCGGACATCCTTCAAGACTCCTTTAAGTATATCTCCCTTTCGCCTCGTTTATGGCAAGACATGCCATTTACCTATTGAGATTAGGCGCACATCACTTTAGGCAGTCATAGATATATTATTGGATCCAGTGAGTGTACGAGATCAGAGGAAGGCTTAATTGGCAGCCCTGGAGGAGCATAGATATACAACCTTTTCGAGCAGCCTACAGTACAAGGAGAGAGCAAAGGAATGGCATGATTCTCATATTAGCCATAAGCAGTTTGAGCCAAATCAAAGAGTATGGTTGTTTGATGCTACGCTTAGATTATTTCCAGGGAAGTTGCAGAGCAAGTAGAAGGGACCATACCTGGTCCGAAAGGTACGTGACAACGGGAGTATGGACATATCTGAGATGCCATCTGAGTCTACCTTTCATGTTAACGGTCAGCGACTCAGACCATATCTAGATCATGAGCCGCTGGTCGTTGTCGTCGCTCCGATTCATTTTGCATGAGTTGTAGTCTTTGACTCACATCTGTTGCATCTCATGCCTGATTATCACTGTCTTCTGCCTTGTATAGATCCATATGTCCATATCATCTCATTCTTTCGTCCAACACCCCATATGCATCTTGTGATTATGCTATACTTAGGGTGCACTTTACCCTAAGGATGGGGGGTGTCCGACTTTTAATTTTTCTTTTGATTTCTTTTTACCTCTGTTTTGCTGCCTATACTTAGGTATATTTTACCCTAAGATAGGGGAGGTAGACCATGTACATTCGATCACTCGGATTTCCCTTTATGTACAATCTGCTATCCTTAGGATTGCTTGATCCAAAGTATAGGGGGAAACACCAAGCCCTCCTCATTCTATTCTTTGCTTCATTGTTGTAGTATAGCTTTCCTTTTCACTGCCCTATACTAAGAACGAGTTATGTTTTCTTCATCGCTCTTGATCCACTCTAAGGACATCGTTCGAGCTAAGTATAGGGGGTGTTGTATATATTTCATATATACTTTAGCCATAACTCGTACTTTATGTGAGTGTGTAAATAAATAAAATGGCTAAAATCCTTTATCTAAAAATCATAAAAATTTTTAAATTTTTTTCTTGTACATAAAATTCTTCCTTGCATACACATAGCTATTTATAAAAATTATTTTTGTACAATTGTTTGTAAAAATATTTTGTTCGTAATATTTATGTAAATATGTTGATATCAAAATTATGTATATAGTAATTTTTTTAAATGTTTGAAAAACAAAAGTTTGCAAATATCCTTGTGTAAATGTCTGTAAATAATTTGCAAAACTTCTGCATCCATGCATAGATTCAAACATTTTTCAAAAATTTTGCATGTTTTCAAATTTTTGCATAAAAAGCTTCTTGGTATATTTTTGTACATTCCTTTGATCATAGATTGACAATTAAAACTAGCCTTAATTGGAAAATGGAGCTTGGTTAAGATCTTAATCCACCTAATTCTAACAGGAACCTTATAGGGCTTAGGGTTGAGACTTTTCAGGTCCATTGGTGACTTAATTCTTTGAGTCCACTAGGCTATGATCATATGTCATATTAATGAGCCTAAGTAGAATATTTAACAACGCACACATGGCTCTCACAGACAATGGATTTACTTGCACCAGCACCTTACACATAGCTCTCTACGGATGAGGTGGTGAGGACGTAGTTTCCTTTGGCTTGGGGTAGCATATGAGGGCAGTACTTCTAGGAAGAACCTCTCGTCTTCTTTTAGTGAAGGAAGTGCGTCTCAACTTGGTCTTGTGGCATTGAGGTCTAAAGACAGGAGCTGTGGGTTGCAATAATGTTTCAAAAGAGGGATAGTCTACTGATCACGAGGAAAAACCCCTTATGTATATATGTTGCACCATGTAGTTATGTTGTACATATGCACATAAAAAAAATGTGTGCAAAAGAAAGAAAAAACTCCAAAAATGTGGTGGGTCTAATAGAAAATGAAATACCCACCAGGGTATATAGACAAATAAAGCAAAGCTTATGTTACAGATTCTAATCTCATGAAGCTTATAGAGGGAGACTTAGCTACACTGGTTGGGCTCCCAGAGATACATGACTACATTAGTCATGATCCATTCTATTCTTCCTCCTCTTCTTGAGCCGGTTGAACTTGAACTTAGAAGGGAATACCCCGCTCTTCGAGGAAAGAGCTGCCTGACTATGGCATTATAGTTACCTTGTTAAGGAGGGCTGTTACTTTGCCATTTCTGAGGTGGGGAGTTGCATATCACTTACACAATACGGGAAAAGATTCATGGTAATTAGAGTTGGTGTATGTGGACTTGTTCTGAGCTGAATTGTTGAGGAGTCTTGACCATAGATTGGTGGAACTTAGAGGTTGTTGAGTTCTAAACCTAGGTCCAAATAAGGTACCGGTAAACTAATAATTCAAAGGTCTGACTGAGCTCCATACTCCAATTTAATCAAGACAAGTTTAATAATCAACCTTGATTCTCCTTCTTTTTCGTTTCTTTCTCTGTTCACTTCTTTTTCAAATAAGTGTTTGCTAAGGGACTAGCAAAGGTAAAGTATATGGGGGTGATGAATCCCCGTTCATCACTCTTTATTCTTTTATTTTAGCTAATTATCTTGGCAAGGCATCATGTAAATATATGTAAATACAATAACTTAGCAATATGCATGCATGTATTAATATGACATAATTAGCATGTATTTGTGCAAACATAAAAGAATAAAGAAAAAAGAAAAAGGAAGGAGGTATTTAGAATAAATACAGAGTGACCCAAACCCCAAGAGAGGGCTAAGCATTGGCCTGATCGCCAAATAAAATAAGTGGAGAGAGATAGGACCCACTCTATATTGTACATATCATGGGTGCAAATAAATAAATCATTTTTTGCCAAAATAAAAATATAAATGTGTTTTACCTCCTTGTATATATTTCTAAAAATAAAACAGAAATGAGAAAAATAAAAATAAAAATAAAATAAAAGTCTCTCTCACTTGTACATAATACATGTGTATATGGTCCCTTCTCTATTTATTTTATATCTGTAAATAAATAATAAAAATAAAACGAAAAATGTTTTGTATTCCAAAAATTAAGTTATAAATAAATAAAATATAAAATTGGAGTATTTTTATAAAAATACTAAATTAAAAATAATTTTACAAAATACATAGGTATAATATACATGTATATAATACTCTATATTATATATAGACTAATTTATTTTTCAAAAAAACAAATAAAAATCACAGAAAAATTCCTTGAAAATAATAAACAATTTTCATTTTATTCATTTTTTAATTTAAATTCATTTACTATTTTTAATTTAATTTTCTTTCATTTTTCTTGCTATTTTATCCTGTAGAGGTTTTTGTCCTTTTCCCCCGCTGCTCCTGAATTGGCCACGGCGGAATATTGACCCAGGTCAACCCCCTCTTCCAGGGCTTGACCAGACCTGACTGTGTGGCCGGACCTTTTTCTCCCAATTTTACCAAGCGGATCGTGCAGCCTTTCGCTCCAATTTTTCACCCGCATCTTCCCCATGGATCCAAGACCCTCACGGATCCCTAGGGAGGCACATATATTTCTCGGTTTGTGTGCCCTCACACGTTCTTTCCAGCCTCTTGAGAATGCTATTTAACATCTCATCCTCTTCTCCAGGACAACATCTCGTGCCTCGCTCCCTTTTGATACCCTAGCCACCTCCAGTTGAGTGATAGTTGCCTGGAGCGCGGCTTGGCGATCGATTTAGTGCAACGAAGCCGCAGCTCGACCACCGTGGCCTGAGCTCCGCCGCGAGCAACCTTCCCTGCCTTCTGCAACTTGGTCAAGGCCATTACCCCGATGACCCCCCTTATCTGAATCTCAGGAGTCGATCCAGACCTTCAGGTGACCCGTTTATCTCTCGCCTTTGTCCATTCGATCCGATCTTCCATTTCATTGCCACCCACTTTCGTTTGCTCCGACTAGCTGGTTGGAGCTCCGTCACCCACTTCTAGCTGCTCCCATATCACCGCATACTCACCCTCCATCTCGCTCTGCATCCTGATCACCCTGATCTTTGTCCATCTAGTCGAGATTAGGTTCGAGATATCCTTCCCCACCTTTGCCGGAGATCGACCAGCACCCCACCTCGCTTCTTTGCTATTTAGTCTAAATAACCTAGAGCGGAGCATAGCTCCGAGTCAGAGCTACCATTTGTAAGACTTTATGTGCGTTGGGATCCCTCATTCCATCCATCCTAGGGCTCACCGGAGCAGCTCCAGGTGCTCGTCGTTGTCATACCTATTCACTCATTGGAGCCTCCATCCGAGCCATCCAGTCGACACGGAAGCCTTCCACGATCCATTCGACGTTTCTCGATCGATCATCAGGGTTGAGGATCTCTTCCTTGGCTCCAGTGAAGTCCACCCAGGAGTTATTCTTCCAGGTCGATCCATCACCGTTGGATTGGCCTCGTTCTTCCAGATAGCATCCTGATCATTCATCCAGCCGCCTTGTCAGACTGTTGGATGTCATATTTGACGACCACGGGCGCTCCACATCCCCGACCGTTCTGGCACTGTCAGATCTGACACCTGACGCCATCAAAGCCGCATGTCCAAGTCATTATCAACGATTGCCACGCGTCCCCCCATGCACGCCTCACATGCTGCAAGGGTATATATCCCTTTCTACCCTGCATTTATTTTTTTATGTTTTAGTCTGTAAAATAAAGTTGTAGTTGAACTTATTTGCATTCTAATCCCTGTAGTTTATGTTATTTACTTTTTAGTCCTCCCAGTCTCGAGGCATGTGGGTCGTCACGTGAACTGTGGTGTATTTGAATTATTTTCCCTGAACCTTTCCTGTTTTAATGTTTGAATGGATGTTTTATGAAATTGCATTTATGCCCCTGTGAATGTGGATTTAACGCATGTGCTGGATTTAATTGGAGAAATTGCATATTTGACCCTAGACTTTTAGAGCTGGTTAATGTTTAATACATAAACTTAAATAAATTGTGTTTAAGTCCCTACGACATGTGTGTTTAGTTTTAATTAAATAAATATCAAAGCTACTCCAAAATTGCCAAAAAATACCAATAGCTCCTACTAATGTGTAATATTTTTGGTGATTTTTGAGACACATTTTGATTTTATTTGCTACTTTTAAAAAATAAAAAACCCTAAAAATTACCTCTATCTATTTTAGAAAACCCATAAAAAGTAGAATAATACCTTGAAAAATTCCAAAAAAATTGTGAGTGTTTTGTTTTGTGTTGTTTTAGTTTCTGTAGCATTTTCATTTGATTATCTTTTATAAAACACTTAAAAATTACAAAAGATTGAAAACTTATAAAAATCATTAAAAATTCCCTAAGAATTTAAAAATTACATCTTCAAGTTAAGTAGTTAAATTTTATTTTATACTTACAAATTAAATTCTGCTAGAATTTTAGAGGCATTTTAAATATTTTTAAATTGCCTTTCTATCTGGGTTGTACACTGTTTACTGTTTTTGCCTTTCTTTAATTTTAAAAAAATTCATAAAATTAAAAAAAAAGCCCATAAAATACCCAAAAACACTTGAATATTTTAAAAACACAAAAATATTTTTATTTTGAATTTTTGGAGTTTTTTAGACCTTAGAAATAATTGTGGGAGTGTGATTTTGCTCTTTTCCTTATTCATTTTCCCAAAAAGAAAATATAAAAAAATTTAAAAATTAAAAACCACCCAAAATATTTTTATTTCTTTTTGGATTTCTCAACTACTTCGTATGACTTTTCCGTGCTCCTTATGTTCGATAATGGTGGCTATACCGGGTTAAATAAATAGCAAGACCGCTTGCCTTGAGTTCATGCTTGTTTGATTTTGATGGTGGTCTGATTTTTCTTGTTGACCGTACCTTACGATTCGGGTCGCAACGACCTTAGATATTCCTTAACCTGAGTTGCATCAGCGGGTCACCAACTAGATCGTTGAGGGATTGGCTGTGAAGGAGTATTTTTGCTTCTTAGATGGATACTCTAGGTATAATCTGGTTGCAATTGCCCTAGAGGACAAAGAAAAGACTAACTTTACCTGTCCATTTGGGACATATGCCTTTCACAGGATGCCATTCAGAGTATGGAACGCTCATGCGACCTTTCAGAGGTGCATGTTGGTTGTTTCTGTAGATATGATTGGTAGTTTTCTCGAGGTGTTTATGGTCGATTTCTTTATCTATGATGAAAACTTTGATCAACACTTATTTTAATTAGATCAAGTCCAAAAAAGATGCTGTGAAGTCAACTTGGTGCTCTCGTGGGAGAAGAGCCATTCTATGGTAACCAAAGGGATCGTGTTAGGCTATGACATCTCGAAACATATCATGGAGGTTGATCCTACAAAGGTGGAAGTCATATCAAAGTTAGAACCATCTGCAAATTTGAAGCAAGTTCGGTCATTACTTGGGCACATGGGATTTTATCATCGATTCATAAAGATTTCAGCAAGATCGCTCGAGTGCTGATTGAGCTTCTAGACAAGGAGGATAATTTTATTATTGATGTCATAGTCCTCCAAGCCTTTAATCAGTTAAAAGATCTGATCACTCAAGCCCCTGTTATGCAACCACCAGATTGGTCTCTACCATTTGAGATCATGATGAATGCTTCAGACTATGCCATTGGAACGGTTCTGGGACAAAGGAGAGACAATCTTCCATTTGCGATTCACTATGCCAACATAACTCTTGATGAAATGCTGAAGAATTACACAATTACTGAGAAAGAGTTGTTAGTAGTTATCTTCGCTCTGGAGAAATTCAGATCTCATTTACTCGGATCCAAAGTCATTGTCTATACAGACCACTCTGCCATTCGGTACTTGGAAGCCAAGAAGGATGCCAAACCAAGGCTAACTAAATAGATCCTTCTGCTCCAGGAATTTGATCCTTAAATACATGTTAAGCTTGGAGTTAAAAAATGTGGTGGCGGGTCATTTGTCTAGATTGCCAGAGTCAGACACTCCTGAGCATCACCTAACACCAATCAATGAAATCTTCCCAGATGAGGCACTTCTGTCAGTCACCTCGCTCCTCTGGCTCGCCGATATTGTGAATTATTTTATGTCCAAGAGAACTACACAAGATTAGTCAAAGCTGAAGAGGGACAAGTTCTTGTATGATATTCATTTCTATCAGTGGGAGGATCCATATCTCTTTCGCGAGGGGGCAAATTGCATCTAGAGAAGGTGCGTTCTTCAAGAGAAAATTTACAATGTACTCAAGCATTGTCACTTCCGAGAATCAGGAGGATACCACTATGAAAGATGACCGGCAGCAAAAGTACTTCAATGCGGCCTCTGATGGCCAACCTTATTAAAAGATGCAAAGGATTTTGTGAAGCACTGCACTGACTGTCAGAAGATGGATGGCACTATCAGAATGAGAGATACAATGCCCTAGAAATATATTCAGATTTTAGATGCGTTCTATGCATGGGGCATTGATTTCATGGGCCCATTTCCCAATAGTCGGGTTTATGAATATTCTGGTTATTATCGATTACATGAGTCATTGGGTGGAGGCTATCCCTACCTGAGCCGCCGACTATCGTACCGTTTTCTGATTTCTAAAAGCGAACATCATTGAAAGGTTTAGGATCCCAAAAATTTTTATATCTGATGGGGGTAGCCATTTTATCAACAGAGAGGTGATGAAGCTGACACGTGAGTTTTATATTGAACATTGTGTCACCTCTCCATACCACCCACAGTCTAATGGTTTGGCAGAATGCTCGAATAGGGAAATCAAGACGGTTATCCAGAAGCTTGTACATCCAGACAGAAAGAACTAGTCTCAACTACTTGATTTTGTTCTCTTGGCCTATCAGACTGTGTATAAGTCACCTCTGGGAATATCTCCCTACCTCCTGGTTTACGGCAAGCCATACCATTTTCCCGTAAAATTGATTCATCAATATTTGTGGGAAATCAACATCTGCAATTTGGATTCGAAGAAATCAGGAAAGAATAGAAAGCTAGAATAGAATAGACTTCTCGAATTCCGCAACTAAGCATACGACAATAGTCTTATGTAAAAGAAGAAATTCAAGAAATGACACGATAGCACATCTGTTGCAAGACTTTCGAATCTGGTCAGAAGGTCTAGTTGTTTGATACAAAGTTGAAACTTTTCCCATGGAAGTTGAAAAGAAAATGGACTGGGTCGTTTATAGTAAATCATGTGCATATCAATGGAAGCATAGTCATATCAGGATTGTCAGCTGACGCATTACCTTTTGTCATCAACGGACAACTTCTGAAGCCTTACATTGAGCATTATACCTTAGTATCCGTAGTTAACACCATTCAGGTGTCCTATGAGCAAGAACTTCCATCCACAACATCTAAAGATTCAGACAAAGCAATCAAAAACATCTTTGATTAGTTTATCAATTTCTTCTTTTCGTTTTTCATTTTTTATTCTTCTGAAAGCTTCACTCAACCCATTTCATCATTTCTATACTTAGGATATATTTAATCCTAAGTATAGGAGGGATGAGTGTATACATGTGTTAATTCTTTAATCCCTCCGCATGTCTCCTAAATGTTTGATATTCTTTCTATACTTAGGGATATTTTGCCCTAAGTATAGGGGGAAACATGCTGAGCCACTGATTTGTTTATTCCCACCCTCAACCCACCCTGCTTTGTGCATAGTCTTTCTATACTTAGGGATATTTTGCCCTAAGTATAAGGGGGGTCGATTGATTTCTCATTCATTATTCGACCGTTGTAGTATAGATTTTCTTACACTTAGTACGATTATGTCTTCCTTTTCTCTTCGATCTATGAGGACATAGCTCAAGCTAAGTATATGGGGTCATAAATACTATGTATATATTTTATCCATAATTTTTACTTTCATAGTTTCAAATTATATGGTTAATAAAAATTAAAACACAATACTAATTCTGTGCACATATTGAATAATAAACATGCTACAAAAGTTTTGCAAAATGTTTGAAAAATGGTTGGAAAATCTCTTGGAAAAATATTTTGAAAACTTTTTAGAAAATGTTTTCTAAAATGTCTTCAACCTTCGTAAAAATGTTGTGGTTTGTAAAAACTTCATTTCTTTGTTGAAACAAAATGTTTTGAAAATCTATTAGCAAATGGTTTGGAAAACGGTTGTAAAAATACTTTGAAAAATTTATACATACTGTTTGAAAAATCTTTTGCAAAATGATTTTCAAAATTTGTAAGTATTTGCAAAAAAGTATTTGCCAAATTACTTTTCAAAATAATGTTTTAAAATTATTTGTCAAAATATTTTTGAAATATTATGAGAACCTTGTAGATGATCCAAGCAAATAAAATTCTTTACAAACCTCCTGTACATGAAATCTGTAAATACCTTGTGTTGATTCTATCACCTAAATTCTTGAAAATAACAAGATGTACTCCTGTGTAAATATGTGCACATAATTATTTGCCAAAATCATTTTGTTTTGAAAAATCACTAAAAATTTATAAAATAAAAAATACCTAAAAACGTACAAAATGCATTCAAAAATCGCATAAAAATCTGTACAACTTTTTCAAAAACCCATAAAAAGTTCAAAATTAGAAAATTGCATCACAAAAATTATGTTCTGCATCGTGCATAGCATTCACATTTTTTCGATTGATAATGACGATTGAACGAGTCTAAATAAAATCCGAAGATTGGAGCTTGGGTGGACTTTAATCCAATTAATCATAGGAACATTAACTGGAATTGACGCACTTCAAGTCTACTAAACTTAATTCTTTGAGACTACTAGACTTAGTTCAGTGTTGTCTTGAATGCCTAAGTAGAATATTTTAGAACACACGCATGACTCTTGTCGACAGTGACCTAACTTGCACAACTGCGCCTTGCACTTTGCTCAACTCAGTTGAAGTGGTAGAGGGCTGGATTTGTCGGCATGAGATACAAGCCAATGGAAACATCAAAAGTTACATATATATGGCCATTGTATCCCAACCCGAGCTAGTGGCCATGAGGTCTAATGAGAGAATGTTTCGGATTGCAATAATGCTTCAAAAGATGAATAGTCTACTAGCACAAGAGGAAAAAATCCTTATGTGAATGTTGTTGTATATAGTGTAAAAAACTACAAAACTAAAAAAACTCCAAAAAAATAGATAGGCAAAAAACAAGAAAAATCAATTCCCGTCGGAGCATATGTACTCAATACGCAAGCTTGAGCATCAAAGTCAATTATATATGTAAGCCTACAGTCGGATGACTTGGCTACACTGTCCAGGCATCCTAGGATATGTAGATACACTAGCTACCATCCATTCTCGTCTCCACCTCCTCTTCTTGAGCCAGTTGTACTTGAACTTAGAAGGAAATACCCTGCTTCTTGAGGAAAGAGTTGTTGGGTTGGGGAATTAGGGTCACCAAGTTGGGGAAGACTGACCTTTACAACTTCAACCGAGAGGACCTATACATCACACACACTGTAAAAAGATATAGTCATAAGGGGTTGAGTATGACATCAAAATGTTCTGACATGGCTTTTGAGGAGACTTGGGCAGAGTTCTGTGACTCTCATAGGCTTTTGTGTTTCAAGTTTGAATCCCAACCAAGGTTCCTATCAAACTAAAAATCAAAAGGTTCAACTAAGCTCTAAACTTTGATATTATGAAGATAAGGTTAAAAGTTGAAATCAATCCAAGTTATTTCATTTTGTTTTCTTTATTTTCTTTTCTGCATTTATATGAATAAGTGTTTGTTAGGGACTAGCAAAGGCAAGTATAGGGGGTGATGAATCTCCATTTCATCACCTTTATTCTTTCATTTTGGCCTTAAATCCCTAGTTAAATGCATGCATATATCATTAATTCTCCAAAATAATCACTCTATAAATTGTACAAAATATTGTGTAAAATAATATATATTGAGTGTATTTAATTCCAATATAAAATAATAAAGGAAGAAAAGAAAAAGAAATGAGATGCCATATGTATTTAGTGAACCTAGACCCCCAGTCATCATGATGACTTGGTCGACAAGGAATAAAGTAGGGGGAGATAGGACAGATGAATTGTACAGTCTATATATAAAAACCCTAATTTTTAATTCATCAATAATTAATTATTGGGACCTATTTTACTCTTTATTATGTGTAACCCAAATAAATAAACTTTGTACATAAAAGTTGTAGATAAAAATAAAAGAAAAATACAAGATTGAGTTCACAAAAAAATAATGCACAGTGTGCCCATGACACTCAAAATAAAAAGCCAAAATAAAAACTTCACAGACATGTATCTTCTCCATACTATATCGAAATGGATCAAAATCACCTTTAATTGTAGATAACTTTTAGTAAGCTATTTAATAAATGTTTCATTTAGTTTGGAGTTAAGATGCAAAATTTAGGTTTTGGGCTATTGTGTAATATACATATGTATTTTATTCATTAAATTTATTCTTTTCATTTTACAAATTTTTTTATTTTATAAAATTGTAAATATTATTTGACTTACATATCCATAATTACAATATTTTGAAACCATTAAAATAAAATTAAATAAAATCAATCTCTTTAATATATAGATGAAATATACATGTATATATTTGTAATGCATATATACATAATTAATTAGGTGTGCATACAAACTCAGAAAAATAAATAAAAATAGATAAATGTGTATTGAAATAAACTAGAAATCTATAAATACATGTATAAAAAAACAAAATATAAAATAAGAAAACAAAATACCAAAACATAGGTGTTTATACCTATATTTTACTTGTAAATATTAACTTGTAATGAAAAGGCCCATAAAAATAAATAAAAATACGGATAAAATACTACATTAAATTATAAACATTTTTCATGTTTTAATAAAAAATTTAATTAATTTATCTGATATTTATTATCGATTTTACCATTCTTTTTCTCCTGGGAATTTTCTGGTTGATCCACGTGGACCAACTAGAATGTTCCCCGTGTTGATCCCAGTCAACACCCTCCTCTTTTCCTCGAACCGTGGATGTGTCAGACTCAGGTTTATTTCATTTTTCCAATTCAAAATCATCATCTTCTGCAATGGCATGCCGCTTGATTTCTGGAGATTAGATCTCCCTAGTTCACGTAGTAAGCAATGATCTCTTTAATCATCCTTGCTTTGTCAAGAATCATCGATCGAAGAACCCCATTCCATCATTCTATAAAAGAACTCCTCTAGCTTACTTTCAAAGTTTGATCTCTGCTTCATCGATCTTATCCCATCAGATCTATCCCAATATCTTACCCTTGTGACAACGAGCAAAAGAGAGGATTTATAGTGAGGAGGAATGGTTGGATGTGGTGATCCAATCCATCGTTGGAGGAATCTCTGGTCGGTTTTGCTTTGTCAGTCCATGACCGACTTGAGGTCTTGATCTACTATACCTAGTTAAATTCCCCAGTCTTCTTTTCATTCTGATTGTTTATTTTATGTTTATCTTATCGTTAGCTTTAATTTCAAAAACCACAAAATCCCTAGAGCATGAGCTCCAAGGACATTCATCATCATTTGACTACTGACTCTCCTCGATTTTCATCCTATCTCTTTCCCCATCGTGTTTTTCATCGATCGCTCATCTTATCCACGACAGATCCATCGTGGATCTAGGAGTTGAAGCTCCCTCTGCCTCCCTTCGCTGGAGCTCTACCTTCACGTCACCCAACGCCCCCTTTTGCCCAACCCTTCATTTGAGGAGTTATCCCTCGAACCAAGGAAGCTTTTGGTGCAGGTATGTGACTCCATGAAAGCGTGTGGAACACCATTTGGTACGTGGAGCAGCTCTAGGTAGCTTGGATCTGTCTGAGCTATCTAGGCTCTCTAGACCACATCGGAACCGGCCAACATACGTGAAGGGCCCTCAGCTATCTCTTATCATCATCATCAGAGCAATGATTCAATACTAGAGGATGAAAAATGAGGAGATTAAAGAAGTCCTAGACATTGTTCTTCAGTTGTTTGATGAATCATGAAAAATACCTCTTTAATAAAGTCATATTATTGTAGTACAGGAGACCATTTTCATTTCAGCAAAGTCCACAATTTTGAAAATTTTGCAATTATTTTACGTGGTAAGTATACCAAGGTAGAACACGAGGACATGAGCCTCCTAGTTTATTCATTAAAAATTATTTAATGATGAGCGATTATTTCCTAAATCTAGGTCTTCATATGTGGAGGTGATGCGCAATACGGAATGATGTGCAGATACAAACAACATGATGCATAGCCAAATTAACATGATGCATGCAATTTTTATTTGGTTATAAATGCAATTGAAATGAGGTGCATGATGTAGAATATGAAAGAGATGATCATGCATAAAATAATGTACAAAGATGCCCTAAAATTGTCAAATCATTGAGAAATAAATTAAGGGTAAATTTCAGAGGCAAATTGTGCAACAAGGATAAATAATGGCATTATAAATAATGAGCAGGAGACATTATGTATCATCAATAATTATCACATTTATTTAAGCGTCAAATCATGAATTTAAATATGCCATTATATAGAGGATGAAATTAGCAACAAAATGAGACTGAAATCAACTCAATCGGAGTCCAGATGCTCAAGTTGTGAATACAACAAGGAAAAAAATCAAGAAGAAATATATGGGACTCGAATCAACAAAAAGTCAAAACATGCAAGTTGTAGATCTCGATGAGATCTACAAGTTTCATGTTAGACAAAAAGTTAAAGGAGGTCAACTATGCAAGGCGTAATTTTTGGTAGTATTTTTAATAGGTAAAAATACCGTGTTTTAGTGGGTTTGTTATTTTCATGTATTTTCAACTCCTTTTTAAGGCCAAAACAAATATCTACAATATTTAATCTAATTTTTAGGGTTTTTTAATAAATTAGAAAATTTAGAAAAAATGTTAGTAATTAAATACAAAAAAGGGTTAGTGTTTTAGTGTTAATTATACACCGAGTTAGCAAAAGTTAATAAAAATGAATTGTTTTTTGTTTTTATTGAATTGTTTAAGTTTGGAAAATAATAAATAGATTTTAATATGATGTATTTGAGATTCATTACTGTTCTTACAGAGGGACCGATGACCGTCAGATCAAGAACACTACCAATATTTAATCCGAGCCGTTAATTTTATTCGAACCGTCGTCCCCCCTCAACCATTAGATCATAGAATTGGCACACTAAGAGCAGTTTGATCAGACAACTTAAGTGGGGTAACAAATACCCCTCTGCCTTTTTGATATTTGTAAAATGTATTGTAATATTTTACATAAGTTCAAAACTTTGTTGACTTTTTTCATGTATACCCTTGGTTATTTTTAATATTGTATTTAAGATCAGTACCAGGTCACCTCATGTGGACCCCCAAGTGAGTGGACATTTTGCAAAAAGATACCCTCGACTTTTGTAATTTGTACTAAGTACCTAAAAGTCAAGTTGACGTTCGAGGTTTCTTGTTATTTTACACATGTGCCCTTGAACTTTATTTTACATGTAAAAATAACCCTTCCATCTTGATTTAATTTTATTTATGATTTTATTTTTATTAAAAATAGCTCATGTTCTCTAAAAAATCTCAAAAAAATAGGTACATGTGCATTATTTGATGATTATTCACGCTATTATTTTTATTTGTCATTTTACATCAATTTATTATTTATTAAAAATCAAAAATAGATATTTTATTCCTAATTTGACTTTAAAAATACAAAAAATATAAAACCTTTTTGAAAAAGTCCAAAAAATTCCTAAAGTTTTTTTAGCTATTTTGCAACTCCAGACCAAAAATTAAAAAATCTCAGAAAAAACTCTTAAAATCATCAAACACTTGCTAGCCCTAAAAAATATAAAATATGCCCATAAATCCCAAAAATATTAGTTTGTGTCTCGTAATTATATATATTTATATATCTTTATATTAGAATTGATTTTGAGAAATTTTGGGTTCATTTCCTAATTTTAAATCTCAATTCAATTCCGCCTATTTAAAACTGTCCCAGATTTGCTTTATATATGACTTTACAAATTCAAAAAATGCAAAAACTACCCAAAATCATAAAAATAGAAAATATCTGAAAAATTAAAAATATTTTATTTCGTTATTTTTTCATATTCTAATCTATATTTATAAATATTATACATTTTATAGCTCATATATACATATATACTATAATATATTGTTTATATTATTATAATATTATAAATATTTTGTAAAACCTTAAAAAATAAAAAGGATTGTTCTTCTTGTTAATTTCCTAATTTTTGTATATTTATATATATATATTATTATATATCACTTATCTTATATATATACCTTATATATCTATATACATCCTTATATATTATTTATATATTATTAAATTAAAAATAAAGCAAAATCAGAAAAATAAAATTTAAAATATATATAAAGAATTATTTTTTAATTAAAAACCCACAAACACATTGATTCGTGCACACTTGTATATACATACTTTCTTTATTTAAATAATTCCGGCTACGCCCCATGCTTCTTGTGTTCAACCGCTACCTACTGGTCTACTATACACATACATCATAGGGTATAATAAATTTAGATCCATTCACATTTGCTTTTGATTACTTATATTTTTGTTTGGGTTGATTGTTGATTTAATCAGAGAGATCCTTGGGTTATTATGGTAGCGACTTAGTGGTCCCACCTTGTCTGGACTACAAGACAGTACCTGAGGGTTCTTTTCTGGTTATATGAAGTGGTCAGTGTAGGTGATGATTTTTGATCTAAAAAGATGGGATCTGCAATTCTCGAGAATACAATGTCCATCAACTCTTTCTATATTAAAGTGTTATTCTTTTAGACCTCATTTAATGTATTGCTGGCATAGTGAATTGTAAATGATAATCCATCTCTACGTTGCCCCAACACAACCCCAATAGCATAATCTCATGCATCTGTCATGATATCAAATGACAGAGAGCAATCTGGTGGATGTAGGACAGACATTTAAGTAATCAAATACTTTAATTGATTGAAGGATTGGAGGACTTTATCATCAACAATAAAATTTGCATCCTTTTCTTGTAACTCAGTAAGAGATCAGGCAATCCTAATGAAGTCTTGGATGTCTCCTAAAATCTGATATGTTCTAGAAAAGGCCTCACATTCTTCATAGTTTTAGGTGGTTCAAGTTTAGAGATTGAAGGATATGGTTAGATCCTTAAGCGCATCACCGAAGCGTGAGGATTGCATCGTATGCGATCGGGAGCGACTAGTCGCACTAGTTGCTCGATGTAGCAGAAATTAAAATTTTTCATGCGATGAAACCACATGATCCAAGAACACTTCTCGGATCATTTCATCTAAACCACAAACAATCATTAGGGTTACCTCTTGAAGCGTGGTTGCGATCGATTCTCTAAACGAAGAGACCTCCTGTCTCAAGTCCAATTCGACGGAGGAGATGCTTGCGAGCGTGTTGATGAAACTTGTGCTCCTCGCAATCCATGTTGATGATCCAAGCGACGGATCTCCTGATCTCGACATACGAGATCCGACATCTTCTTCACAAGTGAGGCACATCGAAGGAGACGGAGATCCACGAGCAAACGATCGGGCAGCATAACAACGACGCTATGACGATGGAGAATCTCTCTATGGCATCCATGGTGGATGGCCACATGAGAGAAGGAGAGAGGGCCTGTAGAGAATGAGAGAGAGAGAGATATAGAGATGTCACTGTAACCAATAAGATCAAGGGGTGCCACTCCTTTTATAATATTTTGGGATGCATGGATCTCAATCCATGGACAACACAAATCCAATGGCTCACATTGATTTGTGTTTCTTTTAATGGACAAGATTTGTGTTGGTAAAAACCAACAACAATTATTTGTTGTCTTTGAAATAAATTAAATATATTGAAAACCAATCAATATATTTCAATATAAATCAAAGCAACAAACATGGAATATCTTGGAAAGGAATCAAGCCTCATTCCATGTATACGGTGGACGGACACAAACTTGGAGAGCCCAAGTTGGCCGTCCACTCCATGTATGGAATGGATGCTTTTTAATTCCAATTATGCTTAGATATTATATCTCACATAATATTCCACATATACAACAACTTTTTTTGCAAAAATATTCACTAAAAAATAATTCCAACTTATTTTATGAACATTTCAATCAAGCCATTGGAAACTTGCAAATCACATTCACAACCCAAAATAAAATGTAAATTACATTTTCAATTTAATGTCCAATGTGAATCTAATTCACATTAACATTTAATTAACAAATGTAAATTACAAAGAGCTCTCTGTTATATATTATAAATCCCATTTATAATATATATGAATAATTAGGATAGTGTTATCCACATTATTCATATCCATGATAATTAAATCACATTTAATCGTCTTGGATTATATTCTTATGTGCCCAAATAATATGAATCACATTCACATTATTTATATCTTTGATAATCAAATCACATTTAATTATCTTAGATATTTCTCCATATAATATGAATCAAATTCATATTATTCATGATAATTAAATAACATTTAATTGCCCATTTTCTCAATGCTCGGATACATATATCAACAATGAAATTATCCTGAACTCTTTCAAGGATAATGCGCTTTCTCCGTGAATACTTGGAGATAAGGACATGGCTATTGTATTGTTCCATGTATAGTGACTTGGATATTGAGATCACATCTCAAATCCAGATCTTGCATACCTCCCATGGATGCTTGATTAAATCAAGATCGCAGATCTAATCTTCTCATTGCATCTGAATCACATTCATATCAATGTCAAACATCTGGACCAAGATCAGATCATGTCTCACCTGAGAGGAGTCACTAAAATCCAGACCCGTTTCATCACTCCCTAGGAATGGAAGCGTCATGGTTATAGAATCGTTTATGATCACATCACCCTCAGGTATTCCTAATACCTATACATCCTGCATACTGGAAGACCCAGAATAAACCTGAAGTATAAGATCAATTTTACACTGTCTACTTCAGAGTTTTATCATCAAGTTTCTCATTCGATCCTTGGGAGCCTGTATCGATCATATGCTTTTCAAAAGCATATATCATACCCAAGTCTTGATCATATACTTTTTCAAAAGCATATATCAAACCTACAAATTCAGTCAAGCTTCCAAAGTGAGACGACCGTGCACGGAATTTGATTCTTCCCAATATCTCATGAGTGAGCTCATGTCTTCCAGTTCAGTAATGAACCTGTATGATCCCTTTGAGAGATCGTATTACTCATATGCCCTTGTATGCGTACCAGCGTGCTAGTGTATAGACCTTGATTAGGTCATCAACCTATTGGTCTGCCAAATGTACATACTCAGACATATAGTAACACATCTGTCTCCGGTCAGAGGATGCATGCCTATATCGTGACAGTATACGACATAGGACTTTGATTATCTCGATATTGTTAAGTCAACTCTTTTGACCTAACTTATCTAACACCTCTGAATCTCAATTCCTATGCAGAGGACCTGCATCAAGAGGTCGGTTAGATATCAACCTTTAGAGAAAGGATTGGCATCTCCTTCTTAGGTTGGAGATCATCTCTTAATAATCATTTTACGGTGCTTGATGATTCCTCAATCTAACTCTTTAGATATTCATCGTAGCACCAACCTCTATGATTTAATAATTGAATCAACAGATGTATGATCATCAAGATGGCTATGGTACATAACCCTAATTGTAGTAAGACCTATGATGCAAATTAGTTATTCTTCATTTCAGATCAGGGAATGATATTTGCAATAACATTTATTGCATAATGGCTCACTGTGGGCTCGCATGTCCAACAACGATAACATCCACATTCGTCATGTTGACCTCCATGCCTCGCTTGGAAATGACGTGGCCCAGTACAGTTCCTTTGGTGGCTATAAAGTGACTCTTTTCTCGTGAGAGCACAAGGTTCACCTCATAACATATCTTAAGGACTCAATGTAGGTGACAAAGACAAGTGCCAAAATTGTCACCATATATCGAGAAATCATCCACGAAAACCACCAGAAAACTACCCACCATGTCGGCGAATACATCCAACATACACCTTCAGAATGTAGCAGGCGCGTTACACAATCCAAAGGTCATATGTTTGAAGGAATAGATGCCAAAAAGACAAGTGAAAGTTATTTTCTCTTGATCCTCAGCGGAAATTATCACTTTGTTATATCTCGAATACATGTCCAAGAAGCAAAAGAACTCTTTCCCTACCAATCTTTCAAGTACTTGATAATAAACGATAGAGGAAAGTGATCCTTCTTGGTATCTGAGTTCAGGCACCTGTAATCAACATAGACACATTAAGAAGTAGGTACATGGGTCAGAATCTCCTCTCCTTGATCATTTGTGACCATAGTGATCTTAGATTTCATCAGTACCACATGTAACGGGCAGACCCATTTTGAGTCAGAGATGGGATAAATGAAGCCAGCTTCACACCACTTCACGATTTCCTTCATGACTACGTCCCGACGATTAGGATCTAATCTTCATTGGTTTGCAATCATCTTCTAAAAGGATGTGTTGTGAACACAAAGCTGGATTGATACCACGGACATCCAAAATATTCCAACCAAGAGCCTTGCGGTTTTTCTCGAGAACCTCTAACGAGTGAGATTTTTGATCTGTGGTCAATTGACTACTGATGATGACCGGATACTGTTCACTTTCACCTGCAAGAAAAGCATGCTTAAGATTTGTCGGAAGCAGCTTGAATTTTGGTGGGGTTGGAATCTGCTTTGTGATATCCTTAAAAACCGTGTTGGTGGTTAATGCATGATGTGCCAATGTGTTAGTGTCCACCTTGGTTACTTCAGGTTTTGACAAGAATACACCAAACATGTATGCAATGAATTCTTCTCGTTCGATCTGGGTTTGATGTTCCTTAAATAGATTGATCAACTCTTCAGAATGAACCTCCCTGTCAGTTTGGAAGCTAGATTCGACTGTGCTTTCCAGGTCCTCCTCAGGGGCGAGGAATTCCTAGGTTAAAATGTCATCCAATGATAACTCGAGATCTTTGATATCCTCAAGTAGGTCAATGTAGGTTTTCTGCAGTTCTGATTCACTTTGGTCAGGTGTGGTTTCTTTAGCCTTAGGCTCAGCGACCATGTCTATTGTAACCTTATCGTTGCCGGAGCGAAAAGTGATTTTCTAGACATATAGTCTACTACTACCTCAACTGTTTGTAGGAACGACCAACCAAGTATAAGAGGTGTCTGGAATAATGGTGTATCTATATCCATGTCCAGGACAATAAAGTCCACTAGAAATTACATGCCATGCACCATTACGATAATGCCCTCTAAAACACCTCTAGACTTCTTAACAGATCGATCAGCAAATTGAAGGATCATTCTTGTTGGTTTGAGTAGACCCAGTCCAAATTACTTAAGTAATAATGTGGGCATGTGGTTGATAGAAGAACCATTATCAAGAAGAGCGCGACTGAAAGATTGATCAAATATTTCACACATTATTAAAGGTGCTCCCAAATCCTTTTTCGTTGATGGAAGGTTGCTGATCATGTTTATTGTAAGCATGGTGAGAATGTATTTTTCAGCTCTATTGTGTCTGTTCTTATGGGGTTGACATTTATCTGTACATTCCTCATTAAGTCATTTCTTTACTTCAGGTATGTATTCCATAGCATGCATGAGGTGAATTTCCAAAAAAGACATTCTTTAGAATTTCGTAAATTCCATGATCATATTGAGCTTTTTAAATTTTGCTATTTTTTGTAAGTTTTCACATGGAAATGGAATATTTATATCATTTAAAAAGTGCTCCTTAGAACAAACTTTTACAAATGAATGACTAGAAGGGATACACTCATGCATTAAAGGTGTAACACAAAAAGTAGAAGTTGCATCTCTATCTGATGGCACAAGATCGAATGTGAGCTTCTCGTTGGTCTGCACGACTCGATTACTGTTGTCATCATAGCTTCTCCTCCTCCTTCTCTCCCCAGATCGAATGTAGGTATGGCTCGTGAAGATGATGATGATACACCATATGAAGCTTTATTATTCCATCGACGATTGCAGATGGCTATAGGATTCTATCGCTCCTTAGAGTCAAAACATTAGATAACATAAAGGAATTCATATCTGACTCGATAGTAATGGAGGACATCTCACAGAATACCTGCTCCTTGTACCAGAATTTGTTGGGATTTGCTTCGAGCTGGGATAGAATAATCATTTGGCTATCATCAGGTCGTCCAGCTTTTATCCCATCTTAATCATAGTCTTCATGAGCTGTTCTAGATAGTCGAGGGTTGGGTTCACGGACACTGCCTCAAATTGATCAACGAGCAGAGCTCGCTGACTTTGATAACTGCACAGAGGTCACTATGGATGAGGAGGATACATATATGATTGAGGAGGAGATACTGCTTATAAGTCGGGTATTGTTGATAGTTCTAATGGCATCATGCTGGTTGCTGATATGGTTGTCTCCAAGTATGTGCACGGATTAGAGATTGATTTTGTTGAGAGGTTTGGTAGTGGTATAGTCTTCTACCTTGATAGTTCTGATGGAACAGGCGTAGGGCTGATGACTGACCCGGATGGTGTCTTCCAGAACGGGTTAGTTATGTGTCATTACTCCAAATGCCATTCACCTCATGAATCTGGGGTGGAGGTGGAAAGAACATCTCAACATATGATTGATGGGACTCGGGGTAATAGAAGACTATATGCGTCTGTTGATGTTGATGTGAAGGTGATGGTCGGGAGCTTGCACGTAGTAAACGTGCTGAATTGGTGATTGCATCCATGGGCACTGCTAGGACTATTGATCAATGGTAGGTGCCTTAGTTGATGAGCTTGCAGACTGAAAGGAGTTGATCGTACTTACTAGAAGTTCCAGCTGCATGGTAATCAGGTCGAGCATGTCCAGACCCTTGGTCCTTTATTCGATCACAACGAGCTTCTCTAAGTCATGCGATCACTTCTCAATAATATCGACCTTTGATTGGTTGTTACCAATTATGATGAGGTTAGAACTCTCACACCTATCATCTTCTTGGGATGTCGCCATGTTAACAGATTTATGGGGAATTTACGGTTGTTTCTTGTATGTTCAGGATGAAGAGAGGACAACCTCTTCTTTGATTATTTCCTCAAAAAATTACCACATGATGTCTTCATCCTTGTTAAAATACAATCCACTAGCCTTTGACTATTCTCAGTCAAGCCTCCGAAAAAAAGATGGACCAAACTAGCCTTTGGAATGTCACGATGGGGACATTTTTGAAGAAGATCTTTAAACTTCTCCCACACTTCATGGATGGATTTGTGAGGTACTTGTTTAGGAATGCTGACTTTAGTTCCTCCTAGGTAGTCAACACCTTCTCGAAGTGGTTGATTCAATAGAGTACCTTATCTTGAAGGATGAATGGGAAGACAATCCATTTTGACTACACCTAACATGATGTTAGTGTAGTATGTTGTTTTGTAGATGCGATCAAATTTCTGTAGGTGGATATACAACTCTTCGTTGGTGCTCCCATGGAATGTTAGGAAAAGAGATAAGAGCTATGGCTTTAGCTAAAAATGTCTGTGGATTGGTGGTATACGAATCCACTCAGTCACCTGGTTTAATGTAAGCTTGGGTGCATCTTTTTTTCCTTTGCTTCTCCTCGGGGCCCATTTACATGGTGTTCTCCCCCTCCTCCTCATCTATTTTCTCTATCTCTCCTTAATTCCATAAGCATGTATTGGAAGGTAGCTTGTGCTTCATCTTGTGCGGTCAGTTGTTGTTGTATCGCATGGACAGAGGCTAGCATTTACGCATTAACTTCATTCTGCTCTACATGTTGAATCTTCCCTATCGGAGGAGCTACTCAAAATCCAAAACTGATGATGATAAATTCGAATTGGGTTCTTACTCTACAATAGGAAAAACACCCCGATCAGTCAAGAAACAAGCACCAGATGTAGAGAGGATATCAGAATTAGGGACAATTTTGAACTTTATTAAAGTTGGGGACGTGTTTGGAGATAAGTCGATCTCCATCCAAAAGGAAAAAAAACATGTGAAGAGAGTCATCCCGAGCTCTTGGTAGAGAAGACAGAAGCGGGGAGTCGTAAGAGTGGTTTGCAAAGTTTGAATCAGTCCTTGAGATTCACCCTGAATTATTGAAGATGTCCGTATCTGGGCATCTATGTTGGTGTTCACGGAGTTTGTACCAAGCCATCCCAGATCTGTCATCTTAAGAGACAAAAAGGAGGTAGATGGGGAATAAGAGGAATACAAAATGAAACCAGAAATAAGAAAATAAGATAAAGAATAAAGGTTCAAAGTGAGAAAAATGAAAGAAGAAATGAGAAGAGTTGTAGATAAAAAATGGTGCAAGTACGTAATGTTTTGATCTTGACCAAAGAAACTAATCAATCAAACTACAATACAAGGGTGGGTTAACCAACTCTATACAATGAGCTATAAGAGTTCGAAAATTATCTTGGAGATTTTATTAGTTGTTTTCAAACAATCTTTTCAAGCATAGTCCTTAGGGCTATCCATATAAAAGAGTGGGTACTCACCTGACAAGTGTCATGTACTTTTCACTTCATTTATAACATGTAGCATGTACTTTTTAAAGGGTCCTTGTTATTGTATCTGGACCTACTACTTAGCCAAAGAAGTGTAGGAAAAAATCTCATATGGCGAATCAAATACTTCCCTCGAAGGGTACTCGGACGTGGCACAATGAGATATGGATCGTTGTCAAAGTTCCCCTAAGCTAAAATACTTCAAACCAAGTCTGCAAGCAGACTCAACCAAACACACCCACGCATCGATAGAAGCGCCAATACTTCACGGACCCAAGCGATAAACACGGTAGTATTCAGACTAAGTATTTAGCTCTAATCCTTAGGGGTCACGCCTCACTATGTCTAAAGTGTACTTGAGAACAATGAGGGTCTTAAGCACCCAAGATAATGAAATCCAATTAATCAATTTTATTTGGTCAAGTTTTCTTAGCAGTCCCTTTTTTCAATTTTGTTGTTTCCATTTTTTTGAGTATTTTTCAATGCAAGGGCCTAACAATTTTTTTTAATTTTCTGTTCATCCTAAGGAAAACAGAGGGAGAGGTCGGAAATGCCAGGTAAGTCAAAAATTAGTAACGAATGGTAAATCAAGAAGGCTTACCTTACTTCCCTATGCTCTCCATGCGGGATTCTATTTAAGAATTGAAATTATACTACATAGAATGCAATGATGAAATTGCACGAAACATGAATTGCTATTACATGAAGCAGGGTTAAGTTGATCTAATTCCTAGCGTAGAGACTATAGGAGCATGAAATATAATTAAGCATGGGACCTAAATTACTTGATCAAGCAAAACCTAAATATAAGGGATCAATTAGCAAAGACGTAAATGGAAAATAAAGCGGAAAATACAAATCACGAAAAACAAAAGAAAATAAGTGGTAAATAGGGAGAAAGAAGGATATAATACGAAGAAAACTCGGAAATCCGATCAGGTCCCTCAGGTGAACAATCACCTGATGCAATAGATAGACCAATGAAGAGTCTAAGTGTCTAGAGAGTTTAATTAATTATTAAAAATTATAAACGAGTCCCTCTCTCATAAAATAAAAATGCAACCTAAGATTATTCTAGACTAAAAATAAAATATGGTTGTCTATCGTCTCTCTCCTGCCAAATCAGACTAAAAGGGTCACCCTCCTCCTTGCTCGCGTGCACATGATCACCTAAGTGATCTGCCCTAGATTCATGGGCCCTCACACAAAGAGAGAACACAAGAGTGGTTAGAAAGTTCAAAGTGATTGGTAGAAAAATAAGGGAAGTAAAAACATATAAAATAAATAAGCTATGTACAAATTATCTATCATAATCATTGCTTCCCCGATAATGGCGCCATTTGATGAACAGAAAGATGGTTTGCTAACGCTAACATGCTAGCTAAGCAATCGCTGCGTTGACCAACCACTAATTCAATCAACAGTCACTATAAGAAGGAGTATAATAGGCGAAGGTCGTAGACCGTCCCCTCTGTGTAGAGAACCATCCCTTTGATCAAAGGAGATGGTTGTCTGTCCAGCCCCTTTGGTGGCTTGCCATTTGATCAGAGGGGACGATGTCAGTGAACATCCCCTATTTTTTGTCAAAGAGGCGGTCATGCATGTCCCCTTTATTCGGATCAAAGAGGATGGTCATGGAGGTCCTCTTTGGTGACCATTAGAGGGGACGATTGCGACCGTCCCCTTTGTTCAGACCTAAGGGGACTGTCATGCCCGTCCCCTTTAATGTACTATTTTATAAAAAAAATATGGAGCTACTACTATGAATATCATGTTATACCTTTTAAGATGAATGAATTATAAGCATCAGATTCATCATAAACTTAATATCTAGGACTTATGGTCATGACACACAAAATAATGTGTTCTGCCAACACTATATCTCTTTGTCAAAACAAGTCATGGTGTTTGATTTTTATCCTCTCTTTAAGATCTAAATCCATTAGTCAAATAATTAAAACTCATTCCCAACCAATACCTAGGCTCTTCTAGGACATATAAACACCAATATTGTTATGAACGATGCCCTTATATCGCATCTCTCTCGAATATAATATCAGTGCATTCCATTGTAGCTCTTTTTTACGAATACAAAATGTTAAAGTTTCAAAATATAGTCATCATCCAAATTTTGTGTAAATAATGCTACAACAATTAAAAATCTAAGAATCACTTTAGTCTAAGAAGAAAGTTTAGTTAAAGCGGAACTCATTATTATTACATATATAACTAAATCATAGTCAGAAAAATGATCACCATGTACATAGAGAAAATCATTCAAAAAATATAAATAGAATGCAATGGTTGTGCATTTTTCACATCCATCCATATTAAGTTGTTAGAAATGCCACATATATTTAACGGAAACTTTTCAAAGATAATTGCGTTATTTTTAATATTAATTGACAATGTCTTTTTCTGTTAACATATCACACATGGATTTAAATATCAAAAATTCAAATGAAAACATATCTAAATATTACCTTGTGATAAACATTTTTGATCTTTTAATGGGCCACTTCCAGGAGTTGACATTATGGCACAAGATTCATATAAAGACCTATCCAAAGCAATATGTGACTTACCAAGTCTTAACCGCTCATACTCCTTGAAATCATAAGATGATCGTACATCGTAAAAAAGTTTAATCAACAAACTACATCCATTCTTCAAAAAAAATTGAAGTAAATTTATATAATTCAAAATAGGCATAATTACTTTTCCATCATCCTCTAATATTCTCCATTCTAATATCCTTCTATCTTCTCAATTGCTTTCACCAATAATGTTACTTCCTTTGTACTTCTTATGTTTTGAAACTATTGTAAATCAAGACAAGTGCATACGAATTTATATAAACTTTAAGAAAAGGTCTCATGGGAATCCATTAAAACAACAAATGTACCTTCTTAGTAGAGGTACCTTATATAGTTGCATAAGAAAAATAGACATAGATGTCAATTTCCAGACAATACATATCTATGTTTATTAGAAACATACAATGCTTCCCAAGGATGGTCGATGATGTCACTCCCCTTTCTTCTCTAAAGGTAGCCAAAATCACCTCTTGTCATATAAAGATCATGGAGGGCATCAAGCAAGGACATGGTAACACTTAGTGACAACAATAATTAATATCATCATGTAAATAGTCCATATTGGTGATATTATACTATAATGTTTGTATTTTACGTCAACAATATAAAAACATACCAAACTCGATTGAACAAGACAACAAGCACAATCGAAAGTAGGGTAGGAAACATAATGGAGAAGGGCTCCATGACAACGAGGAGTGAACTACAATATCGAGGAGGAAACGCAACAACGAGATACGAGCACCATGATGAAGTAGCACCACGGTATCGCATTAGTGAGGCACCACCCATGTCGATAGTAGAGAGGAGAGGAGGAGGAGAAGGGAGAATGGAGCAAACTAGATAAATGATCGGTTGGGGACAATTTTCTCGAAGACACCATCGAGGACGATGTTTTGACCATCCCCGATGGTGCCCGTTATGTCAAAATATCTTCCCCAATAGAAAGGGGATGGTCATAATGACCGTCTCATCTTGTCATCCTTGACTCTGGGGTAATGGGACGACACCAGAAGCATAGAGGGATGGTAAAACTATTCCCTATAGATGCTTTCACCCACAAAAATCCAGTGAGAAACTAAGGCAAAAGGGGACGGTCATGACAACCGTCCCCTTTGGTATGGTTGATTTCATCAACCAAAAGCATCCAATGATAACTTCAGAACCCCTCTGGATATCCTCGACTCTAGGGTTATGGGACCATTCCAGAAGCATATAAGGGACAGTCAAAATTGTCCCCTATAGGTGCTTTCACTCACAAAAGCATACAATGAGCAACTCAATCAAAGGGGGCAGTTTTAACAATCGTCCCCTTTGGTCTCTCCTAATTTACGGTACACACTTGATATCGGAGGGCACACTTATTTGCTACAACCATCCCCTTCGGAAAATAGAAGGGACAGTCGCCAAACAACCATCCCCTTGAAGGACATGATTAGATCCTCCAGCGCATCACGGAAGCGTGAGCATCATATCGAATACAACGAAGAACGACTAGTCGGACTAGTCGTTCAATGCAGCGGAATTTAAAAAACTTTCATGTGATGAAACCACATGATCCAAGAACGACTCTTGGATCGTTTCATCTAAAACCACATCAAGTATATAGGAATACCTCTTGTAGCGTGATTGATCGAGTCTCTACAAAAAGAGAGTTCCTGTCTCAAGTCCGATCTTCGGGGAAGACGCTCGCGAGTGCGGGGATGAGTCGCGTGATCCTCGCAATCCAAGAAGTTGATCTAAGCACGGTGAACTCCTGGTCTTGTCACACGAGATCAAACACCTTCTTCATGAGCGAAGCACTCCAAAGAAGATGGAGAACCGAGGAACGTCAAGGCAGCAGTGCGGTAGCGAAGCGACGACGAGGCTTCTCCTCTAGGGTTTGGTGGACGACCACCAATGGAGAAGAGAGAAGGGGTTACGTGTGGAAGGAGAGAAGAGAGCTTGATGTATCACAATTGCATAACCATAGAGAGCAAGGGGTACCTCTCTATTTATAGGGTTTTGGGAGTCCATGGATCACAATCCATGGGACACACCAAATCAATGGATGAGATTGATTTGTATTTATTTCAATGGTCAAGATTGTTGTTGGTAAAAAACTAACAATTAACAATTTAATTTAGATTAAATATATTTGATAAATCAAATATAATTCAATCCCAAATCAAATCAAGCAAACATGGAGTTGATTGGTTGGAGAATCCACCCTCCATATATGAAGTGGACGGCCACAAATTTCCTTATGGAAATTGTGGTCGTCCATCCTTCATATATGGAAGGGTGGGATCTCCACCAATCTTGAGATCTCTTGTAATCTCTTTGTAATCTCCATGAAATTTACAACAACTCTTGTTGTAAATTATCCTACAAAGCTAATTCATAATTATTTTGAGAATATTGCAATCTTGTCATTGAAGATTTGTGAATCACATTCACAACCAAAAATAAAATGTGATTTACATTTTTAATTAATTATACAATGTGAATCCAATACACACCAATAATTAATTAACAAATATAAATCATAATAAGCTCTCTCTAATACATTATAAATCATATTTATAATATATTATGAATAATTTGATATTTCTATCCACACTATTCTTATCCACAATAATTAAATCACATTTAATTATATTGGATAATTATCCACATGCATGAAGATAATTAAATTACATTTAATTATCAATCTCTCAATGCTTAGATATAATTTAACTGTGGAATCATTCTTGAACCCTTTCAAAACTAATATGCTTTCTTCGCAGATACTTGGAGATAAGGACAGAACAATTGTATTGTTCCACGTATATGACTTAGATATTGAGATAACATCTCAAATCCGGATCCCGGGCCTCCCATAGATGCTTGATTAAATCAAGACCACAAATCTAATCTTCTCATTGCATCTGAATCACATTCAGATCAATGTCCAACATTTGGACAAAGATCAGATTACTTCTCTACTGAGAGGAGTCTCTAAAATCCATACCCGTTTCATCACTCCACAGGAATGGAAGCATCATGGTTATACAACCGTTTATGATCACATCACCCTCAGGTATTCCTAATACATGTACATCCTGCATACTGGAAGACCCAGAATAAACAACAAGTATAAGATCAATTTTACACTGTCTACTTCAGGGTTTTATCCTTAAGTTTCTCATTCGATCATTGGGAGTTGGTATCGATCATATACTTTCCAAAAGCATATATCATACCCAGGTGTTGATCATATACTTTCCAAAAGTATATATCAAACCTACAAATTTAGTCAAGCTTCCAAAGCGAGATGACCGTGCACGGAATTTGATCTTCCCAATATCTCAGGAGTGAGCTCATGTCTTCCGGTTCAGTAATGAACCTGTATGATCCCTTTGAGAGATCGTTTTACTCATATGCCCTTGTATGCACACCAGCGCGCCGGTGTATAGACCTTAATTAGGTCATTAACCTATTGGTATGCTAAATGTACATACTCAGACATATAGTAACACATCTGTCTCTGGTCAGAGGATGCGTGCCTATATCATGTCAACATACGACATAGGACTTGGGTTATCTCGATCTCCTTAAGTCAACTCTTTGACCTAACTAATCTGACACTTCTAAAACTCTATTCCCATGTAGATGACCTACATCAAGTGGTTGGTCAGATATCAGCCAAATGAGAAAGGATTGCCATCTTCTACTCATGCTGGAGATCCTCTCTTAACAATCATTTGAAAAACTTGATCAGTCCTCAATCTAACTCTTTAGATATTCATCCAAGCACTAGTCTCTATGATTCAATAATTGAATCAACAGCTGTATGATCATCAAGATGGCCATGGTACATAACCCTAATTGTAATAAGGGACCTATTATGTAAATTAATTATTCTGCATCTCAGATCAGGGAATGATATTTGCAATGACATTTATTGCATAATGGCTCGGCGTGGGCTCGCATGTCCAACAATCTCCCACTAGCCCAAAGAGCCATTAATGGGCTAATCATTTAAACCCACACTCATGCAACAATCATAGGCTATTTAGAAAAAATAGCTAGGTAAGTTGATCAGTCAATCTGTTCCCAAGAGACTACGCTAAGTCCTTTTACGGCACTTGCATATCTCCTAGTGACAGTGTTCGCATCCAATGCAAATGTTGCATCTTATGCAGCCAATAGTCAAATTTGTTAGTTATAGTGTCCCTAACACTATTGATAATTATAATAACCAGTATGTTCATAATCCTATCAGAATACCCTTATTCCTGGAGGTCTCTATCTCCTATGGTATCCACAGTTAAGACATTTTAGATCACTATCTGTAAATTCTTAAGTCCTTGATGACAAGACTTTGAGATCACTATCTCAAAAAATCTTGTCATCTATGAAGACATTATTATTACTGCAATCAAGTGTTTTATCTCTTTAGTAGGATTAGTAACATTTACTACCCCCACTGCATGCAGACATCTATCTTTTGTACACATTTAGCATACACTTGGCTTCTCTTAACTGATGCACAAGGGTAAGCAGTTTTAGCATTCACTTTCTCAACTCTTTGAGGTGATATCCCTTTGGACAGGTTAGTATCATATCTTAAGGGAAGGAAGTCTTCCTTTGAATTTTCCAGAAAAATGGAATATGTCCAAGGTGTACCATTAATGCGACGGTCCCAATACCCTCTTTCTTTGCTTCTGAACAACTTAAGAACTAATATCTAAGAGGTATCGTTGAGATTATATCGCAAGATATGGAATAACTAGTCTATAAAACACTTATTATCATCCTTATATCCTTCTAAATGATTAGGATATTATCCATATTTAGCACGTTGAGCACAATGGCACTCCCACTAAGCTTCACACGGTTCATCAAGATTCTTTCTGAAATCATAACATTTATAATTTCATCAAATCTTATGTTCCAACTACAAGAAGCTTATTTGAGTCCAAATATGGAGTTCTTTAGCTTGTAAACCTTGCTTTCCTCAACCACGAAGCCCTGGGGCTACTTCATGTGAATATCCTCAGAGAGGTATTCATAGAGAATTGCAATATTGACTTCCATCTTGACGATATCAAAGTCAAGTTGTGTAGCTATGGCTAGCAATATTCTGATGGGTTAAAGCAAGGTTACTGGAGAGCAAGTCTCATCGCAAGCGATGTCTTCTCTTCGGTGTGCAGCTCATGGCTATGAACCATGCTTTAAAGGTTTCTCAAGTTCCCTCTTTCTCTTGAAGATCCATTTACACCTTAATGGGTATTACCCATATAGGTGGATCCTCGAGGGTCCATATACAACACTTGTATATGAAGTCTAGTTTAGACTTTATTGCTAACATCCATGTCATGATCTTTATAAGCTTCATCATATGAGGTTAGATCTTAGATTCAACTGACACATGGAGTCCATCTTCAAACTTATTTGAAGAGGTATTAGTGTTCCATCTTTCATTGTCCTTTTAGTTTCCATTTTTTAGGAGCCTCATTATCTTCTCAGGATTAAATGAGTTCCTTCACTTCATTTTCATCTTGATTCTCAAGAGTCTCATCATCTAAGAATCACATTCTCAGATATGAAATCTTTTAAGGATCTCAAGGTCATGAAGTAGGTATCCGATACCATCCTTTATTATTCTAATGAAGTAGTACTCTCATGTGCTAAATTCCAGCTTACTTGCATGGAATCTTATTAAGGATATATATTGCAGTCTCTACTACATATATACCAGGAAACTAATAGGTAATTATGCTAAAATTCATCACTGATCAAATCATGTCATACAAGATCCAATTGTATCTCCCTACAACTCTCTTGAGTTTAGGTTTAGGAGGAGTGAGATAGAAATAATATTCATATCTCTATAAGGTATTCCATGAATTCATCTAATAGGTACTGACTACCTAGATTAGATCAAATTCATTTAATCTTCCTTCAAACTTTGTTTCTAAACCAAAATTGTGAAATCTTTGAACATTTCAAAGGTTTCTAAGTGAAGAGAAGAAATCTCATATCAGAAATAATCATCAATATATATCACATATCCATAACGTTTATTTTGATATAGATGATTCACATACATCAATATGTACGAGATCTTGAATACCTTGACATCTTACACCATTCCAAGGAAGGGTGTATTGGACATTTTTACTTTTGAATACAATATTCATAAGTATGCAAGTTTTGAAATTTTTTAGACATTCTAAAGTTTCATATCTTACTTGTTTATTGATCTCATCAACAGATATATGTCCAAAACATGATACCAGATCATTGTCAAATGATCTTCATCTTCCTATTGATCTTTAAAGGTTTAATTTTCAGTATTAGAAATCTTAATGAACCATTCATTAATTTTCTAATGTAGTAGAGTCCACTAGATGTCAGATTACTATATGAAATATATCCATCATAACTCTTTATGATATGTTTCTTGTAGAATTCATGTTTATTTCCAACAATTAGAAATAAACTATGAGTGTATTCTTATATCTAGGTCATAGAGATATTCTCCAAGGCTAAGGGCTCCCATTGAAATAATGAAGTTTGTATATCCAATAGAGATTGTTGCAACAATTGCATTAATATCCATGTAGATGACTATTAAACCTGAAGATCAAATTCCTAATCTTCTAATACATATGCAACCAGTTGCAAGTGTCAATAGAAGACAGTGATATAATTATTAGACTTTATCTTATCAAATAAGAAAGTCAATTTCAATGATTATATGTAGAGTATTCTGATGCACTATCCAAGTCCTTCTCTAAGGATCCAAGATAGTCTAGATAGTCACACTATCAATATATCGGCTTATTGTTGTATTGGCATTCATCCAACTATTTGAATGTCATATGGAAGTCATAGAAGTACAATAAACCTTTTGACTTTCCTTCTTACTTGGGTCCGAACCATGCTTCCACTGCGCTCCTTTCATCTATAAACAACCATTGCTCAAGACAAAGGATCTCTTATGTTGAAATCAAAAAATTTCAATATAAGAGTATTTCAACATTTATACATGCTTTATTCAATTCATACAATATGAATAATATGAAGCATCATGAATGACCGGAGTATAGACAGTAGAATGATGACACTCATCGTATCTACATCCATCTAAACTCTTAAAACATTGGTTCAGGTAGGTACTCAAACATTTTGAATACATCATCGCTTATAGCGCCACCATTCTACATGATGCAGAGAACCGTGCCATTCAAAATTAAATGTCGAGAGCACATATGTATGCCAGAATATCTTCTTAGATTTTATAAGGATTATTTGACAACTACGATCATCATCGACATGTCACTTCCAAAGTACATTCGATGAGAGATCAAGACTATAGAGACATACAAACCCTAGGGTTGTAGTCCTATAGTCTATTTAATTGTCATTCCTCAATATTATGAGGAAACTTACACATTGCAACCACATACAATATGTGTCCAATCGTAAGTGCGGTATCTTGATCATGAATCCAATTCATGAGAATTTACTGGTTATCATTGAGTATAACATTGAGTGGGTTTAGTGAAGGATTGTCTGAAATAAGAAATTTGCATAAGTGTATATTATATATATATACATATTTTACTTTGATTTAGGAATTTTTATATCAAAGTTGTCTTGCCTTGTCAACAATGAAAGTTCATTTCCTTAATCACTTTCAATGTAAGAGATATACTTACCATTATATCTCAAGCAAGATCTGGGATCCCCTTCCTCATCTTTGTTACATTCCAATAATATGAGAACCTATAACTCCGATAAAAAGAAGCGGGGACACATCCTGCCTTGCAAGTCCAACTTGCATTTCCCAATTTGATCTTTAACACCCGGGCCCACCACCCCTAAGGTGATGTTGACCCGTCATTAATTGAACCAACCGTCAATTGGAATAGTACTCGCTATGCGCAATCCAATATTGCCCCAATAATATGAGGACCCGACATTGGGGTCACTACGCATACGGTCGTACTCTTTCGAGAAGCAAAGAGCCCGATCCAGATGCGCTTGCATACATGAGTTGTCATTTCGGACAGGAATCTCCTACATGCAATCCTTAGCGACGGAAACCCTTCGCCTTGGCGGGAGACCCTGGATGCCACTTATGTGATCCTCCACCTCATATTCAAATTTTAATTAATTATCATGAATCATATTCATATAATTAATTCTTCCAAGGGAAATACACATCTATTCATAATAGAGTGTTTTAATTGGATATAATTAATTCAATCTCATTAAATCAATTATCAATCCAATTCAATCAACAAACTTGATTGGTTTTACTTGAATATATATATGGTATTATCTCAAAGTATGTATTAATTTGAATTTTAATAATTACAAAAATACACCTTGATTTCTCCGGCATTATCGAATCCATATCCGTTGTCATGGCCAGTACCGACGGGAGTGGGACAGACCGCACACGGTGCAACCTGCTACCCCAACGCTCCCCGACTAGACACCATATCTACCTCAGGAAAGGATAATGCTAAATAGATCAATGTGTACTTGAGATGATCATCGGTTCTTCAACCGAAATTATACCATATAGTAATAATCAAAATAATTTTGATTATAAGGAAATTTGCTAGAGAAATTCCCAATCATATTCAAGCAAGTTGTTTGTTGATTATGTTTCCAATTACTATCTTAGATCAAATCTAATCAATTTATTAGTTGATGGCATGTAAATTAAGGAAATAATCATCATTAAATATTTCTCAAATATTTTCCATAATTATTTCAGGAAATTAACAATTAATTTCACTAATTGACAATCACATGGTTGTTGATTAGGAATGTAATATCAGTAGTGACCACTACTTACTAAAATTAACATATCTTAATCAAATCAAGTCTAAATTACGCAAAATCAGTTTTCAAGGATTGATAATTTGATTTATGACAGAACCTAATAATATTTCACGCATTTCTAGGTGCATAAAAATAGTATTTAACTCATTAATCATGTTAAGATTCGCAGTTCCCGCAACAGTGAATACATGTTTATTCAAAAGGCCATATCTCAAGCAAACGGAATCCGAATTACGTAAACTCAGATCCTATGATTTCCTTATTTAATGGGGAACAAAATACAACTGATTAATTCGTGTTAAACATTTTAGACAGGGCCGAATTTGTTCACTAAACATAGGTGCGAAAATAAAATGCGACAAAAACTTTCGCAACCTTAACAAACCCAAGTCGTCCTAGGTTTACGGATCGTATCCAAAACCTTCAACCTAGCTCTGATACCACTTGAAGGATATAATTAGATCCTCAAAAGCATCACGGAAGTGCGAGCATCATATCAAATACAACGAAGAACGACTAATCGGACTAGTTGTTCTATGCAGCGGAATTTAAAAAAAAAATCAAGTGATGAAACCACATGATCCAAGAAATATTCTCGGATCGTTTCATCTAAAACCACACCAATTATATAGGAATAACTCTTGTAGCATGATTGATCGAGTCTCTACGAAAAGAGACCTCATGTCTCAAGTCTGATCTTCGGAGAAGACGCTTGCGAGCGCGGGGATGAGTCGCGTGATCCTCACAATCCAAGAAGTTAATCCAAGCACGATGAACTCCTGATCTCATCGCACGAGATCAAATACCTTCTTAGTGAGCGAAGCACTCCAAAGAATATGGAGAACCGAGGAACGTCGAGGCGGCGGCGCAGTAGCGAAGCGACGATGAGGCTTCTCCTTTAGGGTTTGGTGGACGACCACCAATGGAGAAGAGAGAAGAGGTGACATGTGGAATGAGAGAAGAGAGCTTGATGTATCACAATTGCATAACCATAGAGAGCAAGGGGTGCCTCTCTATTTATAGGGGTTTTGGGAGTCCATGGATCACAATCCATGGGACACACCAAATCAATGGATGAGATTTATTTGTGTTTATTTCAATGGTCAAGATTATTTTTGGTAAAAAACCAACAATTAATAATTTAATTTAGATTAAATATATTTGATAAATCAAATATAATTCAATCCCAAATCAAATCAAGCAAACATGGAGTTAATTTGTTGGAGAATCCACCCTTCATATATGGAGTGGACGGCCACCAATTTCCTTAAGGAAATTGTGGTCGTCCACCCTTCATATATGGAAGGGTGGGATCTCCACCAATCTTGAGATCTCTTGTAATATCTTTTTAATCTCCATGAATTTTACAACAACTCTTGTTGTAAATTGTTCTACAAAAATAATTCATAATTATTTTGAGAATATTGCAATCTTACCATTGAAGATTTGTGAATCACATTCACAACCCAAAATAAAATGTGATTTACATTTTTAATTAATTATACAATGTGAATCCAATTCACACCAATCATTAATTAACAAATATAAATCATAATAAGCTCTCTCAAATACACTATAAATCATATTTATAATATATTATGAATAACTGAATATTGCTATCCACATTATTCTTATCAACAATAATTAAATCACATTTAATTATATTGGATAAATATCCACATGCATAAAGATAATTAAATCACATTTAATTATCAATCTCTCAATGCTTAGATATAATTTAGCTATGGAATCATTCTTGAACCCTTTCAAGAACATTGGGCTTTCTTTACAGATACTTGGAGATAAGGACATGGCGATTGTATTGTTCCACGTATAGTGACTTGGATATTGAGATAACATCTTAAATCCAGAACTCTGGCCTCCCATAGATGCTTGATTATATCAACACCGCAAATCTAATCTTCTCATTGCATCTGAATCACATTTAGATCAACATCCAATATTTGGACTAAGATTAGATTACTTCTCTACTGAGAGGAGTCACTAAAATCCAGACCCGTTTCATCACTCCCTAGGAATGGAAGCATCATGGTTATAGAACCGTTTATAATCACATCACCCTCAGATATTCCTAATACATGTACATCCTACATACTGGAAGACCCAGAATAAACCAGAAGTATAAGATCAATTTTACACTGTCTACTTCAGGATTTTATCATTATGTTTCTCATTCGATCATTGGGAGTTGGTATCAATCATATACCTTCCAAAAGCATATATCATACCCAGGTGTTGATCATATACTTTCCAAAATTATATATCAAACCTACAAATTCAGTCAAGCTTCCAAAACGAGACGACCGTGCACGGAATTTGATCTTCCCAATATCTCATGAGTGAGCTCATGTCTTCCGGTTCAGTAATGAACCTGTATGATCCCTTTGAGAGATCGTACTACTCATATGCCCTTGTATGCACACCAGCACGCCGATGTATAGACCTTGATTAGGTCATCAACCTATTGGTCTGCCAAATGTACATACTCAGACATACAATAACACATCTATCTCCGGTTAGAGGATGCATGCCTATATCATGACAGCATACGACATAGGACTTTGGTTATCTCGATCTCATTAAGTCAACTCTTTGACCTAACTAATCTGATACTTATGAATCTCTATTCCCATGCAGAGGACCTGCATCAAGAGGTCGGTCAGATATCAGCCAATTGAGAAAGGATTGCCATCTCCTACTCATGCCGGCGATCCTCTCTTAACAATTATTTGACGGTACTTGATGAGTCCTTAATCTAACTCTTTAGATATTCATCCAAGCACCAACCTCTATGATTCAATAATTGAATCAACAACTGTATGATCATCAAGATGGCCATGGTACATAGCCCTAATTGTACTAATGAACATATTATGCAAATTAATTATTCTTCATTTCAAAGCACAGAATGATATTTGCAATAACATTTATTGCATAATGGCTCGTCGTGTGCTCGCATGTCCAACACCCCTTTGGTGGCAGAAGGTGTGGGCTCTCAGCAACCAACCACTGTTATCATCTAATCTGGGATATTTCTGTGTAGTGAGTTAACTCACAATTAGATGAATAAATCAAAGTGTGAATATGAGTCAAAATTTATTATAACTCGAAAAAATGTTTGTATATGGCAAATATATAGTGTATCGAACTCAGGGAAATTAAACGAGGATATTTTTTAATATTTTTAGAAAATATTTTTGTGGGTTTTGAGTTATATATTTTTTATATGATATACATTTTATGTTATAAAATTTGCAAAATTTTAATTCTTTTTAATTTTGAAAATAAAATGTATATTAATATAGATATAGATAATATATACTATATAGATAAAATAAAGAGAAGAGATGTTGTAGATTTTTTTAAAATAAGTCAAATCAAGTCAAATAAAGAAAATCTAATGTTTTGGGTTTTAAATATTTTTATCTATTTTTGGTGATTTTAGAGTATTTTTATTTTATGGATTTTAAAGTTTAAAATACATAAAATAATGAATAAATAAAACTTAGAGAGTTGTTTAGGGTTTTAAAAAAGATATCAGTTCAAAATAACTTTAAACTAATTTTAATATATACTATATATCAGAGAAAATTCAGAAATAGAAAACACAGTTTTTGTATTTTCTACAATTTTAATAAAATTTTGTAAGTTTTTCTATGTTTTTTGTGATATTTAGGGTTCAGATTTGAAATTTTAAAGAATTTTGATTCGAGGATAAAATATAACAAAATAGACATACTGTAATTTTTTTAGAATTTTTCAAAGTACTTTGTATTTTTTATAGATTTTTAATAGCTAATAATGAGAAAATGACATGTTTTTTACTTTTTATAATTAGAAAATAATTATAAGTTCTTGTAAAAAATATATGTGATAAGTATGGTTCTGAGCACTCGATATAATTTTCTTATAATTTATGGCTTAAAGGAAATACTTAATACACATAAAATATGAGAAATAAAAAGTATACAACTGGCAGGGTCCTGATTACAATTAAAATAAAGTTTTTACGTATTTAATAACACATACAACAAATCCAGGGTTATACATGCAATATTTACAAATAAAAATATAAAATATTCACATCTGGCAAGGGTATAAATGTAAATATAGAAAAGTTTTGGTCCAAAATGCAATTTAACTAAAACATTACATGTATTTTTACAAAATATGGGACTGATATGTAATAAATAAACGTAGAGGGGGTCCCCTGTAAAATACCAGGTGTCTCACGAGAGCCACGTAAGTTGACCTGGCACTGGACCTAAGTGCAAATAAAATTAGAGATGAGGTTCAATGTGTAAATATTACAAAAAATATTACAAAGCAAAGAAATGTTTGAATACTAAAAAGAAATAACAAAATACGGAAGGGCTAAGGTGCAAAATACCCTTACGTGCTCCAACTAACGATAGATGTTGCTTCCCTAAAGCAATGAGTGGCTCTGATTCGACGCTACCCCATCATAGACCGATGATTAAGATTAAAACTTGGACTATGATCAACGGTTCAGTCCTGAGAGATCAAATGGCTCGGATCAAAACATGAGCGCCACTTCATTTAACATCTGGGTCTGAATATACCAAACCTGACCCGATTAAGAGTCCAAATGATCAATTAATGTTCAATTAATATTGAATAAGCCCATAGTGATCCATTGATCATAAATTGAAATTCATTCAGTCGTAATCGATCAAAAATCAATCACATCGTAATGCGTACCACGGAAAAGTCGGCACAAAAATCGGAAACCACAAAAAACCAACACCACCCAAAAATTTGAGTCGACAAAAAAAGTCCAACAGAATTGACCATTCGTCGATCGGAGTCCATTTGTATGGAGAGTTCGACCCTGGCTCAGGATGAACGCTGATGGCATGCTTGTTTCAGTCCTCTTCCACGTTAGAAAAAGTGAGCAACCGGTTCAGGTACAAGATATTATCATTACCGCCTGGACAATTAGACATCCAACCCGTAATCGCAAGGACCCAATTGCAAGAGCGGAGCTCTACCAACTAAGCTATATCCCCCCGAATCAAGTGGAGCATGCATGAAGGAGTCAGATGTTTTTTCTATTCTTTTCCCTACGCAGCTGGGCCATCATGGACTTGAACCCAGAGACCTCGCCCGTGAAGTAAGAAATTAAGTCACAAACCGTGATTGGATCTCGAGAATCAGGAATGCATACTCAATCCGAAGTATATGAATATTATAATCATATTAATCGTCGTTCAGAGATGATCAAATCGAGTTATTATACATCGAAATTTGAGACTCGAGGTTTGTTTACAGGCGACTTTGATATCCCAAATAAAAGAAGAGAAAATGAAAAAAAATAAGTTTTTCCTATTTCTGCTAAACAGTGCAACATTTGTCCAGGTCAACAGACATGTTTCCATTTCGCTTTCAAAATTCCTCCCCACTTGGCTTTCTTGTGACTCCACTTGTCCATCAACTAATCCTCACTTTCTCTCCATATATATCAATACAAAAACCCTATCCATTCTTATCATTTCCCTTCTCTTTTTTCTCTAAAAACTCCAACGAAGGAGCAAATTCTCTAGCCCTAACTGTTGTCCACTGCTTTTCCTACCAATCTGTTGCTCAAATTTTCACTTCAAAGCTACTATTCCAGCAGTCATTTCAGCCCTGCTGCTGCTCCATCTGGTGCACCTCGAGCTGCAACCACACCCTAGTAGCCGGAAGCCCTGGCTGATCCAGAAACCTTCTTCTCTTGAAGCAATTGATGCTCACAGTTGCTAGGAAGTCTGATCAGGCTGCTAAAAGGCCTGGAGTTGCTTCACAATCAGTTGCTACAACCAAAAAACCTCTATTGCCACTACATGTTAGAGATTTATCTCAAAACCTGGAGAAAATCCTATTAATGTGCAATCATACCCTCTCCTCTTTGCTTCCATGCATGGATTTTCCCACTAATTTGCTTTCTTTAATTTAAAAACAATCTTATTGTTATTGCTGAAACCATGAAACTACATGCATGTGATACTAAATAGAAATTCTTCGGTGGATAATAATCACTACTGAGAGTTTTGTTCTAAATTTCTGTCTAGAAAATAATGGTTGTGGATTTTGATGGTTGGGTTGGCACAATAGTTTGCAGCTTCTCTCCATGCCAACTTGCATAGGCAATTAAAGACAAGAGATTTGTTGTGATTAAGCTGATCAAGTCTCTCCATTATCTGCATTTTGTATTAATCATTCGTAATTATTATTTTACTTTTCTGATATCTTATGTACTGTATAAGCCTTGGCTGCACTTTATATGACTGTGACAAAAAATGATCGAACCTGGTGCATGATGTTCTTTTCAGATTTTAAAATAGTATGGGCCCCGTATATTTTCTTAACCATGTACATCTGAGGTGCTTTAACATCTGTGCTATATGATGTCAAAACAAGTGGATGTCAATGCTAATCTAAAACATATAGGAGGTTGCACACATGGGCTGAACACATTGTCATTTTGTTGCACTTGTCCAATCACGTTCTTCCTTCCTTTTCGAATATCAGTGATCTAAAACTGTGGTGGTAACTTCACTTTTATACCTTCTTATTATTCCTGTACTTTATATATACAAAACCTTATATATCTCACCATACTTTCAAAATATTGGATTTTTTTGGGATTTACCAATGCCCAGAACAAGAATCTCATCCCATAAATTTAATGATTTTTGAGAGTTTTGGGTTGCAGGTACTTATTTGGACAACTGAAAAATGATATTTCCTCTTTACACCCTTAGCATATAATACCCCACTTTAGGCACCACCTGAAATTAAAATACTATCCGGTGCTATCAAAAAATCTCCTGATTCGTGCCATTTAGATTTAATTTCTTATCAGAATTTAGAACCAGATCTAACGAGATGCTTTCAATATCATAAATTAAAAGGTTGGAAATTACGCATTTTTCTTTGAACATTAGATCCAGATCCAAGGTACAACTTCCAATCTTATGAACTTATTGATAGAAGTTGAAATACAAATATTAAAATATTAATACTCTTCTCTTTTGTTGTCAATAAATGACTTCCTAAGAACATTATTATTAGTAATTCTTAATAAATTAATCCTTGAGTATAATTTCCTAATTATATATATTTATATATCATTAAAGATAGATAGTGACAAAATTTTAAATTTAGAAATACAACCATAATAGAGATTGAGAAATGATGGAGTAGATAAATAAATAAAATTGATGGTGAATCAATGATACCAATAAGATCGTTGACCAAAAGATATATATATCTACGTAGTCAATCACAGAGAAATTGAGAAAGAGTTTAGTAGTCTAGCACGTGAAAATCTTGGGTGATGACTGATAATTAATAGTGTTGGTGATGGTAACCCTTACACCTTGCCGTGCGAGGGTGCGGTGACTCTCAACTGGGTGGTAGATAGGAAGACCAGTTCAAGCAACGACCACCAGGTACGCGGGTCTAGGCTATCAGTCCTTTTTACAATTTTTACATGAGTTTGTAATATTTTTACACCTCGTTGGGATCTCGATCTTTGACTAGTTTCACTGACCCTCTATTTTAGGGTACCTAGGCTGGGGGTTCTTTGGTTTTAGTTTTTCTTACGCGCTCATTAGCCCATACCAGTCATGCTGGTTTCTAGAGTGACTTTTCTAGAGAGTCTCGTTCATCCATCTTTGTGGCGTAGTTTTGGAGTAGACTTATCCCTCTATTAGACCGCACTTCCACTTAGAGGGTAAGACGGAAAGGTGTCTTGGGAGACTTCCTCGCTGCTTGAGTTTTGATTACCATACTGCCAATAGGCTTAGAAGTGCCTACAGTTGAGTGGTTCAATTGAGTTCGGCTAGAGTTGAGATCAATTCAGTTGAATTGGCTATGATTGAGCTTGCTACCAGAATCATAATCATCATCAATCGCCAATCATCAACAATTAATCAGATCATAAAAATACTACCACAAATGTCAGGAGAAGTTAGTGGACATGTTAAGAACTTAGTTAGGATGCATTATACTTCACAACATGCCTACGTAGGCACCCCAACCCTAAGGTACTCTTCAGACCTCAGAGTCATACTGTGAGGTCATACTCAGACCAAGACCACAGACTATCCACTGTACTTGAGAAGATTAGATAAAATTAAGGATCAGGTCTGAAATTCATAATACTCAACATCTAGATCTACCAACATGATCTCTAAATGGAAAAAAGTTAATAACATACAGAACGACCATCAATTATTATATGAAATATAAATAAGGAAAATATTGAGGTGATAGTGCACATGGGTTTTACAAACAGAGTAGCTTGAATTTTTTTTCCATGCAATTGGATTATTATTCTTAAATACCAACGCTTATCTAATTGCTTTCTTTTGGAATACTAAATTACCTATTATTATTTTTTAATATGCTGGAATGTATGCAATAACCGTTGACATCGTCTTATTCCTTGCATCTTGGCAGGCAAAGAGCCTGCATCGCGGTAGCTGGTTGATGATTCTGAGCATCCGTTGTTGTACCTGATGGTACATATTTTGTTGTTTCTGCTCAGTTGATAATGTATAATGCTTTTCTTTCTCTTCTATCACTTTTTGGGAGACATGTACATGACGTAACCCCTTTGTTACATGTAAACTATATGGAAATTAATGCAATGAAAAGTTGGTGGCATTTCTTGTTGACTCCATAATTGTTTATATTGATTGTGAATGCCATTGCAAAAACGTAAAAAATTTCCCCTCATTTTCTGTTGAACTAATGCGATCAATTAAGAGTCTAATGCTGCGAGTGACATGTAAACGGGTACCCGGATCCGAGGGCTTCATTGTTTGGTATCAGAGTCATGGCACTCTGATACACACATTCATAATATTATGATTCCGAACGCATTACGTTCTTAGATAGCAAAAATCCCCCGACTTGTCACGAGTCAAAGAGGGAAATATGACATTCAATTTCAATAACCACATATATCATCAATTGCATTTAATTTCATATAATATCCTAAGAAGAGAAAAGCATGATTAGAAATATCAACAAATGCTAACTACTAGGATTAATTGAAGGATATGAAGAGATCCTTAAGCGCATTACGGAAGCGTGTGGATCGCATCAAATGTGATCGGGAGCGATTAGTTGCACTAGTTGCTCGAGGTAGCGGAAATTAAAAAAATTTCATGCGATGAAACCACATGATCCAAGAACACTTCTAAGATCGTTTCATCTAAACCACAAACAAGTATTAGGGTTACCTTTTGAAGCGTGGTTGCGATCGATTATCTTAACAAAGAGACCTCCTGTCTCAAGTTTGATCTGACGGAGGAGATGCTTGCAAGCATGTTGATGAAACACATGCTTCTCGTAATCTATGTTGATGATCCAAGTGGTGGATCTCCTGATCTCGACACACAAGATCCGACGTCTTCTTCACGAGAGAGGCACACCGAAGGAGACGGAGATCCACGAGCAAACGATTAGGCAGCATAATGACGATGCTGCAGCGTTGGAGATTCTCTATAGGGCGTCCATGGTGGATGGCCATATGAGAGAGAGAGAGAGAGAGTGGGCATGTAAAGAGAAAGAGAGAGAGAGAGAGAGAGAGAGAGAGAGAGAGAGACTTATGTTCTCATTAGCATGTGAAGAGCAAGGGTTCCCTTCTATTTATAATATTTTGGGATCCATGGATCTCAATCCATGAGCAACACAAATCCAGTGGCTCTCATTGATTTGTTTCTTTTAATGGCTAAGATTTGTGTTGGTAAAAACCAACAACAATTAATGTAATTTGGATTAAATATATGTTGATAAATCGACACAATTTAATCACACAATTAAATCAACAATACATGGAGATAATGGGAGAGAGAGTGCCTCCTTCCGTGTGGAGAAGGGGGACGACCACCCTTTCGTAATACTAGTGGTGGCCGTCCACCCTCCTCCTTTAGGAAGGTGGCATATTCATCTTCCATGTAATCTCCAAGATTTGCAACAACGTTTGTTGCAAATTATTCTACGAAAATAATTCATAATTATTTTGTGAATATTGCAATCTTGCCATTGGAAATTTACGAATGACATTCACAACCCAAAATAAAATGTGAATTACATTTTCAATTAATTATCCAATGTGAATACAATTCACATCAACATTTAATTAAAAAATGTAAATTACAAATTGCTCTCTCTTATATGCTATCCACATTATTCATATCCATGATATTTAAATCACATTTAACCATCTTGGATCTCTATTCTCATGTGCCCAAATAATATGAATCACATTCACATTATTCACATCTTTGGTAATCAAATCACATTTAATTATCTAAGATAACCTTTATTATAATATGAATCAAATTCATATTATTCATGACAATTAAATCACATTTAGTTATCCATTTTCTCAATGCTCGGATACTTATATCAACAATGAAATTATCCTGAACTCTTTCAAGGATAATGCGCTTTCTCTGCGGATACTTGGAGATAAGGACAGGGTGATTGTATTGTTCAACGTATAGTGATTTGGATATTGAGATCACATCTCAAATCCAGATCCTGCGTACCTCTCAAAGATGATTGATTAAATCAAGACCGCAAATCTAATCTTCTCATTGCATCTGAATCACATTCAGATCAATGTCCAATATTTGGACCAAGATCAGATTACTTCTCTACTGAGAGGAGTCACTAAAATCCAGACCCGTTTCATCCTGTATACTGGAAAACCCAGAATAAACCTGAAGTATAAGATCAATTTTACAATGACTACTTCAGAGTTTTATCATCAAGCTTCTCATTCGATCATTGGGAGTCGGTATCAATCATATGCTTTCCAAAAGCATATATCATACCCAGTTGTTAATCATATACTTTCCGAAACTATATATCAAACCTACAAATTCAGTCAAGCTTCCAATGCAAGACGACCGTGCATGGAATTTGATTCTTCCCAATATCTCATGAGTGAGCTCATGTCTTCCGATCCAATATATGAACCTCTATGATCCTGTTGAGAGATCGTATTACTCATATGACCTTGCATGCACACCAGTGCGCCGGTGAATAGACCTTGATTAGGTCATCAACCTATTGGTCTTCTAAATGTACATACTCAGACATATAGTAACACATCTGTCTCTGGTCAGAGGATACGTGCATATATCGTGATAGCATACAACATAGGACTTTGGTTATCTCGATCTCGTTAAGTCAACTCTTTGTCCTAACTTATCTAACACCTCCAAATCACTATTCATCTCCTTCTCAGGATTGCCATCTCCTTCTCAGGATGGAGATCATATCTTAATAATCATTTGACGGTGCTTGACGAGTCCTCAATCTAGCTCTTTAGATATTCATCATAGCACCAGCCTCTATGATTCAATAATTGAATCAACAACTATATGATCATCAAGATGGCCATGGTACATAACCCTAATTGTACTAAGGGAACTATTATGCAAATTATTTATTCTTCATTTCAGATCAGGGAATGATATTCGTAATAACATTTTTTGCATAATGGCTCGTCGTGGGCTCGCATGTCCAACATTAATGGTATTGGTTCTCATGCAGAACAATGATGTCTAGAGCTTACCAGGAGATGACTGATTGCTTGGAGTGTATCATGGCTGCACTCACTGACCTCCAGCAATTGCAGTCTGCTATGCGAGGTCAGCAGGACCATATCCTTGCTCAGCAGACATAGATCGATGACAGGTAGATAGACATGGAAATGAGGTTCGAGGAGCTATCAGATTTCACTTACCATCCATCTCGGGATGGAACACTACAGGATCAGTCTCAGTCAGTTGAGGTACAACAACCTCACTTTGATGATCCACGTGAGGAGATGTCAACATATGGAGCTGATGATGGAGACTACGATATGGAGAAGGACTCTGCACTCTTTGTAGATGAGGACACACTCGAGCACTCTTCTATCTACAAATATCAGTTGGTTTTCACATCCTATCAGTGAGCCATTGTGCCCATGTTTGAGGGCACCGAGACATCAGATGAGACCGAGCAGTGGATGAAGAGGGTCATGAAGGTACTTTGAATACAATATTCATAAGTATGCAAGTTTTGAAATTTTAGACATTCTAAAGTTTCATCCCTTGCTTGTTTATTGATCTCATCAACAGACATATGTCCAAAACATGATGTCAGATCAGTGTCAAATGATCTTCATCCTTCTATTGATCTTTGAAGATTTAATTTTCAGTAATAAAAATTTTAATGAACCATTCATTAATTTTCTAATTTAGTGGAGTCCACTAGATTTTTAGATTACTATCTTAAATATCTCCATCATAACTCATTATGATAGGTCTATTACAGAATTCATGTTTATTTCCAACATTTAGAAATAAACAATGAGTGTATTCTAATATCTAGGTCATAGAGACATTCTCTAAGACTATGGGCTCTCCCATTGAAAATAACAAGTCCATCAATCCAATAGAGATTGTTGCAACAATTGCATCAATATCCATGTTGATGACTATTAAACCTTAAGATCACATTTCTAGTCTTCTAAAGCACATGCAATCAATTGCAAGTGTTATTAGAAGAATGAGATACAACTTTAGACTTTGATCTTATCAAATAAGAAAGTCATTTTCAATGATTAAATGTAGATTATCCCCATGCACTATCCGAGTCCTTCTCTAAGGATTCTAGATTGACTTGATAGTCATACTATCAATACATTGGCTTATTGCAGTATCGGCATTCATCCAACTATTTGGATGTCATATGGAAGTCACGGAAGTACAATCAACTCTTTAACTTTCCTTCCTACTTGGGTCCAACCCATGCTTCCACTGCGCTCCCTTTATCTATAAACAAATATTGCTTAAGACAGAGGATCTCTTATGTTGAGCTCAAAAGAATTCAATGTAAGAGTATTTCAACATTTATACATGTTTCACTCAATTCATACAATATCAATATTATGAAGATTCATGAATGGCAAGAGTATAGATAGTAGAATGATGCCACTTATCGTATCTACATCCATCTAAACTCTTAAAAAAATATTGTTTCAGGTAGATGCTCAAACATTTTGAATACATCATCTCTTATAGAGCCACCATTCTGCATGATGTAGAGAACTGTGTCATTCATAATTAAATGTCGAGAGTACATATGTGTTTTAGAATATCTTCTTAGATTTTATAAGGATTATTTGACAATTACGATCATCATTGACATGTAACTTCCAAAGTACATTCAATGAGAGATCAAGATTATAGAGATATACAAACCCTAGGGTTGTAGCCCTATTGTCTATTTAATTGTCACTCCTCATTAATATGAGGAAACTTGCACATTGCAACCACATACAATATGTGTCCAACTGCAAATACAATATCGTAATCATGGATCCAATCCATTATATTTTACGGGTTATCATTGAGTATAATATTAAGTGGGTTTAATGAAAGATTATCTGAACTAGGAAATTTGCATAAATAACTATAAAAATATATTTTTTACTTTGATTTAGGAATTTCATATCAAAGTTGTCTTGCTTAGTCAACAATGAAAGTTCATTCCCTTAATCACTTTCAATGTAAGAGATATACTTACCATTATATCTCAACAAGATCTGGGATCTCCTTCCTTATCTTTATCACATCCCGATAATATGAGAACCTGTAACTCAGATAAAAAGAAGCGGGAACACATTCCGCCATGCAAGTCCAACTTGCATTCCCAATTCAGTCTTTAACACCCGAGCCCACCACCCTTAGGTGATGTTGACCCGTCATTAATTGAACCAACCGTCAACAGGAATAATACTCGCTATGCGCAATCCAATATCGCCCCAATAATATGAGGACCCGACATTGGGGTCACTATGCATACGTCCTTACTCTTTCGAGAAGCAAAGAGCTAGATCCAGATGCGCAAGCATACAAGAGCCGTCACTTCGAACAGGCGTCTCCTACGTACAATCCCTAGCGACGGAACCCTTCACCTTGACAGGAGACCATGGATGCCACTTATGTGATCCTCCATATCATATTCAAATTCTAATTAATCATCATGGATCATATTCATTATGATTAATTCTTCCAAGGAAAATAACATCTCTATTAAAATTAGAGTGTTTAATTTTTAATTGGATTCTAATTAATCTAAACATAGTAAATTAATGATCCAATTAATATCCAACAAATAATTTTCATTGTTACTTGAATTATGGTATTATCTCAAATACGTATTATTCTGAATTTTAATAATTAGAAAAATACACTGATCTCTCCTGCATTACCAAGTCCCTACCCACTGTCATGGCCAGTACCGACGGGAGTGGGACAGACCGTACACGGTGTAACCTGCTACCCCAATGCCAAATTGATCATTGTGTACTTGAGATGATAATCGGTTCTTCAACCGAAGTTATACCATATATAATAATCAAAACATTCTTTATTAACATCATAAGGAGATTTGCTAAACAAATCCCTAATCCTATTCAAGCAACTTTGTTTGTTGGAAAGTAGATTGTGTAACCAATTGTGATCTAGATCATATCTAATCAATTATTGGTTAAGGCAATGCCATTTAAGGAAATAATTGTCATCAAATATTTCAAAAATATTTATCCATAATTATTCTAGGAAATTAAATAATTTAATTTCACTAATTGATAAATGACAATCACAAGATTGATAAATGACAATCACAAGATTCTTGATTAGGAAAGTAATTTCCAGCAGTTATCCTCACTTACTAAAATTAGCATATCTCAATCAATTTAAATCCAAATTAAGCAAAGTAAGTTTCCAAAGTTTTCTAATTTGATTTAAAACAGAAATTAAGTGATTTACATGCATTTCAAGGCATTTCAAATCCGCAATTAACTCTTTAATTACGTTAAGATTCGTTGTCCCTAAACTGTGGATACATGCTCACTAAAATGACCATAACTTGAGCAAACGGATTCGAAATCACGCAAACTCAGATTCTAAGATTTACTTATTTAATAGGGAACAAAATCTAACTATTATTTTCGTGTTTAAACAATTTAAACAGGGACGAAAATAATTACTTAACAGAAATGCGAAAATGAAATGTGACAAAAACTTTCGCAAACCTTAACGAACCCAAGTCGGCTTAGGTTTATGGATCGTATCCGAAACCTTCGACCTAAGGCTCTGATACCACTTGAAGGATATGAGGAGATCCTTAAGCACATCATGGAAGCGTGTGGATCACATCAAATACGATCAGGAGCGACTAGTCGCACTAGTTGCTCGAGGCAACAGAAATAAAAAAAATTTCATGCGATGAAATCACATGATCCAAGAACACTTCTCAGATCGTTTCATATAAACCACAAACAATTATTAGGGTTACCTCTTGAAGCGTGGTTGCGATCGAGTCTCCAAACGAAGAGATCTCCTGTCTCAAGTCCGATCCGACGGAGGAGACGCTTGCGAGCGTGTTAATGAAACACGTGCTTCTCGCAATCCATGTTGATGATCCAAGCGCCAGATCACCTGATCTCGACACAAGAGATCCGAAGTCTTCTTAACGAGCGAGATGCACCGAAGGAGACGTAGATCAATGAGCAAACGATCGGGCAGGACAACGATGACGTTGCGGCGATGGAGATTCTCTCTAGGGCATCCATGGTGGACGACCATATGAGAGAGAGTGAGAGAGTGGACATGTAGAGAGAGAGAGGGGGGGACTTATGTTCTCATTAGCATGTGAAGAGCAAGGAATGCCCTTCTATTTATAATATTTTGGGATCCATGGATCCCAATCCATGAGCAACACAAATCCAATGGCTCTCAATTATTTGTGTTTCTTTTAATGGCTAAAATTTTTGTTGGTAAAAACCAACAACAATTAATTTAATTTGGAATAAATATATGTTGATAAATCAACACAATTTAATCACAAAATTAAATCAAAAATACATGAAGATAATAGGAGAGAGAGTGCCTCCTTCCATGTGGAGAGGGGGGATGGCCACCTTTTCCTAATAGGAGTGGTGGTCGTCCACCCTCCTCCTTTAGGAAGGTTGCATATTCATCTTCCATGTAATCTCCAAGATTTGCAACAACTTTTGTTGCAAATTATTCTACAAAATAATTCATAATTATTTTGTGAATATTGCAATCTTGCCATTGGAAATTTGCGAATCACTTTCACAACTCAAAATAAAATGTGAATTACATTTTCAATTAATTGTCCAATGTGAATCAAATTAACAAATGTAAATAACAAATTGCTCTCTCTTATATGCTATCCTCATTATTCATATCCAGTATATTTAAATCACATTTAATCATCTTGGATCTCTATTCTCATGGGCCCAAATAATATGAATCACATTCATATTATTCACATCCTTTATAATCAAATCACAGTTAATTATCTAAGATAAATCTTTTTATAGTGTGAATAAAATTCATATTATTCATGACAATTAAATCACATTTAATTATCCATTTTCTCAATGCTCAGATACTTATATCAACAATGAAATTATCATGAACTCTTTCAAGGATAATGTGCTTTCTCCGCGGATACTTGGAGATACGGACAGGGCGATTGTATAGTTCTACATATAGTGACTTGGATATTGAGATCACATCTCAAATCCAGATCCTACGTACCTCTCAAAGATGCTTGATTAAATCAAGACTGCAAATCTAATCTTCTCATTGCATCTAAATCACATTCAGATAAATGTCCAATATTTAGACTAAGATCAGATTACTTCTCAACTGAGAGGAGTCATTAAAATTCAGACCCATTTCATCACTGCCTAGGAATGGAAGCGTCATGGTTATACAATCGTTTATGATCGCATCACCCTCAGGTATTCCTAATACATGTACATCCTGCATACTGGAAAACCTAGAATAAACCTTAAGTATAAGATCAATTTTACATTGTCAACTTTAGAGTTTCATCATCAAGTTTCTTATTCGATCATTGGGAGTCTGTATCGATCATATGCTTTCCAAAAGCATATGTCATACCCAGGTGTTGATCATATACTTTCCAAAAGTATATATCAAACTTACAAATTCAGTCAAGCCTCCAAAGCGAGATGACCGTGCACGAAATTTGATTCTTCCCAATATCTCATGAGTGAGCTCATGTCTTTCGGTCCAAGAAATGAACTTATATTATCCCTTTGAGAGATCGTATTACTCATATGACCTTACATGCACACCAGCGCACCAGTGTATAGACCTTGATTAGGTCATCAACCTATTGGTATGCCAAATGTACATACTCAGACATATAATAACACATCTATCTCCGGTCAGAAGATGCGTGCCTATATCGTGAGAGCATATGACATAGGACTTTGGTTATCTCGATCTCCTTAAGTCAACTCTTTTTCCTAACTTAATAAACACCTCCAAATCTCTATTCCTATGCATAGGACCTGCATCAAGAGGTCGATTAGATATCAACCTTTAAAGAAAGGATTGCCATCTCCTTCTCAGGATGGAGATCCTATCTTAATAATCATTCGACGGTGCTTGATGAGTCCTCAATCTAACTCTTTAGATATTCATCATAGCACCAACCTCTATGATTCAATAATTGAATCAACAACTGAATGATCATCAAGATGACCATGGTACATAACCCTAATTGTACTAAGGGTTACGCAAATTATTTATTCTTCATTTTAGATCAGGGAATGATATTCGTAATAACATTTATTGCATAATGGCTCGACGTGGGCTCGCATGTCCAACATTAATGGTATCGGTTCTCATGCAGAACAATGATTTCTAGAGCTGACCAGGAGATGACTGATTACTTGGTGTATATCATGGTTGCACTCACCGACCTCCAGCAATTGCAGTCTGCTATGCGAGGTCAACAGGACTAGATCCTTGCTCAGCAGACATAGATCGTTGACAGGTAGATAGACATGGAAATGAGTTTCGAGGAGCTGTCAGATTTCACTTACCATCTATCTCAGGATGGAACACTACAGGATCAGTCTCAGTCGGTTGAGGTATAACAACCTCACTTTGATGATCCACATGAGGAGATGTCAACATAAGGAGATGATGATGGAGACTACGATATGGTGAAGAACCATGCACTCTTTGCAGATGAGGACACGCTCGAGCACTCTTTGCAGATGAGGACACGCTCGAGCACTCTTCTATCTACAAGAATCAATTGGTTATCACATCCTATCAGTGAGCCAATGTGCCCATGTTCGAGGGCACCAAGACATCAGATGAGATCGAGCAGTGGCTGAAGAGGGTCATGATGGTACTTCCGATGATTCCCGCACCACAAGACTCATGGTTATATTTCACGGAGTATTCACTGACATCATTCACCAAGAGATGGTGGGAGGAGACGTTTTCAATGTTGGGATGCAATCCCACATGTGATGACTCTGAGACGAGATTCAGATCCCACTTCTTTCTAGGAAGTGGAAAGAGTCCCGGTGTTGATTGTTTGCAGAGCTGAGATAAGGGAGAATGATATCTAGAGAGTACTTCATCCGATACACCGAGTTGTGTTGCCACACTAGCAGTTGATGCATTTCCAGATGAGAATCTGGAAAAGTTCATCAGAGGTATGAGAGAGGATAAGCTAGCGGGATTGTGTATCACTTCTATCTCTGAGGCTACTAACGGTACGGAGAAGTTTGAGGACATATGAGAGACATGTTTCAGGAGCTCGTATGGAGAAGTATCTACATCATAACAATCTTTTGGACTGATTCAATGACAGTTCAAGCAGTAGAGGTCACCTAGATATTTTCGACCTAAAGGTTCAGCATTTTCAGGCAGTGCTCTCTCATCTCCATTGGCTACCTTAGGAGGAGCACTCGCCAGATGTGGCACGAGTTAAGCATGACCATCTGGATCGCAAAGAGTTGACAGACCCCCCACAAGACTGACTCAGAGCACATGCACAACTACCATGCCTACCCCATCTGTGAGATGATACTTGTGCAATGAGTGGGTTCATTATCGTTATTAGTGCCCACAAGCTTTTGGTGAGCCTCGACTACAGCCATAGCCATCACATCCACATGCATAGCGTACTAGGAGTTTCCATGGTAAGAACTCCAACTTTAGGGGGCTACCAAGACAGACACAGAGCGTGGTAGGTTCGATTACTACACCAGCTAGGCAGGGTCAGTTACATGCAGTGACCGAGGAGTAGGAACGATCAACAACTACTGTGGTGAAAGGTATAGTCTCGATCTTGGGCTGACCTTTCCATGTTTTTATATTCTGGAGTGACACATTCTTTCATTGCGTCGAGATTATTAGCTTCATTAGGTAGAGTTGTAGAGACTCTATATACTCCTTATCACATCCGTGAGAAAGATGGCCAACTATTCACCATTTCCCTGATAGTTAGAGGTTTGCCAATATTGATTGGTGGTCATAAGGTTATTGTTGATTGTCTCTTACTTTAGCTTAATGAGTTTGACTTAATTTTGGGCATGGATTAGTTATCAGTTCATCATGCTCTTGTCGATTGCTTTAGGAAGATCGTTGTCTTCAAGATTTCAAACTTACCTGAGTTCAGCTTTGACGGTACATTACATGACTCCAAAATGGAGTGCAATTTAGTGTCGCGAGACCATAGACTTGTTGACCAGAGATGTGATCTGTATCTAGCATTTTTCTGAGAGACATCCGATTATGAGCCGATGACACAAGATATCAGAATAGTGTCAGACAACCTAGATGTATTTCCTGATGAGTTAGTAAGGTTACCTCCTGATAGAGAGATTGAGTTCGACATCACATTATTACTTGATACACAATTGATCTCGATGGCTCCGTATTGCATGCACCAACTGAGTTGAGAGAGTAGAAGATGCAATTGCATGAGTTACTTGACTTGTGATTTGTGAGGTCGAGCACTTCATCTTGGGGTGCTCCAGCTCTTTTTATTTGGAAGAAGGATGGATCGATGAGATTACGGATTGATTACCGACAACTGAATAAGAGAACAACGAAGAACCGTTATCCTTTTCTGCAAATTGATGATTTGTTCGATCAACTTTAGAGATCTTTGGTGTTTTTGAAGATCGACCTTCGATTTGGCTACCATTAGCTGAAGATTCAAGAGTTAGATATTCCAAAAACAGCTTTCAAGACTCGCTATGGACACTACGAGTTTGTGGTGATATCGTTTCGGCTCACCAATGGCCCTGCATCATTCATGGATATGATGAACATAATCTTTCATCCATACTTGGACAAGTTTGTGGTGGTATTCATTGATGATGTGCTGATATATTCTCGGAATGAATGGGATCATGCGAATGATCTGAAGATTATCCTGGACACATTTCGAGAGCACAAGTTGTATGAAAAGCAGTGCAAGTTCAAGTTTTGGTTATTGATGAACAGCTAATTCATCCCTTTAATAGTGTGGAATTAACACTTCTAATGTCATTGCAGTCGGGCTAAATAGGTTCATAAAAAACCGCTAATGAATTTGTTAATTAAATCAAAGCGGTCAAATTTTTTTAACTTGGGCAAGTCCAAGGTAGAACACAGGGACACGTGCCTCTTAAGTGATTATTTAAGTTCTCACTATTCAGATTAAATTACTAATGAACAACTCATAGGTCAAAAAAATGCAAGGAAACATGAAGCAGACACTTTTTATTTGATTTTTATAATACAACATAATGAAAATGTGTAGTTATGCAAATATATTCTAATCAGATAGAATCAAAGAGCAATTAATAAGTGATCAATTTCAGAAACGATTTATGAAGCAATCTTCACTAATAAGTTAATTAATGGCATAAAAATCATTAAACAGGCGACATGATTTAGTTAGTATTAATCATCAAAATTCAAAGTGTCAAATCATATAATAATCCATGACATTAGAAAGATAATGAAATACGCTTCGTAACGAGACTAAAATCAACAAAACAGATATCAGATGCTCAAGATATGCAACAAAGAGTCCAAGAGCATAAACACAAAGAAAACATGAAAATAAATAGAGAAAATAGTATAAACAGGTCCTTGGAAGGACCTAAATGCAAATAAAATAAGCTCCAAGGCCTTCCCTGTAAATTTCCCACAGACACGATGGCTAAATTGCAATTATTGAAACCCAGAGGGGGTAGGTTGCAATTAACCCCAGGCACACGGGCCCTTCACGTGATATGAGGACCTGTTTATAATTTGAAGAAACCAGTGGGGCACCGCTACAAAATACCCAGTGCTCATGTGACATGGACATGTGAGGTGAGGCTCGGAAGTCGGCTCATGCTTGGAGGTTGCTGAGGGAGGCTCGGGACACGTGTCCACTGATGAAGATCTACTTTGGCTCGGGTGCTCTGAGCCTGGAGACTCGGAATGGAGGCTCGGTATGGAGGCTTAGTGAAGACACGTGGCGTGATGTAGACCATCCGATCATGGAGATCAGACAGTGATGGTGGCATGCGAAGGGCATCAACGTGGCCAGATGTACCGTTGGATGAGCATTGGGAGGGTGCCATCCAACGACAACTGTATGCTCTGGGGGCTCCCACCTCCGTCGAACGGGCGACGCGATTCGAACTCCGGTGAAGTTGCACGAGCTCTGCCGCCCTCGTCTGGACATGAAACAGCTCCTTAGAGGTAACTGGAGGGTCTGAGGCCGTCCTCGAAGCTCGAGTAAAAAGCTGGAGATCCTGGAGGAGGTTGGCGATGCCCGAACACCAGAGCCAAAGCTTGAGGAATGAGCTCTGATGAATGCTCCTATCAATGAAAGAAGTACATGCATTGTTAGTCCAATAGCCGAAGCGTGCGTGTGTGCAATGAGTGTGAGTGAGATGGGGCCTCGTGCGAGTGAGGGGATGAGAGATTGGAGCTCCATCTCCGACAAACTAGAGAGGAGTAGGGGCGGAGGTGTTTAGATGATGGAGAAGGGGGAATGGCGATCAGAGATGTGCGTGAGAATGGGTGATGAGTGGTGAAGCTAATGCGATGGTGAGTTGAGGTGAAGGTGCAATTAGAGGTCTAGTTAATTGCGAGAAATTCAGAGGAAAAGCAAAGAAATATCGAGACAAGTTACTGGAGCTTTGGCAGACGCTGGGCGTGGGCTTGAGCTCCTAGACGAAGCTCGGGTCTTCGCTGAACTCCCACGGCCAAGAGGAGCAGTTCGACAGCAGGTGGGAGCGAGAGGCCTGGCCTACCATGGCCAGGGGTCGACACCGGGGACACGGTCGTCTTTGTGTCATCAATCGGACCTCCTCCTGTCACGAGGAGCAGAGAGACCCTGGGCTGTGGCCCGCATAAAGGTGGACGTGCATGAAGATGGGTGGCGATGGCGTATTTGAAGGTGGAAGCTTCGAAGATCTGGTGGTGGAGGACGACGTGGGTTGAGAGGGGAGTGTGGAGCGAGAGAGAAGGGGATGTGGGGAGCTATGTGGTCTTCGAGGGTCGTGGATGAGTGGTCTAGGGCTGAGCATGGTCAACGAGTGGAGAAGCCGGCAGTCGTGTCCAGGGAAAGAGAAAGGGGGTGCCGGGGGTGCTTGGTGAAGAACGTGGGGGAGAGGGTGTGTGAGAGGGAGAAGACGAGGTCTCAACCATTGGATCTCGCGATCCAATGGCTGAGAGGAGGGCATGAGTGAGCGGCCTTGATCAGATCGATCAAGCCACATCAACGGTAGTGGGCAAAGCGCTTGAGGCCATTGGATCTAATGATCCAAAGGCTGAGGCATGAGCACGCGTGAATGCTCCAGATGTGATCTGGAGTTGGATCGAAGGGCGGTGGATGAATATGGAGCGAGCGGTGGGGATTGAAGCTCCATAAGGTGATCAGACGACAGAAAGTGGAGGGCGCGTGGCGGAAGGGGAAGCGGGCCACGTGGCTCAACCAGAAGGAGCCACGTAGCCCAACCAAGTTATTCAGATGTATAAAACAAAAAGAAAGAGAAGGAGGTCGAATTTTGAAAAACTCAAAACATGAAAGTTGTAGATCTCGATGAGATCTACAAGTTTCATGTTGACCAAAAATGGAAAAGAGGCCAATCAAAGAGAGAAATATTTTTGTGAGTGTTTTTAAAGGCATAAAAAACACTACGATTTTAGCTTTTATTATTTTTTATATTTTAATTTATTTTAAGATGAAGCTATATACAACAATTACTATGGTTTTTATTGACACCAATCCAAGCTAGAGGGTTAATAACTTGAAATTAACATGATGAAACCGAGGTTCATCATCCCCCTATACTTAAACTATGCTCGTCCTCGAGCATTTCAACTATGAAGAAGTTGGATTAACCCCCGATTGTGCAAGTGAATACAAGATCTGATCTATTCAAGAACTCCTAATTTTAGAGATCCAAAATTTTAAAGCTGAACTAAGCCCTAATCAAGAGGTGTCCAATTTCTCTAGTTTGTCGGACTCTCTCTGTATACATATAAAATAAGGATATGACATTAAGTGTTAACTGCGGATATGAGAGTATAGCCACAACTTTACCCAAGGTCCCAGTCCAAGAGACTCTCCTAAGAACCCAATCCTCAACACTAGGGAATAAACCAAATATTGCATCCAATCCACTGTCTCTTTAGTTGTCAGACTCAGAAGTGTAGGTGTCAGGACAGTTGATGGAGGGCGTAGGATTGTGTCATTTCTTCTCTCTCTCATTGGAACAAGGATCCTCTCTAGTTCCTTATTAATTCAACACATTTTTTTGTTGTTGATCAGTGTGTAAGAGAAGCTGGAGTCTTCTGCACTTGTTTTCCTGGGAGTACACCAGGGGGTGCCTTTTTTGAGTATGTATTATACCTTCTACATCTAGACTTGTAGCATTTACGATGCAGAGCCCTTTTTTGGTGCAAGCCAGACTCTTGGTCCTAGTAGTTGTGGTCCAAGTGGACACTTTAAAATGGTTGGGAGCGCTCGCCTTTGGTGGAAGCTCTTTGATATTTGACTTGTAGGGTGAGAGCTTTTTTCAACATTTTTATTCCGTTTCATTATTTTTGGCTTGCTCCACAGCTTTTACCAAGAGTTGGTGCACACTGATCAACATTTTTTATTTAATCACACCCTGGTACTTAGGCAAATGTCAAGAGATCAGCGTAAGAACCATGTTCTCATACTAGCTAAAAATGCTGACACTCATGTTTCATGAAGCCTTCAATGATTTTATCCCATCCTCGAGCATCATTAAATCGAGTCCAAACTCAAATCCCTCATCCCAGTCCCTCAAGTAAAATTTCAACTCCTCGTCATATCTGTAGTCGTGTATGTGAAGTGTTGATCATATCCTTAAGGTTAGAGACTAATCATGCAATATAGCACACAAATATGTCAAACCAGGAAAATTGGATAATTAAGTCTGAGACCAAGATGTCTAAGGCTGGTAAACTTAAAATCTCAAGATCTCGTAAACTAAGTGTTCTTGAACATCACTAATCTTGTGTGAATGTCTAAGTGTCAGGGGTTAAACCAATCTCCTTCATTCATTTTTTAAATCTTTTTCCATTTTTCAAAAACAATATCTACAAACACAAGTTAGACTTATTTAAACCTTTTTTTTAAAGAATTTTGAAAAGATTTTCAAAATAATGTCACGTTTATAAAGATTTTTCAAACATTTTTCAAATGATTTTTCAAAACAAGTAAAACCCATTTTTTCAAACCATTTCAAAATATTTTCTTCAAAATAACGTAACATAGAAGAGATTTTTTTTCAAATTTTGAAGACATTCTATCCCACTTAGTTCAGAAGATATATACTCTAGCCCAGAAAAATTTTAAATTTTTCGAAATTTTCAAAAATATAGCTTTAGCTAAATTATATATATACTGTATACATGGTATACCCCCCTCTACTTAACTTTTGCTATGTCCTCATAACACTAAGTGATACAAAGCCATAGCTCAAGTTAAGAGATAGGAAAAATATACTGGAATGGTGGAGTACGCCCCCAATAGTTAGGTTAAAAATACCTAAGTATCGGAGATAAGGATAAATGAGTGAAGAATTTACAAGGACTCAGGTCCCCCATATACTTAGGTTGAGAATAGCCAAAGTAGAGAGATGGATAAATGAGTATAGGGAGACCTGAGGTGAATAGAGAAGTTAGGATGGATGTACATGTGAAGGAATGAATCTATGGGGATGAATGGAGCACCTAGGGTCTAGGGGAGGGTGTCGAAAAAGACAAGGCTCAATCAACCACACAATACCCTTGATTCACTAACTCACATGTGAAACCAACAAATGTTGGTTATTTATCTTATCATTTTTATTGGTTATAAATACAAATTCTAATTTACACAACGCTAAATGATACATCAAATACTAACATTCTACGTAAAAAGAGTGTTGCTCTCCCAAAACATGATTTTACTCCATGTTATTGATCAACTTGCATTATCAGTCCTAATTTTTAGCTTTAAAGTTATCATTGATTTAATGGGAGCACAAATTAATAAGACATCATCTACCGCTCATTCCTAATTTCCAGTTAATCCTAGGTGATCAAGCTAGGAAGGGAGGTCGAGAAAAATCCCATGCATTCGATAAAATCATGATCTATACCTAAGAGAAAATTTCACAGTGCCTTTAGCTATCTTCGTATTAAAATCGAATTGTTGAATGTATGCAAGTCTATGAAAACCGCACCTAGCATGCTTCTATTAGCGGGAATAATAGATTTTATTTTTGGCTAAGTGAAGCGATGTCTACGTGCATCTCAGATTAATGTGTGTCCTACCTACGATCAAACACATAAGATAAAAATGGGATAGCTCGAAGAGCCGCGTGCCTGATCATAGGTCGACACTCAAGTGGGGCAAGCCCCACACAACCACAAAAAAATCATTCGTTCATTTACAATCGTGAGTCTTCAAACAAAGACCGATGTAAAGACGATTATTTACATGCTAGGATGAAAAATGCAAGAAATAATTTTTTTCAAAATTTTCTCCAATGTTTGCTTCTACAGCTCCTTGCAGCGGGAGCTCCTTTTCCTTGACTCCTTCATTACCAAGGGACCCTACCACAAAAAGCATGCATTAGATATGTATTAAAGAATTATCAAAACCATGCATAAGACATGAACAAATTGACCTACAAGTTAGAAACTATTCCTTAACCAGATAATAAAAATCAAAATAAAATGAAAGATGAATCGTGTACCCGGCAACGACGCCATTTGAAGAATCGCTAATTCAGCCCTTTAATAGCATGGAATTAACATTTCTAATGTCATTGCAATAGGGCTGAATTGGGTGTTGACACGAAAAATCGTTGAGGATTGGAAAATTAATGATAAACAGGTGGTCGTCGCTGCTATCACCAAAATCCCGTGACAAATAAAAAATAATTTTTTAATTTTTGCTATTTATTAACCTGTATAGAGGACAGGGTCGAACTCAGGGAGGTTACAAATCCTGAGGGTTATTCAATTAATCAAAAATCAATTAAGAGAAAACAAGAATCTCAAAGGACAACTATCCTTGGTTTTTGTGATTTTTCATCTTTTTATTTTTTTATTTCTTTATTTCTAATTTTTTTGTGTATTTTCTGATTTTTCAATTTTTTGTGATTTTATTTTTGCAATTTTTTATTTTAATAAATAACACAATGTAATATTCACAATATCAAAAAAAAATACGCACACCAACTCTTTTTGTAATTTTTCAATTAATCAAAAATACTCAGAAAAATCCAAAGAAAATATTTTTGGGTTTTAAAAGTTTTAAATATTTTTGAGAATTTTTGTGGAATTTTTAGATATTTTTGTATTTTTCTAAAAACCAAACAGTGAGAAAATGCGAAAATATGCACAGCCTGGAATAATTTGCAACTTAAAAATATTTTAATTGCCCAAAACTCCAGGCAATTATTTTTATGACAAACTATAGGCAAATGTCTATAAACAGAAATTGACATCACAATTTTTGAATTTTTTGTAGAATTTTCTATGATTTTTAGAAGTTTTTTGATTTTTTCATTTTTTTGGGTTTTATAAATAATTAATGTGTGAAAGTTGGTCAGAAATTAAAAGATAATGAAATAAAACTACCCTATTTTTTTTAATTTTTGGAACAATATTTGAATTTTCATAAATTTTTGAATTTCAGATAGGGAAAAATGACATGTTTTTGATTTTTTAATAATAATAAATGAAATCAAAATGCAATGAAAAGTTTATGCTAAGAAGATAATCACATTCGGAGCATAGCATAATTTTTCCAAGATTTTTAAATCACAAATAACATTTATTTCATTCAAATAGAGCACGCAAGTTTTTGTTCTATTGTTCAGGGACTAAAATGTAAATAAGTTTTGTTTTTGCATCAAATAAATAGTAGAAATAAAACACAGGGGAGAAAGTGCAATTTTACCAATATACCACGTGCATGGCATATGCTGCAGGCTGGCAGGGGCTTATTCGTAATTTCAGAAATGTCTGGGATAAATGTTGCAAATTTCCCAATAAATTATTCATATCCTAAAATGGTTCCTTCTTCGTTTCTGTTTCACGCATGGGGACAAGAGGATGGCAATAAGAGGGGGCCGTCGCCCCTCTCTTCTTCCCCTTCACACGAGGATAGCGGCGCGGCGTGCAGCAAGGAGGATCCGAAGGACGGTGGCGATGGCTGGCACGCATGATGCCGGATGATCGGCGGAGCGGCTTCACGCGGAGAAATGGCTAGATCGCGGAGGGGGTCGAAGGGGGCAGCACGAGCACGCCGCGGAGGATGTAGCGCCGCTGGGCTCGGCGGTTTGCAGCGGGCGAAGCGGCCTCACGCGGGAAGCTCGGTGGCCAAGGAGGAGTGCCGCGTGAACACGGGCAGCGGCCTTGAGTGGCGGAGAAGCGCCGAAGGCACCTCAGTTGGAGGTTGTGGCCTACCGAAGGGGCGTCGGCGAGGATGTGCAACGAGGCGTGCTGTTGGCGGAAGAGGGTCGCAAGACGCGGCGAGGGTGGCGGCTCTGTTGGTGGGTGGCGGGGGGTGGCGACCCCACTACCTGATTGAAGATTTTTTTTAATTTTTTTATATTTTATTGTTTGTGATGTAAACAGTAATAAAAAAAGAAAAACTTTTATATATATATATATATATATATTTTTAAATCCAAAGATAGGAATAAAAAAACATGATATAGAATTTTTTTTATTTTTTTTATTTTTTTTAATTTTTTGTTGTTTTTTATTAATGGTCCTGCAAAACAAACGTTAGAGATTAAGGAAATAAATGGTTTTTTTATTTACAAATCGGAAAATGAGCGGGGATCCGTAGAAAAATGAAAGAATCGAATCCGATCTCCGACCACCGTACGCGACCGAAGTTGAGAGATCGTGGACGAAAGAAATAGAACGTGTGGAGATCGAGAAAGTGAGATGAAAAATCGAGTCGATGGCGGAATAAATCGTGTCGGATTTTAAGATCTAGATAAAAAATGACAACAAGATAAAAATGCAAGAAATAAATTACGATTAACCTAGATAAAAATAAGAAAATCGTGGATCTCACATTAAGAGCGGAAATGGACCGTGATCTCTTCGACAAGGCCGACTCGCTGTCACCAGACGGCTCAAAGGCTAGGCACAATTCTCGTCGAAATTTTCTCTCGGAGATCGGGCTCCTCTCTCTAAAGATTGATCAAGTTGAAATGAGGGAGAAGGAGCCATATCAATAAAAAAGACGGAATGAAATTTGATTTTTTGAAATTTTTTGGATAAAGAGATAAGAGAGATGAAAATTGAAATGAATTTTTGAAATTTTTGGTAAAAGAGATAAGAGAGATGAAATGAGAAATGATATAAAATAAAAGAGAGATAAAATTATTTAAAAAATTAACTGTTTTTTTGGAATTTTCATCACTTTATTTATTTGAATTAAAAAATGTTATTTTTTATTTTTTTATGGAGGTTAATTAAAAATAGCAACTATATACATATACTATATACATATATGGCATTATATACAAAAGTAAATGGGGAAATTAGACTTTTTTTGTGTTTTAAGAATTTATTATTTTTTATTTTTATTTTAAATAATTAGTAAGATTAATTTACAAGTATATACAAAAACAATATGCAAGAAATACATGGGAAAATTGCATAAACCACCCCAGAAAACCGACTTTTCAACTATAACTCCAGAAATTATGAAAATACAACCATTTTAAAGATAATTTCATTTTGAATCCAATGTGAGAGATATTGGTTCAATTTGAGTTCATATGGATCCGGAATTGATCTTTCAATTAGTGCTTAGTGGCTTTTTTCCAAGTGTGGCTACTTTTATTCTGTACATGATTCAATTGTGCAATCATTTTTATTAATTAGGACACATTTTTACTTACAGCTTTGATTTTGAAAGTTATTTGATTTGATTTCAATTAGGGTACAAATAAATTAATGTTAGTTTTTTACAGATATACATAAAATAAATGAGAACTATTTACAACAGCACACACATTTTTTTTGGATTTTCTGCTTAAGGATCCTATCTCCCCCTACTTTATTCCTGGTCGATCAGGTCAAGTCTTGACCTTCTCTCGGGGTTCGGGTCAGCCTGTATACAGTCTTCCTTTTTATTCTTTATTTTTCCTTTCTTTCTTTCTTTATTTATTTTAGGTTAAAATTAGTAAGAAGTGTACAATATTTACACATATGCAACTTTGTAAGAATATTGAGTTAGTGTTATATACACGTGTTTTATAAGGGATTTTAAGCTAAAATAAATGAATAAAGATGACGAATCGCAGATTCATCATCCCCTATGCTTTATCTTTGCTAGTCCCTTAACAAACACTTATTTGAAAGAATAAGTGAAGAAAAAGAAAAAGAAAGGGAAAATAAAGAAAGTAGGACAATATTGAGTACTAAACTTATCTTCATAAAATTGTAGTTTGGAGCTTTATCGGACCTTTGGATTGTTGGTGTGTCGAAACTTCGATGAGACTCGGAATTTTAAAATCAACAACCTTCAAGTTCTACACATCATTGTCACAGTTCTGGCTCAGAAGTCATCTTAGATCAATCCTCTTCCCAAAGCACACCCTATGAACATTGAAAAATCGACTCATGTGTGTCAAAGCTTTTAGCTCTTCCAATCCAGAATGCTGGACTACCATGCAAATCTCCTCTCCAGTAGCTCGTCCTCAGGGAGTCAGGTATTTCCTTCTAAGGTCTGTTGCGTTTTGTTCACAATCGAATTGGGGGAGGAGTTAGATGAAGGAGAAAAGAATTGGAGGGTGGCCGGTGTAGTCACCTCTCCTTGTGAAGCTGGACAGTGTAGCCGAGTCTCCACCAAGATCTGCAGGTTTTCTTGAAGCTTGGACTTTTTTGGTCAGATATTTATTTGGTAGTGGCTTCTTTGTATTTGAATTTTTGGTGGTTCTGCTTGGATCTTGTTGTGCCCCTACAGATATAGAATCTTTTTATTTCCGTACATGTTTTGGGGTCTTAGAAAAAATTGTACCCAGCCTTCCATCCCTTTTCTGAAGCTTTATTTCAACTCGTACTCCAGTCTTTAGATGTCCACGCTACCATAAAAGAAATTCACACAGTCTTCCAACATCCCGTCTGAGTTGAACTAAGTGCATAGTGCGAGAGTACAAATTAATTCCCTATTCCAGAGTTATAACCAGAATAAAGAGACCAGATTAGACACTAAGCGTCAAATGCCGCACACTGTCATGTGGAACTCAAAGAATTAGGTCAAAGACCTGAAGCTTCTAAATCCTATTTCTCGGTGAAGTTCCTCTGAAAATTAGGTGGATTAAGGTCCAACTAAGCTCCATTCTTTAATTTTATTCCAGGCATAGTTTAAATGTCAATACTATCCTGAAAAATGCACATGCAAATGTAAAATATGAACAATGTAGAGAGTTTTTTTTTGAAAAGAAATGATGCACATGTGAGAAGAATATTTTTTAAAACAATTTTCTAATTTTTGAACTTTTTATGGATTTTTGGAGGAAAAATGCAGATGTGAAAGAAAGGTTTTTTTTAATTATTCAAATTTTTATAGATTTTTGGTTTTGTAGTATTTTAGGAAAAAGGGTTAGTAAACTATATACAAGTATATACAAGATTTTTTTGTTTGTTTTTTTTGTTTTTTTGAGTGTGTTTTTTATTATTTTTTTGATTTTTTTGTTGTGTTTTTTATTTGTTTTTGTTTTTTTTGTTTGTTTTTGTTTTTTTTACACGCATGGATTTTACAAAATTATACACATAACCCCCCCAAATAAACGTATTTAAAAGTACGAGTTATGTCTAAAGTATATATATAATATATAAGACAACCCCTTATACTTAGCTCTAACTATGTCCTCATAGTGATCAGAGAGCGAAAAAGGAAGACATAGCTCGTGCTAAGTATAGAAAAGTGAAAAGACTCATATGCTACAATAACTCAAAGAAACGATAAAAAGAAGAGAAGTTGGTGATCCCCCCTATACTTAGGATCAAGTAATCCTAAGTATAGTAGAGTGTACAAAAGGGGAAAACCGATGAAGAGAATGTACAGACTCAAAAATAAAAAGACACGATATGAACAACATCACCCCCCATACTTAGGGTAGAGTATCCCTAAGTATAGGCAACAACAAGAGTGATGAACAGGACGAATATGAACAACACAAATCGTTCACCCCTCCTATACTTATGATAAAGCACATCCTAAGTATAGCATATACGCACATACACACACGCACGTAAAAGGGGTTAAGGATAGAACAGGAGAAGAAAGATTAAAACGAAAGGATATACAAGAGGAGTGGATGTACAAAGGTCAAGAAGGTCGAAAGCGAACCTTCTTGCGGGACCGCTGAGGTATGGATTTGACAAGGTGTAGGTCGATATTGGAATCATCATTAGACATAAACTGAGTAGGATTGACCAAGAATGTATCCTCATCGGTTTCAGATTGTGCAAGCCTAAACCGGTCAAAAGACATGGAGAAAAGACGCAAATGCACAGAATGATCTAGCAAGCATACAAGCAATCAAACACAATACAAACCCCCAGTTCACCAACTCAACTAAATGTGAAGACCTTGAAGGTTCGATCAATTATCTTGTCAATTTTAGAGTTTAATGACAATACAATCTATCAGAGCGGTTAAAGCAAGCTATTAGGAACCCAATGCTCTTAGGAGACTGGCCTAATCCCAAAGTTAGATCTTTCCCAGCCAGTATGAATTGCGGACCGTTTATCGTCGATCAATTCAAGCTGTTAAGGACATCGCGGGCCACTTTACCGGCTATCGGAGAGATCCTCACTGAAGAACGACTAAACCAAGATAGTAGTCTGAAAAGAGTTCGGGTGTGGGTCTATCCTAGTGTGTGGGTTGCTCTCTTGCTCAATCAAACCAAACAATGAGGGGGTTACTCTCCCCAAAACAATGATTTTTTCTTGTATTTTTTAGGGTCGAGTTTTCTTTAGCAGTCACGGTTTTAGCAGTTATCACTTGGTTAAAAATATTTTCAAAGAATCGCCTACCGAGTGTCTAATTTCCTTTTTAAATTATGTGAGTGAAAACAAGGAATGAGATCGGAAATGCCAATACGCGATTAAAAACAATGATGCATGCATGGGTTAGAGATGTGTACCTTGTCGCCAGCACTCTACATGCATGTGATCCGCGCAAAATTGAAATAAACTATCCTATATGCAAATGCAAGTGAACCGTCCTAGATGATAGCTTCTATTAACGGGCAAGAACAAGTTAATTTGAATAAGTCCAAATTACGCTCTACTCTATAGGCACAGAAATTTCTTGTTTAGGGTGTTTGGACCTAATTAATTACTGGCTCAAGCAAATTAATTAAAGCAATCAAGAGGTAGCTCACGAAATCCGCGAAAAACAAAGAAAAATAAGAGCGATGAAAACAAAATCGGTGAGGTCCTCCAAGTGCACCGGCACTTGGCGAAACAGACCCCGCAACAAATGAATGTCCTTTTATAAGAGTTCAAATGGTAGAAAAGAAAAACTCTCTCTCTCTCTTTTTAATTTTTTTCAATTCTTTCTCCTCTTCTCACGCTATCCTGCAGCTTGGTGAAGAATCAATCCGCCTCCACGTTACTTGAGTGCTTCGGCTCTCCTAGGATCGCTTCCTTCGCTCTGCGGGTCCTCACAAGAAAAAAGAAAAAAAGAATGTGTAAGAAATACAATTATCAAATATGAGAGAGAAAAATGAAACAAATGCAGTGGATATGAACAATGGAATAATGTGGCAAATTATAAACAAATATTTACAACCAAGAATAGCAGGTCAAAAGAGAAACCTAACTATCCTCGTCGTGCCTCCTCGGCAACGGTGCCATTTTGTTGACATGAAAAATCTTTGAGGATTGGAAAATTAATGATAAATAGGTGGCCGTCGTTGCTATCCCCAAAATCCCGTGACAAACAAAAAAATTAATTTTTGCTACTTATTAACCTGTATAGCGGACAGGGTCGAACTCAGGGAGGCTACAAATCCTAAGGGTTATTCAATTAATCCAAAATCAATTAAGAGAAAACAAGAATCTCAAAGGACAACTATCCTTGGTTTTTGTGATTTTTTATCTTTTTACTTTTTATTTCTTCATTTCTATTTTTTATGTATTTTATGATTTTCAATTTTTTTGTGATTTTGATTTTTGAAAATATTTTTATTTTAAAAAAATAACACGAAGTAATATTCACAATATCAAAAAGAATACACACATCAACTCTTTCTGTAATTTTTCAATTAATCAAAAAATACTTAGAAAAATCCAAAGAAAATATTTTTGGGTTTTAAAAGTATTAAAATATTTTTGAGAATTTTTGTGGAATTCTCATGTGCTTTTGTATTTTTCTAAAAATCAAAAAGTGAGAAAATACGAAAATATGCACAGCCTTGAGTAATTTGCAACTTAAAGATATTTTAAATGCTAAAACTCCTGGCAATTATTTTTATGACAAACTAAAGGCAAATATCTACAAACAGAAGTTGAAATCACAATTTTTGGATTTTTGTAGAATTTTCTATGATTTTTAGAAGATTTTTGATGTTTTTTAATTTTTTGGGGTTTTATAAATAATTAATGCGTAAAAGTTGGTCAAAAATTAAAAGACAATGAAATAAAACTACCCTAATATTTTGGAATTTTTGGAACAATATTTGAATTTTTATAAATTTTGAATTTCAAACAGGGAAAAATGACATGTTTTTTATTCTTTAAAAATAATAAATGAAATCAAAATGCAATGAAAAATTTATGATAAGAATATAATCACATCAGGAGCATAGCATAATTTTTGCAAGATTTTTAAATCACAAATAACATTTATTTCATTCAAATAAAGCACGCAAGTTTTTTTCTGTAGTTCAAGGACTAAAATGTAAATAAGTTTTGTTTTTGAATCAAATAAATAAAAGAAATAAAGCACAGGGGAGAAAGCGCAATTTTACCAATATACCACGGACATGGCGGCTAGTAGGGGCTTATTCGTAATTTCAGAAATGTTTGGGACCGATGTTGCAAATTTCCCAATAAATTATTCAAACCCTAAAAGGGTTTCTTCTTCATTTCTGTTTCACGCACAGGGACAAGAGGATGGCAACAAGAGGGGGCCGCCGCCCCTCTCTTCTTCCCCTTCACACGAGGATAGCGGTGCGGTGTGCAGCAAGGAGGATCCGGCGGACGGTGGTGATGGCTGGCACATGTGATGGTGGATGATCGGCGAAGCGGCTTCGCACGGAGAAACAACTGGATCGCGGAGGGGGTCGAAGGGGGCGGCGTGAGCACGCCACGGAGGATGTAGAGCCGCTAGGCTCGGCAGTTTACGGCGGGCGGAGCGGCCTCACGCGGGCAACTCGGTGGCCGAGGAGGAGTGCCGCGTGAACGCGGGCAGCGGCCTTGAGCGGCAGAGAAGCACCGGAGGCGCGTTAGTTGGAAGTTGTGGACGGACGCTGGGGCGTCAGCGAGGATGTGCGACGAGGTGTGTTGTTGGCGGAAGAGGGCTGCAAGACGCGGCGAGGGTGGCGGCTCCGTTGGTGGGCGGCGGGGGATGGCGACCCCGCTGCCTGATTGAAGATTTTTTTTAATTTTTTTTATATTTTATTGTTTGTGATGTAAATAGTAATAAAAAAAGAAAAGATTTTATATATTTTTTTGTAAATCCGAAAATAGGAATAAAAAAACAGGATATAGAATTTTTTTAGTTTTTTTATTTTTTTCGTTGTTTTTTTATTAATGGTCCTGCAAAACCAACGTTAGATATAAAGTAAATAAATGGTTTTTTAATTAATTAATTAATTAATTTACAAATCGGAAAATGAGCGGGGATCCGTAGAAAAATGGAAGAATTGAATCCGATCTCCGACCACCGTACGTGGCCGGACTTGAGAGATCGTGGATGATAGAAATAGAACGCGAGGAGATCGAGAAAGTGAGACGAAAAATCGAGTCGGTGGCGGAATAAATCGTTGCGGATTTTAAGATCTAGATAAAAAAATGACATGGAGATAAAAATGCGAGAAATAAACTACGATTAACCTAGATAAAAATAAGAAAAATGCGTATCTCACCTTAGGAGAGGAAATGGACCGTGATCGCCTCGACAAGGTCGACTCGCTGTCACCGGATGGCTCGGAGGCTAGGCACAATTCTCGACGAAATTTCCTCTCGGAGATCGGACTCCTCTCTCTAAAGATTGATCAAGTTGAATTGAGGGAGAAGGAGCCATATAAATAGGAAAGATGGAATGAAATTTTAATTTTCGAATTTTTTTGGATAAAGAGATAAGAGAGATGAAAATTGAAATGAATTTTTGAATTTTTTTGGTGGAAGAGATAAGAGAGATGAAATGAGAAATGAGATAAAATAAAAGAGAGATAAAATTATTTACAAAATTAACTATTTTTTTGGAATTTTCGTCACTTTATTTATTTGAATTAAAAAATGTTATTTTTTATTCTTTTATGGAGGTTAATTAAAAACAGCAACTATATGCATATACTATATACATATATGACATTATATACATAAGTAAATGAGGAAATTAGGCTTTTTTTGTGTTTTAGGAATTTATTATTTTTTTATTTTTTATTTTTATTTTAAATAATTTGTAAGATTAATTTACAATTATATACAAATACAATATGTACAAAATACATGGGAAAATTGCACAAACCACCCCAGAAAACCGACTTTTCAACCGTAACTCCAAAAATTATGAAAATACAACCATTTTAAAGATAATTTAATTTTGAATCCAATGGAAGTGATATTGGTTAAATTTGAGTTCATATGTAGCCGGAATTGATCTTTCAATTAGTGCTTAGTGGATTTTTTCCAAGTGTGGCTACTTTTATTCTGTACATGATTTAATTGTGCAATCATTTTTATTAATTAGGACACATTTTTATTTACAACTTTGGTTTTGAAAGTTATTTGATTTGAGTTCAATTAAGGCATAAATAAATTAGTGTTAATTTTATACAAATATACACAAAATAAGTGCAAATGATATGCAAATATTATGAAAATTTTACTAGAAGATAAATATGATGAAATGAAGCTACTAATATTTATGGAATTTGCTGACACTTTATGATTTTTTTTGGATTTTTTACAGAAAACAGAGTGACTTTGGGTAATTAATTTCTAATGAATCCATGAAGATAAATTATCCAGAGGATGATTTATCTCAAAAAGATATTTTAATAAAGAATCCATGAGAGTTGAAATTTCGTAAAAATCTTTTTCATGGAATTAATTAAAAATTGATTACAGAAATCACTCTATAATTTATTTTATGCACAAGACAACTCCTAATTGGACGAAATTTGGACTGTAACTAAAGCTCAAAGAGAGGCATCATCTACATTTTTTTACAATTTTTAGAGCAATAAATGACTATGTGCAAATTTCAGAGCATAAATGTGCAAAATATCACGGATTTTCAATCTTTGATTTTTAATAAATAATCTAATGCTCCCAAACATTCAAATAAATAGCCAGGAGATAAAGATTTAGTTTCTCTACAATATGCTATTTTTTTTATTAAAAATGATGCAATTTTGAGATCCAAATTAGCACTCAAATGGAAGGGTGTCATTGCAATATAGAAGTGAATATGCAAAGCAATAAAATATGCCTAAGGGCACTTTTGAAAATATATAAACATGCTAGAGAACTATGCAATATTTACAAAATATATAAAAAAATGACCTTTTCCTCCAAGCTAGGGCAGGAGGAGTATGTAGGAGGCACTTTGGGCGGTGGCCAAGAGGCGCTAGGTCGGGCAGCACTGTGCGGCGGCGCGAGGTGGGCGTTGGCGTCGTGGCGGAGGGCGACACGCGGGGTCGACGATGTCGGTCTAGGGCGCACAGCCTGGAGTGAGGGGTAGGTTGGTGGAGTGCGCTCGCGGGCGACGGTCGAGGAGTGCGGGCGGTGCGTGGCTGGGTTGCCCGCGCGTGGAGGCGTGCGCTGGCGACGGTGGCCTGGAAGCTGGTTGCACGGAGGTGGGCTGTCGCCAGTGGCGGCTATGGGTGGTTGGATCTGGAGCGTGGGCGGACGGCGGTCGGCGGCCAACCGCTGGAGGGTGCCGAGCATTGTCCGGCTCGCAGCTACGGGTGGAGAGACGAGCGGCGTTGAGGGCGGCAACAGGGGGTCTCTCGACAGCGGGTGGGGCGCGGATGCACGTGGAGGAGGGCCGACGGAGGGCCGTCAAAGGCTGCAGCTCCTGTGACCCTTATTTTTTTTATTATTTTTCTTTGTAATATTTTTGTTGTAATTTTCTTAATGTAAACTGAAAATAAAATGCAAAAATGTGTGTGGTGATTGTGATGGAGAAATAAGAGTGGGAGGATGATGGTGGTGGTGGTAGATGATGAATGTGGCGATGGTGATATGAATCAACAAGGAACAAAAATGTTAGATAAAAATAATGTAGAAGATAGAGATAGAGAAATTACCTCGAATTTCGCCAAAAGGCAGAGCTATGATTCGCGGCTTCCGTCGTCGCCTCGAGGAGATGGCGGGTGATCTGAAGCTTGAGCGATTACGATTGGAATCTCACGATGCGGTAATGGTGATGTTGCGGATCTCGCCTGAAAGGTCGTCGTCACTCAACTTGTCTCCTTAAGCTGCCACCTGTAGGTTGAAGGAGCTCGACCTCTCTTCTCTCGAATCGGCGGATGAAGGGAAGGGAGTTAGAAAATGAGTGGAGAATGTGGAGAGAATGGTGGAGGAAGTGGGGTAAGTGTGGCTTGGAGTAGAAGGCAAGTAAGGAGGAAGAAGTAAAAGAGAGTAAAATAAATAAAAAAGAAATAATATAGTTGGCTATTAAAAATAATTAAAATAGTAATAATAAAATAATAACAAAAATAAATCCGTAAATAATAATAATAAATCCGAAAATAATAAAATAATGTGGTGACATGTGGCGGCTCCAGGAGCTGCCACATGTCGCTCCTAGAAAATTCAAAAATTAAATGTAAAGAAAAATAAAAAAGAAATAACAAAAGGGATTAATTTAAAAAGTGGTCAACACAGAAGTTGCTCGTCTCAATGAGATCTACAACTTTCGTGAAGGGCCGAAAATCAAAGGAAATCATCTGTACAAAAATGTGTTTTTGGGTGGTACCTTATCGATATAAAATTCCGCATTTTATCTTTTGTAATTTTTTTGTCATTTTTAAAAGAGAGAAAAATCAAAATAAAGTTAGAAAAAATATGAAAGGAATATTTACAACTTAATCTATTTTTTTGGATTTTTAGTAATTAAAAAAATAAAAAGATAAAATGAAGGGCAAAACGGTCAATATGTTCAATATACAAAAGGGGCCCAAAATCCAAGTTTTGCATACAAGCTCCGATTTTAATGAAATTGGTCTTGTTTTGAAGTTCTTTGAATGTATATTACTTTAAAAGTGAGTAGACCTAATTAGGAGGTTGTATGAAAGAGATATGCGCATTTTAAGGTTCCTAGTCTCAAACTTTGATTGGGGATTTATTGGTTAATTTTACAAGTTAGTATATTTTTTATATTTTTCCTTTATTATGTTAGTCATATATACACACAATGAAGTTGGTTTTATTGTATTCGGAGTTAGTATAAAATATATACAAAAAGGGTAAAATATGGTGAATATACAGGTGAATATTTACAAGTGAATTTGGCTTCTTATTTTATGCAAATACGAATGCTAAAATGCAGATATTATGCTTGCATGCATGAATGCTAATTATGCAATATAAGTGGAAATATGCATCTAATTACTCAGGAATAGAGCTCTATTTTCAACTTTTAGAGTGATGAATCGCATATTCATCAATGATGAGTGGTGAAGCTAATGCGATGGTGAGTTAAGGGTGAAGGTGCGATTAGAGGACTAATTAATTACGAGAAATTTGAAGGAAAAGAAAAGAAAGATCGAGAGAAATTACCTGGAGCTTTGGAGGACGTTGGGCATGGGCTTGAGTTCCTTGACAAAGCTCGGGTCTTAGTTGGACTCTCACATCCAAGAGGAGCAGCTCACCGGCGGGTGGGAGCCAGAGACTTGGCCTACCATTGCCAGGGGTCGACACCGGGGACATGGTCATCTTTGCATCATCAATCTGACCTCCTCCTGTCACGAGGAGGCAGAGACACCCTGGGACGTGGCCCGCATAAAGATAGACGTGCATGAAGATGGGCTGCGATGGCGTATTTGAAGGTGGAAGTTTCAGAAATCTGGTGGTGGACAACGTGGGTTGAGAGGGGAGTGTGGAGCGAGAGAGAAGGGGATGTGGTGAGCTATGTGGTCTGCGAGCATCGTGGATGAGTGGTCTAGGGCTGAGCGTGGTCAGTGAGTGGAGAAGATGGAAGTTGTGTCCAGTGAAATAGATATGGGCTGATGAATCTCCATTTCATCACCTTTATTCTATCATTTTGGCCTTAAAAAGCCCAGCAAACGCATGTAAATAGCATTAATTTGTCTATAAAATCATTCATTATTTGTTGCATTCATTGTACATAGAATAAGGTTTTTAATGCCAAAAATATAGAATAAAGAGAAGAAAAGAAAAAGGAATAAAATATTGTAAATATTTTATGACCCGAACCCCGAGACCAAGGCCTGCACGGAATTGGTCGACAAGAAATAAAGTAGGGGGAGATAAGGGCCAAGAGTACAATAAATACCTCATTTATTGATGCATCTATTTATGCATTTTTGACACCTATTTTGTATATAATGATTCCTTCATCAAATAGAGAAACTTTGTACATGAAAGTTGTAGATAATAATGTAAATAAAAATACAAAATTGAGTTTGTACAAAAATGATACACAATGTACATTTTACACACAGAATAAAAAGCCAGAATCTCAAATTCACAGACCCATATCTTGCAAATAAAAACTCAAAATCTACCAAACTCACCTTTACTGTATATAGCTTTCCAAGAACTATTTAATAAAATTGGTTTCATAATTTTTGGAGCTCATCTGTGAAAGTTAGGTTTTTGGCCTTCATGGTGCAATCTGCCTGATTAAAATATTCAATTTATTCATTGTTCATTATTTTTACAAAATTATATTTTTAGAATTTTGTAAATAATGTATATAATACATGTACATATTGAAATTAGAATAAAACTAAAAAGAATTTGTAAAATAAAATAAGTCTATGCAAGATATAGGCAAAATACCTATGTTAAGTATGTACATAAATAAAAAGGGAAAACATTCTTTAATTATTTTATTCTTTCATATTTTCATAATATTGTAAATATTACATATAATATATCAAAAATACAAATCCAAAATAAAAACCAATAAAATACATTAAATAAATAAAGTGTATATAAAATATAGGTAAACTGCCTATAGGTATACCTACATATATATGTACCTAATTATTTAAATATGAAAATCAAACTCATAAAAATTAAATAAAAATATATTCACGCTCACAAAAATAAATTATAAATTTATAAAATAAGAAAATAACATAATAAATTAAAATAAACAAAATAAAAATAAAAGCATATAAAATACATGTAAATACACTTAAAATTATATCATTAAAATAAACCCATAATAAAATACATCAAAAAATAAATAAAAATCATAAATAAATACTACATTAATTAATAAACATTGTTTATTTTCAAAGCAAATTCTAATAAAATCATTTATTATGTTAAATAAATCATTTTCAAATAAATTTCCCAATTTTGTCCGTTAGCGTCCTATGTGGACCAATGAGGAGCCAGCCCTCATTGACCTCTGGTCAACTGTCCCATCGGGACCTGGCGCCTCTGAACCTCATTGTTTCCATGACTTGCGCCATTTTTCCCGGGCGTCTCGTCCCGTATTCTCGCTCACCGCCTTCACGAGATCTGTAGAGGGATCATCCATCTATCACGCATGCTTGTTGGATCGAGGAAATGATCATTGCACTCGCCGGAATATGCGAGCCAAGTAGGGCGCCCAGAATGTCTATAAATAAAAGCCCTCGACCTCCTCCACAAATTTGGCCAATTTCCAATCATCCAAAAGCCTCGAATCCGTTCCTGGGAGGTTCCTTGTGACAGGAGGAGCATTTCAGCAACGCGAATCGGCTGGAGAGGGATCAATTTTGTCGCGGCAGAGCTCCGGCGTTCGTCCTGCTCCTTGGAGGCCCCCAGGTATAAGAGCTGTGCCTTTTATGTTCTTTAGGTAGTTTTCGATTCCTGCATTTCAATTCCGTCCTTAGTTTATCCTTTAGATAAGTAGCGTAGCGTAATTTTGCCAAATCGAAGTTCGCCGGAGCTCCGCTCCGGCGACTTCTCCACAGTA